>OZ010736.1:54725264-55092764 GCA_963932295.1 Tipula lateralis | reverse complement strand
AGATAGAGAGGCATTTATCGGATGCAAATAAATTATGAGATCAGAAATGATCTTGATAAGGTTGACATCAATCAAGTCAGATATTTTTCAGTGAAATCTATAGGTTTTAGATTCTCTTGTGACAGATCGTCGTCATTTGTAATGTTGCTTAAAATTGATTAGATATTCAGTATATGTAAATGACAATGCATGTTTTTACATTATTTATATAAAATTAAGAAATTGAGTCAATGCCAAGGTTGTTTCGAGAATCCCGGACATGATATTTTTGTATATCTTTATAAGATATTAATAACAAGACGTGTCGTATGAAAAATATAAGCATTTTTTAAAGAATGCACATATAACAGCGATTTAAAGGGAATTCCTTGGGATCCATGGTTTTATTTCCTATTTTGGGTAACCTAAAAGTCAAGGTTTTCTTAGATTTTGTTATCTCATTCTCATTTTCTAAAGGAGTTGTAGTTATAAGTTATTTAAACAATTACCTATCGTTTTCCAATTTATTATTAAAACAGGAATTCCAACTGATATTGCATATCTACTTATTTTTATCAGTGAAATTAATAGCGGATTCTTTTGTCGAGGAGACTTTATTCTTTTGGCGGCATATGCTTTTTATCTGGAGTTATATTATAATTTTTCATTTCTTCGAAAGCTTGATAAGAACACCAACAAAGTAGTATCAAGCACTATTTAATAACAGGTCCTGGAACCGTAATAACAATGTATTTTGAAATTGTATATTTAATATAATATTATGACGAATATTAAGTTTTCGACAGCAAAAGAATGCAACAAAACATGTAGGTATACAACTTTGGTAAATTAACCAAAATATGTGGTAAACAGTAATTTTTTATTTTTTTTTTTTTTTCGGTTTTTACAGGCCATTATTGGCCCGTACCGTGTCAACAATCTGACTCCAACGGTTTCGATCACGAGCCAGATCTTCATACTGTTGCAAGCAGTTGGAAGATGCCAGATCGCTTTCTACGCCGTGGAGCCATCGTCGCCGACAGCGACCTCTTCGCCTACCGAAAGGCGGTTCTCCCTTTAAAGATCGCTGTATCATTCGTTTCGGATCAGCACGCAGAACGTGACCGAGCCAGCGTATTCGCTGTCCTTTGATTTCATGCACGATATCAGGAATTTGCATTAAATTCCTGGTCTCGTGATTGAAAAGAACTCGGTAAGTGCCATCGACGTCGCGTTTTGGACCATATATCACACGCATGATTCTTCTCTCGAATGTTAGAAGCCATCTTTCGTACTCATCCGTCAAGGTCCAACTCTCACATCCATACATGACAACGGGTCTGATCAACACTCTGTACAGTTTCAGCTTATCCGTATTTGCAAGATATTTTGATTTCAGCAGTGGACGTAGAGGATACAAAGCCCGATTGCCAGCGGCAAGGCGAACCTTGATATCCTCGCCCACACTATTATCGTGAGTGATGAGAGATCCAAGATACTTGAATCTCATCACTCCTTCAAACGTGTGGTTTCCACTACTGAAATCAATTGCGTCTTGGTCTCTAAAACCCGAGATCAGATATTTGGTTTTTGACTCGTTGATTTTGAGACCAACGGAAGCTGAACACTGTTCCAGTGGATCAAGTATCTCTTTCACTCCGTTGCCATTTAATCCAATCACACAGACATCATCTGCATAAGCAAGAAGTTGATTGGATTGTCGGAATAAGATATTGTCCTGAGGTGTTTCACTTTTACGAAGGATGTATTCCAACATGAGATTAAAAAGTATCGGGGACAGCGCATCTCCTTGTCGAACACCGAAATTGATTGCAAAAGTTCTCGATAGCCTGTTCTCAACTTTAACACAGCATTGTGACTGCGTTACTGTCATTTTACACAGATGTATATATTTTTTTGGTATTCCTAAATATTCAAGCGCATACCATAATCTCTCTCGATTGATCGAGTCATAGGCTTGCTTGAAATCTAGGAATACCTGGTGTACATCGCGAGATGTTTCGTAGTACTTGGAAAGAATCATCCGTAGCGAAAAAACTTGATCAGTGACTGACCGATTTGGACGGAATCCTCCTTGGTAGTCACCGACAATTTCCTCCGCCAAAGGAGTAATTCTTCCCAAGATAATGTATGACAGTAACTTGTATGCTGTGCAAAGGAGAGCTATACCGCGATAGTTCTCGCATTTCATGCGATCACCCTTTTTGAATATTGGGCATAACGCGGCCACTTTCCACTCATCAGGCATAACTTCATTTCGCCATACCAATCGAACAAGGTCGAAAAGACAGTTCCACAAAGTTAGCCCTCCGAATATCAAGAGCTCTGAATTAATGCAATCAACCCCTGGTGAACGATTTTTCTTTAATCTCTGCATGGCCATTGTGAATTCCTCATAGGATGGATCCTAAATGAACATCTCCGCGGTCTGTATTTGAGAGTATTCAAATACAGCTTGTGATACATGTGGAACATTAAGTAAATCAGAAAAATGTTCACGCCATGTATCGAGTACCGCATCGACGTTAACACAGAGGTTTCCATCCTGGTCCCGAATGGCAGTTGACCGAGATCTTAAGGTATGGTGCAATTCGGTGATTCCTTTAAAGAAACCACGCGAGTTGTGCTCATTGCTGAGTTGTTGTACTCTTAAGACCTTGGCCTTCCACCATTCGCGCTTCTTCTGTCTACAAATGCGTTTAGCTGTCCTCCTAGCAAGAACTGCCCTGTTTTTCCTTGCAATTGTAAACCGAGTCTGCGCTTCATTGTGGGCTATATTGCGTTGCTCAACAGCAAGACGACACTCCTCATCAAACCAATCATTTTTGGGCGTAGTTTTCACTATACCGAGAGTGTGCTGGGCAGCATCGACAACCGAGGTTTTCAATACTTCCCAGACACTGTTCACATCATCAGATTGGTAATTGGATCGTAAAATGCTATTGCTGACAAGATCTTGATATTTTCGTTGCGTTTCTTCATTTATCAGACCTTCACAGGAGAATCGCGTTTTATATTCTCCTGTCCTCCTTGACTTGTACGAAAATTTCCATCGTAGCTTTGCAGCAACCATAAAATGGTCACTGCCTACGAATTTTGTTGACGACCGATACGATCTCACGTCTTACGATCTCACGGTAAACAGTAATAGCATTGGTAAAAATAATTTGCAACATTAAAAAATGGTTTTTTAAATTAATTATCATCGCCTTTAGATAATATCATCTTAGATAAGATTATAAGAGCTTGCATATGCAGGTGTTTACTGATCTATTTGGTGTTCATTTTTTGGTTGTGTGATTGTGCTCTGGTAAGATTAGGGGACTCTTAATTAAAAACAGTTAAATTACGATGTTGTAGAGTAGTAACTTGTATATGACTGTTCACATAGTATATTCACGAGATTTCACAATGACTTCAGCAAATGGTCACACTATATATATTTATCCAGCTCCAGTGGTGAACTGCGGATAAGCTGTCTTTCTACGCTTTGATTTAGAAAAGAAACGTTCTTACAATGTATTTGCACATGAATTTTTGTTTACTTCACAGTTGGAGAATCGAATAGAATTTAGGAGGTTCATAACCAATTTTTGTCGAAAGTAAATTCACAATCAGCAAAAATTGATTCGATTTGATGAATTTAATTAATTTTATAAGCGTTTAATTAATTTTATAAGTTGAACAAACAATCGCGACAAACTGTTAAAATCTCCTCTTTTAAAAGAATCTTTTGAAGGTGGAGAGAATGAATTCGAGGTAGAATGTTTTATCTCCATTAAATGGGAAAAAGATATGATCAACCTGCAGGATATCACAAGAGTTGGCAAGTTAAAAAGTTTCGAAAGATTAAAAACAATTTTGTTTGAAGACATAGTAGTCCGAATGTTGTTTTATCCGGATATACAGAGAGTATGTACTCTGGTTCAAATCTATTCGGTACTTGTCTAAATCTCGAACCAGAAAATAGCTGTAAATACTATTTAACAGTTTAGAAAGTTCATCTCTCTTAATATACCTACATTGAGTATACCTTATCAATCGAATCAAACCATTATTTATACTCTTCAGAATCATCTATTGAGACTGAATATTTTCACAAAAATTCAATTTAAATTTTAAAGATAAAATATAAATCGATCGATTGAAATGTAAATTTTCCGCGAGAATTTTTTATTGTTTCCAATGACAGACAGAAAAAAGTGTAAAATTCAAATTCATCTTCGCACTCCAAGTGTAAACTCTCACTCACACAAGAATACCATAAAAAAATCTACATCATAATAAGTATGAAAGGAAAATAATTTTCTTTATATCTTTTGCGTTGCTCGTATAATAATTTCCTTTCATGTTTCGTCAATAATTTTCTTATTCTTAATTCACTTCCGAGTTAACAAAAAAAAAAACGAAACATAAAGCGAGAGAGAAAGAATTAAAGGCATTTTTGAGATGTTGAAAAATTATTTATAAATTAAGATCGCAAATATATTTAAGGGTTTTCAACATTTAAGATGATTATATAAGTATTTTAATCAGTTTTATATAATATATAAAAACCAGCCGCCCCACCCATAATATATTGCCACAGTCAAAAACATTGTGGAGTGAATCAACAGTTTCGAGTTGAAAGAGACTGATGGAAGGAAATTTTTCCACTTTCTTAATAGACTACATTATTATTAGATCATAAGTTATCTTCTTCATTTTCCTATATATACAAATACCATTCATTATCTATATAGTTATGATAGACGAAATATTTTCCCATCTTCTTCGATACATGTTGATGTGTATCCAAATCTCAAAACAAAAGAACATTTTTATGAGATTTTAATGCTTTCGCTTTTCTATCTCACACATCACACTATGTATGTATGGGGACACCCTACAAAACCATAATAAAACATAAAATTTCGATACACTCAGCAAAAAATTATGGATATTTGATGGAATTGATTGTTTTTTATGGGAGATTTATGGTGTGTGAGAATTAAGAAGAATATTCAGACGTTTATGTAACTCGGCTTATATGATTTAATTGCTATTTCAGAAACAATGTGGTTTGTAATGTATGTATGTGAGTGGGGAGGAAAGCAAAACACATTTTATGAGTTTCGACGAACCATAAACATTTAATGTATAATAGCCTGATTGTGTGGTTTATGGTAATTGTATTTTAAGAGTACATATTGATAATTTGGCTTTCTCAATAAAGTAATCAAGTTGGTTTTGTATTTACGTAATCTACGATGTCTTTGTTCATCATGCAATACCACAGTTTCTTCAGCTCACCTGCAATTATAAAAAGAAAACAATTATGTATTAGTTTTATAGATTTTTGTAGACTAGATTATTTGTATGTAAGTATAACTATATTCGATGTACGAGCATCACTCTACCACAATTCAGATCTACATAGTTTTTACTCAAAGTACATTTCTAATATCTAATTTCAAAAACAACAAATAGTATCGAACAGATTAACTGAAACAAGATCCAAAGTTAAGTAAAAAATTTTATTTTTCGAACTTAATCTAAGTCTTAAAGGTTTAGCCGAGTCTCAAGTGAGACCTTATACGAACTATAAATAGTATTGGTGCACATTGTACGGTCAGCCAAACGAATGCGTTTACACATTTTTTTATGTTATCCGGTGCAGGTTTTGGCAAACGGCGGGAATCTAACTCTAGATCTTTGTATTATGAGTAACTTTTTCGCCTAATATACTTTATATAGTTGAACATATATGGTCTTATATGGCCAATATAAGAGTTAACTCTTCCTGGAATCGATTCTATGATCTATCCTGAAAAATTCCTTCATGCTAGTTTCGGTAGAATTAGTTAATGTTTCTCACTAAAAAAAGGGGCTTTGGTAGATAATAAGAGAATCACCCTGTATTTTGTTAAATATGCGAAGAATTGAGCAATGCACATATTGTTTTTTTTTCATGCTATCTGCTTGATAGGCTTTCTAGTTGTTCTTCCCGTGTTCAGAAGTCTTCGACGAACAGTAATTTGTTACGTTCAATACTGTTGACAAATTATTAGGCAAGATCCACCGAAGTTAAACGAGGGAACCTTTTCAACTATAATTTAGTAATTGCTTTCTATCTCGTTTATCCACGCTTGATTGAAATTCCTGAAAGTGTTTCATGATCCTGTTCGTGATATGCTAAGCCATTGTTATTATTGCTGTCCGCTTATTCATGGTTATATATCCATCTTTGAGGATACTGTCGAAATACATGAATTACATTTTAAAAACGCTCACAACACATGCCATTTACATTAATATTACGGCTGGATTGCCATAAGAACCAAAAAAAAGTTATGTGTCATTTAATCTGTTCGATACTTACATATATCAATTATAAATGCATGTTTTTCGATAGGTGCACTATATAGCTATTGCACACGTTTCATGTATATGTTAATAAGCAAATTCCAACTATATAAATCGCAATAAATTGTTAATTATTTATTAACGACAGCATATGGCATATTATTATAAAGTTGTTATGACAGCATGGCGTCTTAATAATATTGAGGCACAGTAAGGTCGTTTCATGATACTCAATTTGACCGAGTTTGACTTAACGTGAAATACAAGATTATGTAAGTGATGGAATGCTTGTCGGTTGAAGTGGGATTATCTAAGGTTTCTGGATAATAGTCAAGTTGCTGAAATACTGTTTCGAGGAGTGAACCTTGATATTATTACCGTCACTGCATCTTGGCCTAAACTCTGGGTTAAATCGTCTTTCATTTGAACTCACAGTATTTACGATCCATTCTACTAATCAACACAGTAACTGTCGGTGGTAAGAGTCAATTGTCGAGTGGTTATAATTAATGGTACATAAAATAGTGGTCATAAGAGAAGCTAGTTAAAATCTTACAACCATCGAGGAACCATAAAATTTTTTCACTTTGAAAGTTCAATTTCAAAAAGTGAGAAATGTTATATCTGCGGTGTCTCAATGTTATCGTTGTTTTAAGCTTTAGAATTAGCTAAGAAGAGGAAAAAGATACAACGAACAAAACAGTGAAGTGTTTAAGTGGTCAATGTGAAGTGAAGACTAATGTTATAGCTCCCACAAACAGAAGCAAACCACTAACCTCTTACAATTTTTAGGATTTATTGTGTGAAATTAGGTTGTAACTTTGACTAAATACGAATCTTTTGAATTTTGATCTGTCCCCGTCGTCAATAATCTGGATAAGAACCGAAGCAGAATCGTAACATATTATGAAATATCAAATTAGTGGATATCTTATATGTAAACCATGTCGATGATGTTTAGCATAGCATGTCTGCATATTAATATTTTGAAAAGATAATAACTTTAGTATATAGTTACTTAGTTTGAGTAGAGATATCTAGAAGTGCCATTAATGTGGTTTGTGATTAAGATTAAGTGTGAATGCAATCGTAAACAAAAGTTCAGTGTAGCTTCCAAATTTCAATATTAACAAGTTAAGATGAATATTTACCATGGTAACTGGAATTGCTGTAGAGATGTCAGCTGGCCAACTTGCAAGAACCGGGAAAATCCGACTGTCTCATTAAAACAAAGCACTATGATGAATTTAATGGCCCAATTGTGAAGTACTATTAAAAGTCTGATGAACCTGCTCACTTAATTCAGAATTTTATTAGAAACCCCTACTTAATAAAATAAGATGAAGAAAGCTTATAAACAATTTATATTGTGTTTTATTTAACAATATGGGTTGAATATCCCAATAAACATATTTTTCATTGAAAATTGAAAATTACCAAAAAGTAACTAAGAGAGATACAAATCTTTTTTAAATAAATATTCCTTTTACGCCTTTGAACATACCTCAATTAAAACCATTGTAAAGGTGTTTTTTCATTATAATATAATATTTTTTGTTGTTACCGTGCTGATTCAGTATTTTAAACATTCCATAAATATTTTCCAATTAAAACCAACAAAAATATTATAAAAATCCTTTTTGCCATAAACACACCCCGATGTTTTATGTAAATAACTTTTAAAGGAATTTATTTACACAAAAAAAGCTTATAAATATTTTGGGTAAAGTATTGGCATGAGGAAGCTCACACCATATAAATAAATATTTTATTTAATATTCTTTAATTCTTGAGAATCGTGTTACCTATTTATTTTCATTTTACCGTAACGCCTTCACAGGCAATAAAATATTCTTCTACTTACATAAATATAAATTAAGCATACGCAATTAACAGCGCAGCAACGTACTAAAAATATAACTTTTTGGTTAGACGTTGGGTTTTATAGTTAGTCCCGCAATTTTATTTATTATATACGAAAACGCCGGCGCTTATATATTTGTCTAAGTATATGCCAAAATATTTTCCAAATTGTCTTAGTAGACTGTGCTATTTATAAACAGACAGAAGGTTGCCAGAAATGTTCGATATGTTAATGAGGTGAAAATATTAAAAAAATATATGTCACATAGTTTCAACAAGTCATTATCTGCATTCAATAAAAAGTTTCCGATTTTCATTATTCATATCTAACAACTTGTACACATTTATAATTTGTAATTTATGTCGGAAGTTTCATAATAGCAACAATAAAACAAACTTTATTTAATTGCAAATATTAATAAACTTAAACAACAAAAAATTTGATTTGTGACATTAAATTAATCATCAAGACGATTTATGTCAGTTATTATCTGGAAACAAACTTCAACTGCCATTACACAGTTTTCCGGCTATTTGTTATTTGTTTTTCGCTTTACATTGAAAATTGTTGAGAGGAAATATAATTCGATCACGTTGCATGGACGCATTGTTTTTTTGAACATTCATAATTAGCTACTCGCCAGGTAACGCCGGAAAGGCCGTGGGTAATAAAATAATTCTCGCGAACGGTGAGTATATCCCACGTTTGTAAACTGAACTGGTTACTCCACCCTCTACTGAGGCGAAGTTAATTGATTGTGGACTAGGTTAAGCACAAAATTATGCTTCGGAAGTTATTATTCATATAAAAAAATTTTTTTTATTAAGTTCAGGGGTTCCAGGGTGGGTGTATCACACTATTCACTGTAAACTACAGACAGATCATAATTTAAGCAGACATTTCCCCCAATCAAGAATCTAAATGTGGTAAATAAAACGCGTTTGATCAACACTCAGTTATCACAGATTATCAACATTTGCAAAATATTTTGATTTCAGAAGATGACGTAATCCCCGAACGAATTCAGCAATTTGTTACTACTATACGTATAAACTACTGTCTTATTGGGTCAAGTAAGTATGTCTTTCACACCTAGCACTTGTTCCAATCACACAGATGTCATCTTCATATCTATATTTGTATTATGAATATCATATACCACCCTATAGAATTATTTACTGAATCAGTAACGTCTATAAAATCTTTCAGATCGTAAAGCTAGTAACGTTTGTTATTTTTACAGAGCCCTGCTCGGTTTCGACTTTACTGTTCTCTTGAGCAGTTGCATTCACGCCATTCACCAACTTTCTCGTTAGTAAATTTTGTCGCGACTTTATTGAATCTGCATAAACGTGTTTTTGCTGTAGCTAACTAACTTTCTCTTGTCCTACTAGGTAGCTATGGTAAATCCTCAATGTCGAGCATCGTGCTCACTAAATCCTTTGAAAGGTGATATCTGCGATCCAATATTTACGTTCGTACTCCAATATTAACGGTTTTTTCGACTTCATTGGCAGAGAACGACGAAGACACGGATCATGTCTCTATTACTATGGTCTCTGCGAATCTGGTGTTTATAATCAGGGGAAATTTTGAAAATTGTTAACCTAATCTAATGCAAGAAGTCACCAACACAGTGTGGTAATGGAGATACAGATTAAATGTGGCAATGGGCATACAGGACTTAACGTTAACCATAATAAAACTGATATCATTTTTGGATTTATCAAAACAGTTTGACGATTTGCATTATATCGCTTATAAGTTTCATTATTAAGTCTCAAATTACTATGACTTAAACCCTAGATCGTTTTGGAAGTTCGTTGACTCCAGAAGGAAAACTTACGTATTTCCATCAACTATATGGTTCAATGATGATACTAGAAGTAATTCTGGGGATATTGCTAACCTATTTGCTACAAATTTTCAAAATATTTATAGTCGGACAGATATTGATAAGGATACCTCACATATCTCCAGAGGATATCGTTGAATCCCTTCGTTTTTTAAGGATGGGTGTGGAACAGATGGTGTTTATTCATACTTTCTTAAACGGTTTAGTAATGAAATGGCTCAGCCTTTGTCAATTTTGTTTATCGGTTCACTTTCGAAGGGTGTTTTTCCGGTTACCTGGAAATCGTCTAAAATTGTACCGATCTTTAAATCTGGTAACAGGAGGGATATTTCTAATTATTAGGTATTTCTAATTAGGTATTTCGTTATTGTCAGCGATTTCAAAATTGTTTGAGTCACGGAGAACGTGGAAACGTCCCACGGTTATAGAGAATAAGAGAGAATAATGCTCAACTTGATGTCATTTACACCGACTCCAGGAAGGCGTTTGACTCAATCAATCACTTTATTGTTTTGCAAAAATTAAAATCATTTAGGATGAATGATAATTTAATCAAATGGCTTGGGTCGTACCTCACTGGGCGAGTGCAGTTTGTTGCAATTAACGGAAGCCTTTATAATCCAATTTATGTACATTCGGGATTACCTCAGGGCTCACATCTAGGTCCATTTATTTTCATACTATTATCTTAGGACTATCTTGGTACATTCTATAACGAACCAATTTTTCAAAGAAGTCAAATATCTAGCAGATCTTAAATGATCTACTGGTCTCATTTGACTATTATTAGACCAATGGTCACCTATGCTATTTTGGTATTAACTTTACTCAATAAAATAACAACTCATAGCTCACATTGGTAACACAGCATCAATGACTAAGACTGTAACTAATAATTCTGGTAGAATTACCAGATTAATCACTGGCATACTTTCTGACTGTATGCCGACTAAACTAGAATTCCATAAACCTTAATTTTGGTTGTCGTGATGGAGTCTGAATGGAACCCTGATTCGAACAAGGGTTTCCACGACTTCACTCGTTCCGATCACGATAATATCGTATATGGGGAGGGAGAAAACATGGAGGAAAAAAAATAAGAGTCACATATCCATGTAACTGAGGATAAACGCCACTGTATTTCAAGCAAAAATGCATGCTACAGAGTCTAATGCATAAGCTGCTCTACCTAAAGAGGCATATTTTAATTTTTCTAATTATATTGTTTTTTATTTTCAAGAAACATATTTCAACAAATGTGATGTAATAAACAAAACACAAATTTTTAAAAAAGCTTCGTAAAAATTATTTAGCAATAAACCTAATGTGAATATAATGGATAGTAAGGAAAAGTGGTATGCAAGCCAATTGTAATAATAGCATAGTTTATGTATATGATAATATGACTTTGAAACATTAAACAAAGACAAAAGGTTACACTAACATCAAGAAGATTTTAAGGAGAAAGTGCCAGAACGAAAGCAACAATAAAAACATGAATAAATGGTTTATAGAAAACGAATGGTGAACAACTATCAAAGATTACCAAAAGTGTTATAAAAAGTTTTCATTCAATCTCTTATCACTTAAATACATATTTTGCATATCTATGGTATATCAACAAAAGCCCCAAATTTCTATATAACTTAACATGCAACTATTTATATACACAATCACAGTGTTCATGAACATATTAAAACTCATTCGATGTGGAATTTCAACAACAAAACAAAAATAAAAACTATCACACATAAAAGCACAATAAACAAGAAAAACTATACACAAACTACTTTTAATACATTATACAGTCGCAAAGACATAATAACACAATTATAAATGAATACTATCAACATTTAACAAACCTTTTGCAACACACACCGCGCACCGTACACCATCATTTTGATCATTTGAATAAATTAACCAACCATGTATAAGCTCGTTTTATATAAAAAAAACTATCTCGTACTAGTGTTAGTTTTGGATTTTAACTGTAAACGTATATACTACTTTTATGCGAGGTGTGTTACTAGTTATTTTATTGTTAATAATAATAAATAGCTTTCAAATAATGAAAACAAACCTAGTTCGGTTTTATAGGTAGGTGCATTCAAACCAGAATCGATTCTGAAACATGTTATAGTTCACTAAATAGTTTAAGATTTATTTAATAAATGGATATATATATATATATATATATATATATATATATATATATATATATATATATATATATATATATATATATATATATATATATACTACTATATATATACTATATATATATATATATATATATATATACTTGAATTAATAGTAGTATATATATATATATATATATATATATATATATATATATATATATATATATACTACTATTAATTCAAAAGGTTGTAACATTCCGCAATTGTATAAATGCTCTTAGGCTAGTAAGTTGCACATAAGGTAGAGACAGAGTTAAGAATTATTTTACCTCACATGAATCGCGAAAAAGATTAAACGCGAGGTAGGTCGATTTCTTTACGTGTATGTACTGTTGTTGTTATTTAAAAAATGAATGAATCATGTGTGGCATTTACCTTCAAAACTATAACATTATATACCTTAATTTTTATGTGTTAATTAATTTAATTAAAAACTACAGCAGAGAAATATATGTTTTAATTATTTTAGCGCAAAATAACATATTGCCAGTCTTGGCAAAGGGCGCTTCGTTAATTTGATGTGCCTTGTATTTTTTCAAGAAAGCATATATTTAGTGTTGCTATATTCGCAACTATCAATAATACGCACATTTTTATATTAGCTCCCGTTTAGTTATATGTTGCCCACACCTGATTTATAATTTTTTGTTTAGGTGAATATTCACTTTTAAGGACAGTAGTTTGTTTATATAAACAACTTGGTACTGTAGGCAGTAGCCTAATTACTCAGAAAAATAGGTATGACCTCGTTAATTCCTTGGAGGGAATTTGATTTGCACTAAAGCGTGTCTTTCAATTTGGTATGTTATGTTATGTTATTGCGGCTGCTAACGCACACTTAGACCGGCGGTTAGTCCGTTGTGATACCACTTTTTATGTATGCCTATAGTACTAACATGAACGATGGGACGGCCTATGGATTCTAAATTCGACAGCGGATCCAGGTGTATTCATTCACACCACCGATCGCACCGCCCAAACGATTTTATATCTTGCCCCGGATCGGGATTCGAACCCGGTACCTCCCACACTAACTGCCGCTGCTTTAACCACTGCGCCATCTGGGCGGTCATTCAATTTGGTAACTACACCAAATACTCATAAAAGTATGCATAGGTACATCAAAGGGTAGACGATAAAAAATTTATTTTGAATTGTATATGGTTCATTGTTTATAACACAATTAAAAATGTGTCATTCGATACGGGTGTGTAATCAGTGTGTGAAATTTGATTTATTAACTATCGGAAATGTGCCAGGGTCGCAGCCTATATATTTTTTATAAAAACTATATAGTACAACAATAAGAACATGCATTACTTAATTTACTATATACACGATGGACACATATAAATTCGTAACCTCAGCTGTGGATATTAATAAGGAGTGGCTTAAAATGAACCGACATTAAATTGTTTTTTTTACTGCCTATGGTCTTTTATTCTTGAATCTTTCAAAGGAAGCTAAAGATATGTGATCAAATTTTAATCGCCGGTTCTCGATTTAATAGTTCCCTGGCTAATTCGTTGGGATGACAAACTAGTTTTAACTAGTATTTTTTAAGTATCGAGCATAAGTATCATTTTGTACAGCAAAAGCTTACATTCTAGACTTAACTTTGAGTGTTTTCTAATTAATCAATTTAGTTTGACGCATTTTAATTTGATTTGTTGACGTTTAGTTTAGCTTAAATGTTTTTTCCACGTGAGTCTGCTAGATAACTGTAGTCCAAGATATTAAAAGCTTTCGTGTTAACAATAGTATATCGTGTATTGTTGAACCTCCAATCAAATAGTTACCATAGAATTGGATTCAGAAAAATATTGTGAAGAACGGAAATGTTTCGGTGATCTTGTTGAATATGATAATGATGCTGGGGAGTGCTGTAATCGTGACAGCTAATGATGAGAGTTAAACTTGAACTCCACAGAGTGGCATTGATTGACAGCTAGGGCGCCGGATCAACCGTGAAGACGTTTGTCTTATAAAATGTTTGGCATCTTTGTATGTAATCTGTAATATTCGTTTCGCTAGGCCGGTTTCGATCTGATGACGTCATTGATTCGTTGTGTGATCGAAAAGATCAAATCCATCTCATCAGGCATATGCGACCGGACTTGATGTATGTTGCATTTCGTTTCTATATATATTGTGAGGCTATGTTGCAACAGTTCTAGCGAATTACAGAATTTGAATCGAAATCTTTTTTCGATTATTTTGTTACTACTTCACTATTGTGGCGTACCTATTCGTCGTATTTTGTGAACGTCACAATCTCATCGAATTAAATATAGAAGTTGTTGGAAAACTAACGAATATCGAGGAAGAAATGCGAAGATAGATAATAACGAGTAGGAGTTTCTAATACACGAGGCATCAAAAATCGTTTTCTCGGGTACTTTCAGTATTCCCAGTATAATACTGAGAGTTTCCGGGAATACGATTTTTGATGTCTCGTTTATTGGAAACTCTTACTTTTTAATTAACTAACTTCGTGCTTTTTACTCGATCAAATGAAAATACAGCGAAATGAATTGATGTGATATGAGACTTATTCTTTCTTTTATCAGTTACCTTAAGCAACTCAGAGAACTAATTTCGCAAATTATTATACAAACAGTGCCAGCCTCTTAAAAAGCAGGTTTCTTACTTTACACGCTATTTCAAAAAAAAATTCAATAATCAAACAAATGGTAGGGTGCTGAGTATGGTGAAGTGGAATCAAATGTCCTTTAAGTATTCGGGGGATGTAATCACTGTGTTTTTCTTCTTAATGTTTTTACTTTAAGCAGTTATACTCAAACTCCAATTAAAAGGTATATCGTACATCCAACTATAAGTTAGACCCAACTACTCCCAATCGATGGTGTGTAAAAGCATTCGTTGGGCGGACCACCTACAATGTACACCAATACGTATTAATGGTTCGTAAAGTCTCATTTGAGCCATTATTTTTATTTCAAATAAAAATTAACGATTTCAATAACTTCAGTAAAAGTGTTTACTATTGATAAAAAAAGTAGCGTGCCACAAATACATTTAACTATCGATTTTATGTACAACTTCTGTTTAAATATTAATTAGCAAAAACCATACGTACAATTATGCTTAAATAGGAAAAATGCTTTGGTTATCCTGTCGGTACAGTATTAGATCAGTATAAACGTTTCATTGCCAATGATTCAATGTGATTAATTGTTTGTGAGCTCAGCTCAGCACCACGCTCTTCACTAACAAAAATATGATTCTGCTCCTGATTTTAATGAATTCAAAAAATGGAATAAAGACGAATAAATAAGTCTCGTCTGTTTGGTCTACTATCCACACAGATTACAGAGCATTCTATGTCGTTTACATGGAACGATGATCCAGGTGTTTCGTTCACCTAATGGAGCTTTTCATCTTATCTTAGCTCCTGCTCCGCAGATGTTGTCACAGTCTCTACTTTAGTTCACCTGGAATACTTTTGAAGGGGTGTCATATTGTGCATATCATCCAAACCTCATTTGCATGCAATATTGTCCTTATCAACATGGTGATATTATTATGCTGGACTATTACCTTCTTCATTCGTTTGACTATGTATTGGTATTATATTAAGCAGAATCAGAACCCTCTTCTCCATTACCTTCCTTATTTAAAATCTTCCTCTGGCTAAGAGGATCTTTGCTTGAGTAAAGTTATAAAACGTAACAACCTGATACACAGAACAGAGTCATTATAAATAGTGAGAGGTCAAATAGGATATTATCAAAAATTAATCGAGCACCCTACCGTTGTGTTTGCTTAATATCAATTGAGTGTTCTTAAAGTAATTACAGATGTTTGTTTTATATACAGAAACGCAACGACACGGAAATCTAGAAATTTTTCTGGAAAGGTAAGTGGTTCTTATTCACTTATTGAAGATATTTAGTGCAGTGTTTTCCCTCTTCATCTTTTAGCGAATCTATTATTTTTAAGTGTTCTATCTATACAACATTATTTACACTTTGCATAATATTACCAACTAAGCTTAGTGGGCAAAATAGTGCCAAGAAAACGTAATTGATAGTGTAAAGTGGCTTTGACGGAATTTATTATTTCTTTGATAAAGGCATCCGTTTTATTTCTCAGTTCGCATTTACTGACCTATATTGTGATCATGGAGAGAGAAATCACCTTTTTAATTGAGTCCAGCTATTTCTCTGGTACAACTATCGCTACATAACTTAAGAATGAAACTATTTTGATCTGTCCTAACTAGATTCCAGAAAATAGATAATATTACGACCTTCCAACTCACAGTTGATATTTTGCTTTCAAAGCAATTGATTGATGAACCAGATAGTGGCAAAATATTTAGTCATTCATTATAACTGTCCCTATATCCTCCTATTATTAAAGATATTCACAATTTCGAGTTCGTTATAAAAACAGTATTTTTACGTGAAACATTATTCACACTTTTCTTTTCACTATACACATGTTCGACTATGCTCAGGATCGTGGCTTTGTTTTCACTCGAATATGCGTACATCAACATATTTAAAGCTTTGCAATTATTTATTTATAACTAAGCTATGAGGTCTCCAATTTTTTTATAAATTGTGTTGAATATTTATGTCAAATTATAACTTCTTCAGAATCTCGAGTTCGACCTTCAGAATCTAAGATATTTGATGCTTGAACATATGTTTATGAAATCCAATGAGGATATATGCGAAAGCTTTGATTATAAAGCCTGGTTTCCATTGTGAAAAAAATACTGACAAAATAGTCAAAGTAGGATAAAAATATAATTTTTCTTAAAGTGCGAGAGAAATAAAAAACATTTCTAGTATAAAAAATTTATTCAGTACTGAAAATTTTTTTATGGTTACTGAGAAAATTGTTATAGCAGTACAGACAAAATATATCGAGAGAAGTATTTTTATTCAGTACTGGAAAAATATTTTATGGGAAAAATGTATATAGATGAGAAATCGTTTGTATGACGTCATGAAGCATTTTATAGTAGTTATTTTATGGTCAGTTGATAATTTTAACATTTCGTTTTGTATCATTCACCTTAATTTATTGTGAAAATAATTTAAATAATGAATAATTATATTAAGTTTATTTTTTTTAATTTATTGTAGTAGATTCAAAGTGTTTTTTGACTTTTTTTCCAACAACAAAAAATATGTATTGGTTATGGAAGCATCTGTCAAAATATATCCACTATAAAAAAACGAAGAAAGTGAAAAACGATCTATGTCACTCTATGGTATTTTTGAATTTTTTTTCTCGCTTTGGTTTTTTCAGTAAAAAATACTGACATTTTTTTCATAATGGAAATTAGGCTTAAGTTATAATGATTCGCTATAACCACTCACATATGACATATTCGGATCCGTACAGAATAACCTGTTAGCAGCCGCTAGAATAAGTCCTCTAGATTGATAGTCCTTAATAGTCCTCTAGAATAACCTGTTAGCATCCAATCGGCCATCAAACTATGTCTTCACTTTTTGATATAGAAATACATTTGGTAATCACATCATCAAGCGTCACGGCGAAAGTTAACGATTTCAATTACTTTACTTTAGTAAACATGTTATCTATTAATAAAAAAGTAGCATGCCATAACTGCATACACGAACTACATTTACCTACTAATCGATTTTATGTGCAACTTCTGTAAAAATACTAATTCAACAGAATGAAATAATTTTTTTTTGTTTGATGTATAGACAGAAAATTTATATTGACATAAAATGAAAATTCGATTAACTTCCGATACAAAATTCGATTCTCGTAGTTATGTGTCTCGTATGAATTTTCTCTAATTCACGAATCGCTTTCCACATACGTCTACGATCTTTTAATTGAATTTGTTTAGTTTGTTCGAACAAATTTATACAACTGGTTTAAAAAATCTGCGGTCTAATAGATCTACACATCTACTGTACAAGAAAATAATTTTACTTCATTTCCGTCTTATATATGGTATACTCACTTTTCGAGGTAGTGTAATGTTTCTTTTGTAAATCCCAAAAGGATATCGACATTTGTTTGTGTCGAGGTTAAATTTATATTTGGTTACATGTGTCACGCGTTTTTTCGACTATTTTTCAAATTCAAAAACATTTTCGGTTCATTTTCTAGAAGAGCAATTTCCCTTTCATTTTAAATTGTCTTATTTACTGGAACATCTGGTTTATTTCTTCACTTTTATTTAATGCATCTTTCTATTCCGGGTATGTATACATATCTCTATATGGTGGCTGCGCATACTTACATAAAAAATTGCTTTCGTCTTAAGAAGCACAAAAATAAAAGAAATTATTTGTCACGGTGTGCATATAACGGAAAATATCATGCTTAGAAGCACCTTATAGATGTGGCATGGTGACAATGGGAAATAAAACTGATCGATTTGGTCGATGGTTCCGAAAACAAACATTTATCATGTTGTTTGACAAATGGAGTTATATAACTGTTTTTTGTGTGTAAAATATAAATGGTAAAGACATTCTTTATGCTTGCTTGAACTTTAAGATTATACATAATGTGCGTTATACGGAATATACATATGTATATGCGGATCAACCGGATACAAATCATGTGAGAAGTTAGATGCCTTGTGCAAATGGGAAAAAACTAGTAGAAACAACTATCTTTAAATTTTATTCATGCGACGTCTGAACTCATTATACAGATGAATATCTTATAATTTATTATAGAAAATAAGAACTTATAAAGACGCTAAATTTTCAAGTATATGTTTTTAAATCCCACTTTTAGTTCAGTTGAAAGTGAAAAAACAAGTTTTTAGTATCACCAAGAAGGTTTAACTGAAATGTCATAAGCATTGTATAAGTATACAATAGCACAAACATACTTATAAACGAATTATCGAGACTATGTAGAAATAATTTATCATTATAACAAAAAAAAGAAGACGACCCAGTAAAACTTGATTGAAGTGTGATATTAGTGATAATTGTTATACTCTTCAGGTTCGAGCATACTTAATAAATTTTGGTATGTAAGTACATTGCCCAACTCACAAAAGATAGGTATACAAAGCGATGATCAGATAATAGTTTTACACTCCTTACCTTGTTGTTCTTTCTCTGATCAGAAGGTCAACTCTTCTAGTTATAAGCCATATTTTTATTAATCGTGCCTTTTTAACAAAATCAGGCTTTTTAAGTAACTCAAGTCCTGTTTTGGATAAATTTGTATACCGCTGTGTCAGTATACTACATGTTAAGATTTTTGCTAACTAACGTTTGTCAAGGTGTCAGTCCTCTTCCTAAGTGCTAAGTGGGAACCTCATTTCTACCCTTTCCACTGCCAGTTGGGGAGTTGAGCTACTTTTACAGTTTATATGCTTTGACATTTTCTAAGACATCCGAGTGACTGCAGTGATTCAATTAATCTTGTTGTACATATTCACCGAGGTGATCTTGTGCAAAAGGTTTTGGAAACTTTTCTTTTATATGCATATAACCACCCATAAAAATTACCAAAGTCGAGTTCTTTACTTATCGTCCCAATAATGTTCGAGTATCTGAAGACTACTTCATTGTCTTATTCCAGACAACCTTATGTCTCTATAGGTCTCTTTCTGCTTTCCAAAGATATTTACAGGAACAATTTGGAACATGATTTATAAGGCTCATGCAGAGGCTAGTCATTTTCAGCGCACCTCCTTACAGAACACAGGTCGCTTTTTGCTCAATTTCTATTTTGCCCTGTATGTTTCTTTATCAAAATCACACACTAACTTTATAAATGAGTATTGTTTAGGGTAAAGACAATGCTACATCAGTGTAAAGGCAATAAATCAGGGTCTGAAACCCTATCTTTTTCGAATATCGCTCGTATAAAAGCTCAGATACAGCTAAGCTTACTGTCCAAGATGGTGTAAATATTAGAAGCAATGAAAACCAGTAGGTTAAATATCTTAAATCCAATCAAGAAATAAACCTTTCTTAAGAGTCGTTATTAAACTGTGGTTGTTTTCGATAGGCATTAGACTGGTAATTTCTCAAATATAACGTCCACTGTTCTAAAAATGCTAGGCCAAAAGAAACCACATGAATTCAAGATCGCTTCTACGTTAAAATCCCTAAGAAAGCGATTCAACTCTAGAAAAACTTCAAATGTAGCTTAAGTAAACAGGCTTAAGGCCATTTTATGACACATCTTAAGAGATGTATTGGTTATGAGTTGAAGAAGTTATTTGTCAAAAATTAAGCCCTGCAACTGAGCTTCATCAAAAACAAAACCGTAGTTTTTGATAAATCTCACAGAGGGTCTTGATTTTGCTTCCAAAACAGGATAAAAAGAAAAAATGGCTTCAACTATGCATTTTGAGTGGTATACTAATTTTTCACTCCAGTGTGTGTATTTCTTTGACATGGCAACCTGTGTGAAATACTTTAAAATAATATACGAACTATAATTTGTACATAAAAAAACTATTAAGACCACCGATTTATAGATAAATAACGTGCCTATTTCATAAAGTAAATAAGTCACGTTTTCATAACATTAAACGTAAAAAACTACAATATTTAAATATCAATAAAAATTTAAATTCCAAACTAAGAATTTTTTTTAAATTTAATGCCCCAAATAGCTTTAACTCTAATGGATTTTTTTAGAATATTATGAACGAAATAATTAAAATAAATAAGTAAGTGGAAATAAAAATTATTATTTAACAAATTTTAAAGAAAACTATAAAAACTTCTCGATCGACTTTTCTACGTTTATCATCGCAAGACATTACAAAAAAAAAGTATCTGTCCCAAATTTTCCAGTCGTTCTATGAAATTGAAACGTGATTTTCACTTCGAAATCAGTTTGTTATTACTGCTTTTTATCTCCAACTTAAGAGACATATAAATTTTAATTTGCGATTTTAATGAGAACTGGTAAAAGTTACGTTTTGTTACGAGGATGAAGGTAATATTAAATAATTTATTTCCAATGCTTTAAAAGGAAATTCTTGTACAGTGAAAAATATAATGAATTGTTGATGACACACCTATCTGATATTTAAAAGATGTAATTGGTTAAAGCTTTACAACACAGTTAAAATAAGTTATTTGGTGTTGTGCTTTTTATGCGGTTGGGGTTTTTATGACAATTTAAGTCCTTTCAGACCGTTGTGATTCGTACACTGAACTCATTCACACCGAGTATTATCATCTCCACATTTCATGACATCCCAACACTTACTTTTTAAAACTATAGAATTAATTTAAAAAAAATAAGACTTAGAAGTTCAAATAATATTGGGATTTCTTATATTAAAAGTAGTGATAGAAGGTTCTGGTCTGTTAATAAATGATTTGTAGGATATTAGAGATCCCCAATATTTGAAAAGATACCACCCCAATTGATTTTACCATAATTGATTCAACTAGAGTACATGATTCAGTTTTCTTAAAGTGCCCTAGAGACAGAAAAAAGCCTTGTAAATATATGCAATGGGAGTCCAATTAAAACAGAAAACGCACTTCGAAATATTTAAGGTATTCTGGGAGACAGTTGACGAATTTTTAGAACTATTATACAGCATGAAAAAATAAATGCCTCATCAGAGAAAACTCATTAAATCGAAATACTCCCACTTTTTCTAGAAACAGAAAAAACACCTGGTGGTTTAAACCTTCAAGCCTTTTATATCCATTTACTATCTCTCATGTTTTACCTGAAATACCATACCAACTTCTAGATTGAGGTTAAATGCTATATGTCTTGCCAATTTTACAGCCAAAACTCATCGTTACTGATTATTTGTCGCCCTCTTTGGCAGAGTAAGAAGGAGCTATGCTCTGTCTTTTGGGTGTTTTTTATGTGTAATTATATGTGTGTGAATGTGGGAAGAACCGTAGACTCTTCCTAGTAGTACGCTGGCATGAAGCTATACAATATTCAGAAGGTTTAGTACTTAAATCTAAGCAGACCAAAAGATTTAAGTACTAAAAAAATTGCAAATAAATAAGCTAGTTCGTCTGAACCATCGTCGTCACCGACTTTGCAGCCGATGGTATGTGTGTAGTTTAATTTTATAGACGGTGTCACTCTAGTTCTATTTATATATTATAAACATAGATCGATGGCCTATTCTTAGAGAAGTTTTAAATTCTACCCTATCGTTAATCTGGTGTTATGGTCAGCAGAGCGACCGTCCATCGCATGATACAGGGTGTCCACATTTAAAATTTCAAAAAATTAAGATAAACCTCCGTTAAATGAAGCACGCAGCGTCTTTACATTAAAAAGCTACATGTTATATCGGACTGAGAGTGGCGTAAGGATGTATTTTCCGATGAAAAAAAATTTAATTTGGACGGGGAAGATCGATATAACTATTATTTTCATGACCTAAACAAAAGAAATTGTTTTTAATAAAAGATACAATAAATGGGTGTGGAGGGAGACTTTTTTTTAAAATAATAAATTTAGAATTTCAGTCAGTAAAAATGACAACGAATTCCTATAAAACGTTTTAGCACGAGTTTTCCTGAAATGATTGATCAATAGCATTGGAATTTCCAACAGGATAATGTACCCATTTATACTACGTCTTTTTTGCCAGACTTTATCGAAAACGTTTGAGGACGGCTATCACGGAAAGTCTATGAAGAAGGGAAGCAGTCTAGAATAAGGACGAATAAGAAGCATAAAATCAGCCTTGCGCGATATTAACTATTAAGGATCAATTTATAAGTCAATAGACAGTCTTGACCGATAAATATATATATATATATATATATATATATATATATATATATATATATATATATATATATATATATATATATATATCCCGAAAGTGACTAACGATATTATATATATATCGGTCATCTAAAAGTGATAAAACATGAATCATAACCCCTCCAGTAAATATATGGTATGTGTTTGATACGAAGCTAATGGAGCTTGGACACTTGCTCAACGGATATATCGAGATCGATACCCTAATCGCAGATTACCATCCGTTAACACGTTCTAGCAGATCGGTATTTGCGGGAGAAGAGCTGCTCTCTAACTAATCGGAGTGATGTGCAAGGACGTCTAGCAACATCACACCATAATACCGAAAGTCTTGCGCGAAATTCATAACAATCCAACTACTAGTGTTAGAAAAATTGAGACAAAAACCAAAATTGCAAAATTTGTAGTTCACAGGCATATTGAAAAGGAAAACCTCCATCCTTATCATTACCAACAGATCCAAGATATTTTGGATAGTGGTAAGATAACAAGAAAAAAGGTTTGTGAATGGTTAATATCAAGAAACAAATCCAAGACTTTTTGTTTTAAAAAAAAAAAAATGTCCCTGATGAAGCTGCATTTACCCGAGACGGATGTATAAATTTATATAGTACGTATTTCTGGTCTTTATGTAATCTCTATTTGAAAATTATAAGCTATATCAACATAAATTCACCGTTAATGTCTGGTGAGGTATATTGGCGATGAATTACTGAGACCAATAATACTACTTTCAGACAGATTATATATTCCAAAATATTTATATGTCCAAAATATTATAATTAGTATTATATAATTAGTATTAATATTATATTATAATTAGTTTTGTAACTAATTTGATAACTCTTGGAAGAATTTCCGTTGGATAATATGCAATATATGTGGTTTATGTATGATACCATATTTTGGAAACCTTCAATCACATATAAATAATTTATTTCCAAGTCAGTGGATTGGACGCGGAGGACCAATATAATGGCCGGTAAGCAAACCGGATTTAAATCCGTTAGATTTTTTTGCTTTGGGCCCATTTAAAAACTAAAGATTATTTTTCTGCTATCCCATGTACAGAAACCTGGATTGCTCAAATATTTGAACCTTGTAACGAAATCAAACAAGAAAGACACGATTTCATAGGAGTTCGCAATTCGTTCATGAAGATATGTTTAAAATGTATAACAGTTAATGGTGATTATTTTGAGCATACCAGTTATACATTTTTCGAAATATTATTACGTAATGCCAGGACTTTTTTCTACTGCCAACATACTTTGTCAAAGAGAATAAATATAAACAGGAACATCTTATATTCGATTGTAAAATGGAATTTTACAATCGAATATAAGATAATTATATAAGAATTACAGTCGAATTACTATCGAATATGAGATAATCATGCCGATTATACAACTCGCCGGATTGCTGCGGCGGAAGTTTAATTCGATTTTGAAGTTTTTCGTATTATTGAAAACGTCGGATGTAAAGTGAACGAATGACGGTAATGCAGTGTGTAAAATAGGTATTGTTGAATTCGCAAGTGAAACGCTATCCATGTAAATTATGTCATTTGAAATCCGCATTAAATTGAATGCGGATTTCATACGATGAAAGTTTTATTTGTGATTTTTTGCTGAAAGCCCAAATATAAATTAAATAAAATTAAATTTGTTAAATTTATTTAATAAATTAAGTTTATTTTTTTATTATTCGATATGTCTATCGATATATTTTTTCTGACATGTTATGTTAATGATGTGCTACACCAAGAAGATATCTTCACTCGTTTTGCCAAACGTCTAATGTGCGCTCGATGATATTTCGACCGGCTCTTATTAAAGTGGATTTTGGGTGTATTTATTAATATTTCTAAATAATTACTGAAACTGTGGTTTGTACCATTTTAACAAAACAAGTTTGACCAAAACCATTCTGCTACCCGACTTCCTTAATCGTAAAGTAGCTGCCAATTTTAATTCCCGAGATAAATAGAAGATGATCTTACTATCTTTGGTAAATTGCTTTTCAGCTCTTTCAAAAGCAGTTTTTTGAGCCTTAACTTATTTATAAATTAACTTATTTAGAGTTAACTTGAATATTTCTAGACACGTAAAATTGGGGTTTCCACTTTATAAGGAAGATTTACACTGTAGCCAATATCATCAAATTATTTTCTTTTCTTGAATGGCTGTAGCTGGTCCAGCTGATCTGCTCAAAACAGCTCATTCAAACAGATTTTGTACTGAGAAAAATATTTAAAGACCAATTAGGTTCGACTAGCCTCCCAAATTTATCCTGTAAAGTATGCTTTTTTGAAGGATGTATCTACCTTCTGTATTTAGAATGTTGAGATCAGTGTTTCTATTATCGGTAAATGATGAGACGGTGATTGTAGAAATTAGTCGCTTGACCACCTGATACGTTGATTGAGACACAATGTACTTTCTGTGTGTTATCATTTTCGTCTTGGTCTTTAAAACCAGAGATCAGATATTTGGTTTTGGACTCGTTGATTTTGAGACCAACGGAAGCTGAACACTGTTCCCTAGTGGATCAAGTATCTCTTTCATTCCGCTCTTACTACCCAGTAATAAAAAAATACAATTAAGACATATTTCCATGCATATTTCTCATCGCTTTTCTACTGTGCAATATAAAATTCATATATAAACATATTGACAGCTAGTGAAATCGCAGTTTCATTGCGGATCGGTAGTACAGGTTTCCGGCGGTTTCTATAATGCAAAAAAAATTAAATGCGAATCGAATGCGGATCGATTGAACTCCCGCCGCAGTAAATCCGGCGAGTTGTATAATCGGCATGAATAATTCAATTGTAAAATGGAATAGTTAGATATATTTTCATATATATAATAATTATTCTATTTTACAATTGAATTATAATATGAAATAGTAAGCGAAGTTTTGAAATAGTCAAATATTTGTTTTTGCTGTCGTTTGAAAGAGAAAACGAAATCAAAAATATATGTTTATCCTATTTCGTTTGCCATCACTAAATAACTCAGAAATATTTTTAGTTTATATCAACCGCTGTTCATATAAGATGTTCCTCTTTATAATTATTCTCTTTGCTTGAGTCTTATAAAAAAAATTCTAAATTTTTATTGGAAACTTTTAATTTTTTTAGATAAAATAATTTTGCAAATATCATACATAGTTAGCTTTTCTAAAGCTAAGAGTCTGAACAATGTTTTCACGAAAAAACAGGTACCGTTGTAGACTAATTGTTAAGAGATAAATGGTACAAAAAATTTCAATCCTAAGTTTTGTTTAAATTTCAAATACTTTTTAAGTAAATATTCATGGCTTATACTTTATTTAAAAGAAAATTTTATCACCGTTTTTACGAACCTTCCGAAAAACAAATAGTTATTCCTCGAGATATTGATTTAATTTTAATAATACGCTCGACGTTGGAAAGCGCCCCGTTCAACGCGTATAACTTGATGAGAAGCCTTGACAGTGCGAAGTGGTAAAAGTAAAGCCGTCTTCGCTTTGATCAAGGACTCCAACCGTACTATTCGTGTCAGTCACTTTGTGGACACCATTTACTTATATATATATATATATATATATATATATATAACGGGTGATTTTTTTGTGGTTAGGATTTTCATGCATTAGTATTTGACAGATCACGCGGGATTTCAGACAAGGTGTCAAAGAGAAAGATGCTCAGTATGCTTTGACATTTCATAATGAATAGACTTACTAACGAGCAACGCTTGCAAATAATTGAATTATATTACAAAAATCAGTGTTCGGTTCGAAAAGTGTTTCGCGATTTACGTCCGATTTATGGTCTACATAATCGACCAAGTGAGCAAACAATTAATGCGATTGTGACCAAGTTTCGCACTCAGTTTACTTTATTGGACATTAAACCAACCACACGAATGCGTACAGTGCGTACAGAAGAGAATATTGCGTCTGTTTCTGAGAGTGTTGCTGAAGACCGTGAAATGTCGATTCGTCGCCGTTCGCAGCAATTAGGTTTGTGTTATTCGACGACATGGAAGATTTTACGCAAAGATCTTGGTGTAAAACCGTATAAAATACAGCTCCTGCAAGAACTGAAGCCGAACGATCTGCCACAACGTCGAATTTTCAGTGAATGGGCCCTAGAAAAGTTGGCAGAAAATCCGCTTTTTTATCGACAAATTTTGTTCAGCGATGAGGCTCATTTCTGGTTGAATGGCTACGTAAATAAGCAAAATTGCCGCATTTGGAGTGAAGAGCAACCAGAAGCCGTTCTAGAACTGCCCATGCATCCCGAAAAATGCACTGTTTGGTGTGGTTTGTACGCTGGTTGAATCATTGGACCGTATTTTTTCAAAGATGCTGTTGGACGCAACGTTACGGTGAATGGCGATCGCTATCGTTCGATGCTAACAAACTTTTTGTTGCCAAAAATGGAAGAACTGAACTTAGTTGACATGTGGTTTCAACAAGATGGCGCGACATGCCACACAGCTCGCGATTCTATGGCCATTTTGAGGGAAAACTTCGGAGAACAATTCATCTCAAGAAATGGCCCGGTAAGTTGGCCACCAAGATCATGCGATATGACGCCTTTAGACTATTTTTTGTGGGGCTACGTCAAGTCTAAAGTCTACAGAAATAAGCCAGCAACTATTCCAGTTTTGGAAGACAACATTTCCGAAGAAATTCGGGCTATTCCGGCCGAAATGCTCGAAAAAGTTGCCCAAAATTGGACTTTCCGAATGGACCACCTAAGACGCAGCCGCGGTCAACATTTAAATGAAATTATCTTCAAAAAGTAAATGTCATGGACCAATCTAACGTTTCAAATAAAGAACCGATGAGATTTTGCAAATTTTATGCGTTTTTTTTTAAAAAAAAATTCTCAAGCTCTTAAAAAATCACCCGTTATATATATATATATATATATATATATATATATATATATATATATATATATATATATATATATATATATATATATATTATTTCATAGTTACTATAAACTTTGCAAATTAAAGATGACTGGCATTCAAATTATTATCAAAAGCATATATTATTCTAACAATTCAATTATGTATCGCGTGACAAAACATCTTTAGCTATTCTGTCTACCATCACAGTTACCTTATTTATTAGTCTAGCATATCGACCGCAAATTCAAATTGTCACATGGTCATGAAGTTCTTCTTATACTCATATAATTAAAACACACCATATCGACCGTCATTCCCATTCTTCCAAATCAAACCATTTTTTAATTAAAATTAAAACTATAATATTATAGTTATCGTAATAAATTAAACAATGGTGTCTTATTTATAATAATACAAATTTCAATGTCAAAACCAACTATAAAAATGCAAACTATAAATAACTATCAGTAGATATAGTATATGGCATATACGTATATATACTGCACACAAATAGCACGTGCACATCTTACTATAAATTTTGAGTTAAAATTACTTTGTATTTTATGTACGAACGAACATTCATCCCAAAAGAACGTATAATTTTGTTGTAGGAAAATGTGTGTATTTTCCGAAAACCTAACGAGCAAAATATCGATTGTGCAATTTTCCAACAACCATTAAGACCAAAAAAAAAATGTTTATCATTCACAAAAAATATTCTGTGTACGGTAGTACACATTTTCTTTATTCTTTGTATGAATACGGGTGTGCTCGATTTGCCCAAAAAAAAAAGCTTTTGCGCAGAAACAAGCTTTTTATTATTTAGTTTTGTTTGTTTTTAAATTTATTTTATATATCATTTTAAAGCATTTCTTCTTCTATAGAATTCTACTCATTTGCTCTCGATTTTTCCATCTTAACTGGATATACGAGTAAGTATATATAATATAATAAATCTGCTTATATAATTTTTCTTCTCATACTTATACTTGTATTTGTAAATTACGAAGAGTAAATCATTCTTTAAATAAATATTTTTCTTTTTACCTCCTTTCAATTAAGTTTATATTGGTTATCTTGTTCGTTCCGAAATAAGATAGATTTAATTAAGTTGATTATTTAAAAGGCAATCACAAATACTTTTTGTGATTTCTTATATATTTCAGTAATTCAGGTTTGTTTAATTTGTGCTATTTTAGATTTATACATAAGCTGATATAATAAATTGGAGTCGAGATTACTTCCGGATATTGGTACAGGTCCCCCAAAAAGCATGTATGATTCAGTTGTACCGGTTGCTTACATACCTAAATTATGTACCATAGGAGCAGTAAAAGTTAATAACAGTGGTGTTATAATAGTATGACCGTTCTTACATCCTTTCTTGGAAACTATGTTAGTAGTTCAAAGGACTCTAAACTTCACTGCAAAACCGAAGCTTTAAACACAAAACGTGGAATCCCTATTTTAAGTCTATAACGGTTAAGCAGAAACTTTGGCCCAGACAGCAAAGCTTATGATGAAAAATGATAAAACATTTGAGTTTTATCCATTTTTCATCTTCAGGCCATTTCTATTTATCTTCAGGCCAGTGCTACCAGTAACCAACTCATCATTAAATGCTAGCAGAGATGTGATGTTACGAATCCTTGTAATGACCGATCATCTCAACTCACATTTGCTTTCAAGTATTTGTAGTTTACCTGTATCAGAGATAATTCATTCATAATAATAATCTCTGTGTTTATATTATTGAAGATACCCACAATTTCGAAGATTGTTATCAAACGGTATTCTTGAGTTAAGTTGCGCTTCACAACGACGCAACAAGACGAAATAGTGATGGTGTACATGCATAAAGAAGATATCGAGGCCAATAGGCTCCATCTGAGAACTATTGACTATTAGTCGCTTAGTGCCGAATTTGGACGAAAACGAAAGAGTGAGAGGTATTTAACATATCGCTCATCAAAATATTTTAATAATCATAGCGATCAGAGAGAACGGTGGCAGAGCCACAAAAGTGTCGTATTGTCACCGTGTTTAACATTATAACGTCAGTGAAATCACAAACGCATTTTGAAGGATAATTTGCATTTGTTGCCGGATAAAGTACAAGTAACACAAATTGCTTGAAACACGGCCACACAGTCGCTCGAATGGTTGACAATGAGCCTGAATTTTGGAAAATTTGTTGACCATAAGAGACTGTTTGAGCTGGTGTTTGCGCCTAAACCATCATTGAGCCATATATTTTCAGAGACAATGAAACAATCGATTGACATCGATATCGATGGATGTTGGTTCATTTAATCTGACCGCAAACTCCTCAGATCTCCAAATTTGACCACCTCGAACTTATTTTCGGTATTTAAAAAGCAAAATGTACACCAGGAAGCCTCAGACCATTGACGATCTCAAGGCAAACATTCGTGTCGAAATCATCGCTATGCCACTCGAGATGCTTGAAACGGAAATGGAAAGAGCAGTAAAAAAACACATTTTGCTTTGGTGAAATTCTTCATATATAGAGAAATGTTGTTTATCTTTCAAAGTATTTCAATGTTTTTTTTTATTTTTTAAGGAAAGCGGAAATTATTCCAGAACTCGATGCCACTGGAGGCCCACGGTTCAACCCACATACACATACAGATTAAAAACACCCAATCGTGATTGATGAATGATCACCACATCGGGAACCGAACCCGAGACCCCCGAATGGCAGATCCCGAATGCAATTTCAATGTTTACATACCCACATAAACCATAAAACTATGTCTACATTTTTTGATAAAAGCAAGTTTTATAAAATCAAAAATGAAAGCTCATTTATTCGCACAAAAAAATGATGTAGCAGAATAAGCTCCAAACTCTATTTAACGCTATGACATACTCACATCTGGGTAGTCATTTCTAAAATGGCCTATTATTGACCTTTTGTATCATGCGTTTCAAATAGAGAGAGAGAGAGAGAGAGATCCGGGAGAGAGTGATATTCGAGTATAATACTGTATTTTAAGTGATATGATAAAGTTTGAGCCGGCTGATTTATATGACATAAAGCCATTTCACGGTCACTGGATCCGATTATTGTTAACTATCCCTCCGTTAGTCAACTAACTCCGTATTGTCAACTATCTCCCCTAAGAACTTCGAAGTAAGTGAATTTTGGTGGGACACATATAAATATAGCTTTAAAAGAAATTATATGCATTTTCGGTTAAGGTTCGCACCCCTGAGTTTTATAAATAGACTAATTGTGTAAGATCTATGAAATATAGAAACATTAAGCAAAATGGTGTTTAAATAAATAAATAGGAATAATTTTTATTCACTCGCATAATATTATAAACATGACCATACTTAGCTTTACGATGAATACTAAATGAATCAGTTGGAATCACGTACGTACCTGAAAATAAAAAAAAATTATTAGTTTAATAATTGCAATAGTATATAGTGCATAAACTAATTTGTTAGATTTGCTGTAAAGTCTTAAATATTTATTTATATAAGTAAGTATTGCTTATAATTTGGATTAAGAAGAAAAGCGCATATGAGAGCAACATGTAAGAAATTATTACTTCCATTAGGCATAGAAACCTCTAAAGTGTTTACTGCAAAAATTCAACACGACAATATTTAAAAATTCTTTACAATTAGTTAACTTTAAACTAAAGTCAACTCGGCAGATCTCAAACTCTAAATACTAAATGGAGCAGAATTGCATAGAGAAATATTTCTAACAGACAGACTAAGTCCTAGAAGGGAAAACTTAAATTGTGCGGTATAAATAATGTCATGATTCAAAGAATCAAAGGTCTGTGAAAAATCTAACAAAGTGAGAGGAGTCAATTCCCTGTTTTCCATTCTTCGCCGAATATCATTGCCGAATATCATTCAATAACGCAGTATTCGTGTCATGGGACTTTCTAAACCCAGAATTTGATTTTTTACAACTATCTCAAAGGCTTTGGGAATGGAACTTAAAATACTGACAGGTTTAAACTGGTATAACTCAACAGGATTGCTAATTTTTCTAATTGAAATTATTTTACTGAGTGTCCATTGCTCGTGAAATGAAGAAGAGGTTAAGATAAAATTAAAAATGTGTAATATTTTGAGACTACAAGCAATTCGTTTCACCAATTTTAAACTAACTCTATCAAATTTAGAAGATTTTCATTCAAATAGCAAACTGTAACTTCTCATAGGAATATTTGAAAATGAAAATGGATTAGAACACTCATTATAATATTCACAATAGGACTAACCAACGTTGGATTCGAGCTAATAAAATAAGAATTTTTATCGTCAGCTTTGAAATCTAAAATACCATTACTTTTACATCTGCTGATACCTAGATTTAGAACCTTACGCCAAAACCCTCGGAAGAGAACGATCTAATGGACCCTGCAAAACCACCCTTGGCTGCCAAAAGCGAAATTTATCTACCCTGCCAACATTTTCCCAGACATCCATCGAGAAGATTTAGGTTTAATTATAACGTTTATATGAATTTGATGATGTGTCGTACTGTATTCCATCCTAATAAGACCATCCAACTGCACATTTATTAACTTGTCTCAATTACCAAAACAACCAAAGCAGAATAAGCGCCGAAATTCCAATTACCATAATCGTATTATACTTATTATTCAAGAAATACAATATATCTGTTTTGAAGTCATATCCCAAATATAAATACATTCAAAATCCGCCAGTATCTCTCGTACCGCGCACTTCGCAAAATAATTTTGTTTTATGTAAATCCAACATAAATTAAAATATATTTTTTTTTTATATTTAATTTAATTTATTAATAAAATTATTTTTTATTGTTATATTCAAAATACTTGCGTCGTTGTTTCATTCTCGCGTTCAATTCACGTAAAGTTTATTTTTAATAAAAAAATAAATTTACACAAACAAACAAAAATATATTCACATTTTGTTTGTTGTAATTCTACTTATAATTTTTTTTACTGTCTTTTGTTTTTATGTCTTTAAGAGATTTTTAATTAAGGAAAGATAAATATGTTATGACTTTAGAACGGGCGTATTGTTGTTGTGTGCCTGAACTTTTGAACGATTTTCTTTCGTTTTTCGTTTAAATGACAAATTATACTCGAATATATTTTTTAGCATGTTCGCGTCGTTGTTGAATAAATAAGAGATGAGGAAGTTTAACATTTTCTCGCGTTCGTTTAGTATTTATTTGAATTGTGATGATGACCTTACGTATTATATATATATATATATATATATATATATATATATATATATATATATATATATGTATATATATATATATATATATATATATATATATATATATATATATATATATATATATATATATACTTATTGGAATGATGATGATGAGCTGACGGTGACTGTGTATGAATGTCAATGTAAATATACATTATTTTAATGTTTGGAAATTATTTCGTAATTGTTTAATGCTTATATATAAATGTCATGATAGCAAAAATATTATTATGCTTGGATGTGCGCTATTTTAACGATGTATATGCTAATGTGTATTTAGGTTACTCATTTGTTGAAAGAGGTTTATAGAATGCATCCGGATCATTACCCACGAAGATACAGTGCAAGCTTGTTACTCATGTATTACTAGTTTGTTGGTATAAACTTTGCTTTTTAAGCACCTCCAGATAAATAAGCCTGGGGCTTGTTATAATTTTCTAGGACATACCACAAATAACTTTTATACAGATTAAGAAACTATATGGAGAAATTATACTAGACTGAACTTAGCGGAAGTAATTGAACCCTGGGTAAAAAGGCTATATTTGAATTGTATTATCTCTTTTATTTCTTTAGCATTGATATTACGATAAATAAAATTCAATCAAATACATACATGAAATCAAATAAATATTTCATGCTACTGCGATGAGTTTCATTCAAATGAGTTAATAATGGTAAACAAAAAATTTATATACAAACATTTATTCATCGTAATATCAATGCTAAATGAATGAAAGAGATAATAAAATTCAAATATGGCCTTTTCATCCAGGGTACAATTATTTCCCCTTATTTCAGTTTAGTATACATTATTTCTCTATATAGTTTGGTTATCTGTATAATAGTTATTTGTTGTCATACTATGAAACGATCGAAGCAGTCTATTGATTAAAGAAAAAATTTGACATTTTTAAACTGTCGAAAGAAATGAGAGTTTTAAAAATAAACCATAATTCTGAAAAGATTCTCGATACTATGTACCAGTTGATTAAGGTAATATGCTTTGCAGGGTTGTAAAACAATTCCAAGTGTGTTAAAGATGCTTTGTTAAAATCAGTAGCCTGCAAATGGTATGTTCGTTTCTGCTTTGGAAATTTTAATGTTTAAGACGCTCCATACTCTGATCGACAAATCGTTGAAAAGTGGATGAAATTATCAAAAATATATAAAAAACCAGCTATAGAAATAAACATGGAAGATATAGGAATTCTATATAGGAATCGTAGCTTGAGATTGATAACGGACGATGAAAAGTGAGGTATAGGTAAAGGTCCAAAATAGATGGCGCTGTAATACTATGAAAAGATCGAATTAAGATAACCCCACTAAGATAGAGTTTTTGTTTCGTGATATTGGAAGGTAATAGTGAATCGTGAGCTGTTCCAATCTGATAAGACGTTGATTTTAATCTATATACTACCCACAACTAATGCGATTAAAGGGTAAAATTAAGGTAAAGCGGCTAGAATGGATCAATATAAAACGTGCCGTTTTCCATGCAAAAGCTGGTTTCAAAAGAGATGCAATGTTGGTTTCAAAGCAGGCCTTTCAAAATCACTTGGTTCAATATTTCTTCTTGTTTGGTATATTATACTTACATATTTGGTGAAAAACTCACAAACTTTTCTCGAATGCCTCTTACACACAATCGCTTTTTATGTCACCCGGAGCATGTTTTAACTTTTGCTTAACCACGAGAATCGAACTCGAGACAGCGGCCGGGCGAAAAAATGTTCAACTATTTTTAAGCTACAACCGGCGACCATTTTAGTAAATCTGTTTGCTACAAAATGATGTTTGCTTGAGCAAAATACATACTTATACAGTCTTTAAAGTCATTGCAAAAATACGTCTAGTCTTCCTACGACTAATGTCGTATCTATATATTACTATATTAGTCAAAGTAATAGTTCATGGCTTGTGTTTTATTAGATGACTTTCGTGTCGTCTGACTTTGGTCTATATCCTATAGGGATATAGACCAAAGTTGACTTTAAAGGACAGTTGTTTTATAGAAAATATAGAGGAAGGCTGGCACATTCTATTTAACGACATTATACTACCTAAATTAACGAAATCGATTTATTTTCAAAGAAACTGATAATGAGCGATGAAAATAGTTTAAATTATTATATGTAAATACGATCGCAGTTAAAGATGAATGAAGCTGCACAAAAAGTGGAAAGCCTGAATTAGTCTCTGTTTAAATTTATGCTCTGTGTTTACAATAAGTTGTTCTAACATGGCCAAACCATTGATTCCACTTTCAATAACTATAATACGATTAAAGCATTTAATTGAGTTTAAGTGAGCAGAATTTATAAATAGGAGAGGCGTCGTTTTCTACATCGGTAATACCGCAATTTATAAGAGGACGGTCAAATAACTTGGTCCCGTTTTCACTTCCAAAAATCATGAAGTTCTATACGTGATTAGAATAATTATACAAAAGATTATCGACCAACACGGTACGGTATAAATTTATTAAATCTACCCTGTCACAGATGTCAATGTTCATTAAGAATTATTTCCATATACTTATAGTACGCCGTTGTGGAACTTACACATTATGCTAATTTTACATTAAATCTAGCAACATGTACATCATATCATGCTTTTCATGACATTCTAGTGCATCAAAGGTTTAGAAGAGTTTGCTCTTTCAAATCATTCATTTTTATCTTCCTATAAGCCGTGTCTTCGTCGAAATATCAATTTTGCCCTAAAAGCAAAACAATACAAAACCGTGCACAACTAATCATTGGTCGTTTATATAATTTATCGATAATTCGATGGCCTGCGATAAATTAACATAATTTCAAGAATACAAAAACAGAAAACCAGTATTAATGCATGATGATCCCCAGTGCACCAAAGCTTGACGGGAGAGAAAACTCCATGATGTTGCGGTGGTATGATATAACGAAAAAATGCAATATGGGTATGGCTTCGTACAAATACAAAATGCATGATGTGTGGGTGCGCATGCAGCAAAGTGATTGGATTTTGGTGAAAATACACATTTTAGTTTAATCTCAAAAGTTTACATTAAAAATGTTTTCTTACCTCCCAGGTGGCGCAGTGATTAAAGCTACGGCAGTTGGAGCATGTGGTACCGGGTTTGAATCCCGATAGGGGCAGGATGCAAAAGAGATTTTTCACCATGAGATTACGACCTGTGGTGTGAATGAACACAACTATGATACCCTGTTGGAGTGCAGAATTCATGGGCCGACCCATCTTCCATGCCAGCACTATCCATGGCTGGCATGGAGTTATGCAATGTGCAGATGGTTAGGGAAATAAGCGAAGGACGAAGATAAGCGAACCGCGAAAGAGTGGGAAGTGTCTTGATCCCCAAAACAGATTGCAAAGAAATAAAAAAAAATATTTGTAACGTGTATTCTGTTAAGAGCGTATACCGAAGGGGCATGACCAATTTATCATAGAGTTATAACTTTAAATTAAAGCTCTTAGAATTATGAAAATAAACAAAGGTACATTCAACTCATACAGCTCCCTACTAATTGAAATGTTAAGATGCCATGAACTTTAAATGTGACCTGTGACGCTTCCTATCTCACAACTTTTAATATTATAATTTTTTCTTATTAAACAAAGTAAAAAAACAATTCAAGTAAATTAAGCGCAGTTTCTTATATATAATAAGTTTTCTGAAGAAAAACAAAACTAAAAACTTAAAAATGTTTTAATAACTCGACATTAGTTTTTATGTCGCAATGTTTGAATTCAACATTTTTCTCTTATTTATGGTTCACAAATGTTTTGTATATGGTATACTCGCTGTTAGTTCATATAGTTATGCATACATAAAATAAAAGTATATGTGTATTTTAAACATAAACTAAATAAAAACTATCAAGGGCGTTTACAATATGATTTGGTATGTTGTTCATTGCTCTTTTGCATGAAATAAAAGTTGGTATAATACAGTCGTTTACAATAATAACTGAAAGTTGCTCTCGAACTGTATAGTAGATGTAAGAATTTTTGAAATCACCATTATGATTGCAAATAGTATATTTTGGAATCAATTTCACAGCATCATCCAGTTAAAGGCCCGATTTGCGTAGATCATCTGGACATTGAATTGTTTTATGAAGCTCTTAAGTAATAACATGGAAGATCAAACTCGGTTCTTGCTTTTCCAACAACTACAGCTTTAATCACTGCACATATATAGATAATCTATTAATGATAATAATGTGTTCAGTATTGGTAATATCTCTTTGAATATCTTTATTACAATCAGGCTTTGATTGAAGATCAAACGTTATATAACTATATACTTAAGCCATTCATAAAATTTCCACATAGTACATACAGAGAACCAGAGTCAAGTATACTTTGTTGCATACTGTTCAAAAATCAACAAAATTTTAGGGGAATAAATGTATAGTCAACGGTGCAACTATACATTTTATAGTCTTCTCATTTCTTCTTTTATATAAAATATGAATTGAAGCAGCCCATATAAAATAAAGTAATGATTATGAATGTTTGCAAAGTATTTGATATAATTGAAATAGGTTTATTTGGTAGTGGTTTATTTGTAGCCTATTAGTTTTAGTTCCAAAATATGTAGTTTATACCATACAGTACTGTATGAAAACTTGTATTGAAATGCCAAAATTTTCTACAGAAAATATATGTTCCGGAGTGGCATGGTTTTTTTACTGTAAGTAAAATATTCCAAAATATTTCTAACAAAAATTTTCACTATACACCAACAAGCCACGATATTAGCATTTAACAATAAATTGGAGTATTATTCGAAATGATTATAAAGAGAGTCTAAATACACCCCGAATTGGCGAAGATAATGGGACAGATCAAATAGAGACTACTCGCAGAACAACAAATATTCCCGAATTAAAGGTAAACGCAATTCTTTATTTTCCAAGCTATAGAACAATAAGTTGCGAGAAATGCACACAAGTATTGTTAAAAAATGAAAAAGTATCTGACATTTCAGTAACGGAGACGTTCAAAAATTGTTTAAAAAGTATGTTAGTAGTTTTGGAGCTTTAAAGGCAACCACTATCTTTTATGTAAATATTGCTAGAACGATTGTGGAAATTTTTGAAATTAGCTACCAAAATGAATGCCATTATTCTAATATTTCCCAAAATATGGTTGATAAGTGTATGTCAAAAATAAAAGCATTACACCCGATTTTGGTTGAAGAATATGTCGAGTGTATTGATCACATACAAAAGTTGGTTTCTTTTTTTAATTTAGTGCTGATATGATAGAACTGTCAACTGTCAGTTATAATGAATTTCTGAAATCAAAGAAGCGTTAACTGTTAAAACAGCACCATCCGCAGTATCAAAGAAATTAAAAATTTTAAATACATAAAACTAAATAATATAAACTTTTGTATTTATTAAATTATATTTCCAACATTAGCAAGGGTGAAAAGAGATCTGTGTTAAAGGAATTTCACCACCTTCTCATGTGTATGATGCCCATTACAAAAATTTCTTGTGTATGATTTCTCCAAATTAACATCACTAGACGCAAGAAAAAGCCGTATCGTGTCAACAATCTTACTATCGGTTGTATTCTTGAGCCAACTCTTCATAAGCTCTAGTTAACAACCAGGAGATGTGTAGCCATTGTATCTTGTTTCAAAGATTGCCGTACAATTCGGTCCAAATCACCATGCAGAACGGTTTGTTTCAAATTAAAGCACAATATCAGAAGTTCCTGATCGCGTCAGTGAATAGAACTCAGTTATGATAGATTCATCTCTCGAATATAAGAAACCATTTCTTAAATTCATCCCAGAGAGTTTCAACTATCACATTCATACACAGATCTTAGGTTATCTGCATTTGTGAGATATTTCAATTCTATTGCCCGTCTTTTAAAATCCGTTTATGATACGTTTGGCTACGACATATTTTACGAAGAATACTCGTATGTCCCCGTTTTCAAGTGGAAATTTTTTGTTAGAAATATTTTGGAATATTTTGCTTACAGTAAAAAAAACCACGCCACTCGGAAAATCTATTTTCTGTAGAAAATTTTCGCATTTTAATACAAGTTTTCATACAGTACTGTATGGTATAAACTATTTTGAAACTAAAACTAATAGGCTACAAATAAACCACTACCAAATAAACCTATTTCAATTATATAACATACAGAGGTGTACTCTGTGATATTTCATTGAAATTATGAGTGTTGCTTCAATAAGAGGTATGGAGACCGTTCCCATGTGTACGAAAAGTATGTTCCGACGATACAGTATGGTGTCGTAAAAATTTAGAGAAACAGTTGCGAATGCCATCTTTCATTAAAAGCGTTCAAAAACCGTTAAAGTTGAGCTGATCAAAAGACTTCAGAATATCATTGAACTATATGCAATAAGCTTTCGAGATAGAGCGAATTCAAAAGCATCAAAGTCAAACACTCTGACACATTTCATTTTTTGTAACGCTCATTTGTGTAGAGTTTTCGTCGTTCAGCAAGTAGCAAATAATTAAATCAAATATTTCGAGTAAAGTATCTTGTAATTCGGGCAGCACTTTCGCGACAAAAATTGCCAAACTATACCTATATACGAATCAAATCTTATGTAAAATCGTTAACTGTGCGATTCGTATATGTAGTGTGCGATCGTGACTTCGATTTATTAATTTTTACTGTGGTTTGATAACAATTGATCTTGTCGTGTATCCTTCCGTCATATATTTAGCTTAAACCTAGATAAACCTAGATTACTAACGGTTTGGCTAATCGATGATTGAGAGGCACTTTTATAGAGTTCGATACCTGAAAAGAATGAAGGACACGTTTCAATTAAACACATTCAAGATGAATGAAACGCGACGAAAAACGTAAAATAAAAGTCGTCAACTTTTTAGTGAATTTTATATTTTAATATTTTAGTGAAATCGACTAGAACGAGAATAAAGGGAATTTCAGTTTCAAACATGTTAAATGTAAAAAATGTAAAAAAGAACTTACTGGTTTGGTAGCCCGGATGAAAGAACACATTGAAAAATGCGAGCAAATAGTTTCACCCATGGTGGTCGTTGAAGTAAATACAGAGACAACGTGTAAGTTCAATAATTGCATTTATTAAAACTACTAAGTCAAAATATTGATTCCTATTTAGTCGGCAACCCTACTATTGTGTATATATATATTACTCAATTTTAAATGTTGGATATATATGTAATATTCAATGTTTAGTGTTTTCAAATGTCGCCAGTTGCAACAATTATTTTAGACCGATTCACTCTTTTCTCAGTAAATACAGTGTGTTGCGCAAAAACCATTTACGAAATATCTGTTACCGTTGGTGAAACAATTGAGTTGAGGCTTAACTGCAAACTGTACGCCGAAACTCTCTGAATGACTAAAACACTACCTTAATCCAAACCACAAAAACAAACATACAACATTCACAATTCAAATAAATCTTTACACGAATGTTAAATCACAACAAAAAAGTGGCCACAAGTCAAGCTGAATCCCAAATAGTTCAAAAACCTTTAACGTTTCCAAACTCTCCAAGTTTTCGGTAAAAACCGTGTTATTAACCATATTTTGTTTTTCAATAAAAAATTTACATACATACATACTACAATTTTGATGCACAAACTCTACAAATCAGTCTATACCATGTCTTCCATTGGCATCTACTCGAATCAAGTACTTTGCGCAACACCATATAACAAACAATAATTTGTAAACCTGTTTTTTCCTCTGATTTGAGTAAAACTCGCGTTCTAATAAAATCTAAATTAAAAATCAATCCTAAATCAGCATATTCATTCATCATATTTGTAATATGTATTTTAGTGGACGTTCAGCCGTGTAGTTCATCATCGACAATCTTTCGATTCACCAACTTTGATTAAGAAAATTAAACTGGATTCGTTTGTTATAAAAACAACTTTAGCCGACAAAAACAAGCTAGATACTCACCTTGCACGTTTTTTTTCGCAACTAATACACCATTTAATCATGTAGTTCATCCAGAATTTTTAAAATTATACCAGTTGTTACGTCCTGGGTATAAACCTCCAAATAGAGCGCAAGTTGGAAATGAACTGCTAAATGATGTCTATGTATCGAAAATTAAAGCAATTCAACAAAACCTCAAAAATAAAACCGTTTGTATGTCGCTTGATGGTTGGAGCAATGTACATAATGACCATATTGTTTGTGTAGCAGCAATTGATATTTTAGAGGAAAAAACACACCTTTGTGCGTCTATTTATACTAGAGACAACTCGCACACATATGATTACGTGCTATCTTTGGCAATACAAGGAATTAAAAGTTGCCAAAAATATAACTGTCACGTACGAAGTTTTGTTACAGACAATGCCGCAAATTTGGTGAAAATGAGGCAGGAGTTAGCTAAAAATGAAGAAATTGATATACCTGACATAATCACTTATGGTTGCTCAGCTCATATATGCTGCAGCAGTTTATAAAAAAGCTGGTGGAAAGTCATTGGTAATGTCGCAGGACGTACGCTGGAATACGTTAGCTGACAGCATAGAATCCTATGTTCAAAATTGGCCAATTTTACAGTCGATTTGCACTGAGCATAGAGCAGCAATTGATGAGAAAATTATTAAAAAAGTTAACGACTTAAACTTAAAAAATAATGCAACTGATTATTTAAAAAAAAATAAAAATTATAGCTGTAGCTTTGGATAAAATTCAAAAAGACAGTTGCACAATTGCAGAAGCCACCCAAATCTGGATTGAAGTTGTTGAAAAATTCAGCGATGAATTCGAATATACGGAGCATGACAGGAAAGCGGTTACAAATAGGTTTAACATGGCGATAACAGCACCACATTATCTCGCTAATATTCTGGATCATAGATTCCGTGGTGAAAAATTGACGTCTGACCAGATGAATGAAGGGCTTGATTATGCACATACTTACCATCCCGAAACTATTCCGACAATAATTAACTATCAAGGAAAAACGATATCAAGGAAAAACGAAACCTTTTTATGGAAAATATTTATTGCAGCTGTTTCAAGTGTCAAGCCAATAACGTGGTGGCGACGATTTGAATCTATTTTAGACAATGAAACAATTGCGTTATGCATGCAGCTTCACACTGCTGCCGCTTCCTCCGCCAGTATTGAATGTTTATTTTCTGCATATGGGTTGGTACATTCAAAGTTACGGAACAGGTTGGGCAGTGAAAAAAAGGCCGCTAAATTAGTAACAATATTTAAATCGCTAAATCAGATAACATAAAAATACATTTTCATTGAATTAGATGTTCTAAGATTTTATTATTTTATAGTTTACTTGTTTTTTTTACTATGTAGTATATGTAAATACTTGAATTAAAAATAATTTCACTAAAAAAACAATGTTTCTTTTCTAAAATAAAAATATGTTTTAAACACTTGTTTAAAACCAAATGTTTAAAACAAGCAGCTGACAAACATTTGTTTTAAACGTTTTGTTTTAAACATTGCAACCCTGCCGCCAGCAGATGTTCTTGATGGTCGAGTTAAAATTGATCTCACTGATCACTGAAGATGATATATCATTATCACGTCAACAAAGCAATATAGGGCTAAACATTGATGGGTATATGAGCTTGCTTCTGAAATTAATAATTCTTGCCCTAGCGTTTATATTCGCAATCTAAATATAAGTAATCTGAAGTTTACAGTTTTTAGATAAACAATTTAGGGCAGATCCAAACATTAAGTTCAGAGATCATGAAACCAACCTCTATAAAGTTATTAGCAATAGAACTAGATAATACAGTGTCCGCCGGGAAGGTATTCTACTTTGTTTGCTTATAATTTTTGATTAAATGAAAGAGAATGGATCTTATATTTATAAATGTTTTATTTAATGTCGGCAATTATGTATGGAATACAATATCAGATAAATGTCCGCCTCTGTTAGCCTCACAAATGCGAGCTCTTTTGAGAATATTTTTCATTACATTCTCACACATTTCACGTAGTATTTCATTAATTTCATCACGAATGTTTTGTTTGAGTTGCTCAAGCGTTTCCGGTTTGTTTGCATAAGCCTTGCTTTTCAGATATCCACACAAAAAGAAGTCCGGAGCAGTCAAATCAGGAGACCGTGAAGGCCAATCAACATCATCATTTTTTGAAATAACTTGTTGTGGAAAGCGATCTCGAGTAATTCCATTGTAATCCTGGCTGTATGCGATGTGGCACCGTTTTGTTGATACCACATGTTAATCAGGCCCAAAAACTTGCAGTTGTGGCGTTAAAAAGTTTTCAATCATATCACGATATCGCTTCCCATTCAGTTACCGTTACGCCGTTTTCATTTTTAAAGAAGAAAGGTCCAATGACTCCTCCTGACGAAATTGCACACCAGACTGTCACTTTTAATGAATGTACAGGTGACTGATGTATAATTTGAAGGTTTTCCATTGCCCAGAACCGACTATTCTGTTTATTCACATATCCATTCAAATGAACAGGTGCCTCGTCACTCATTATGATTTTTTCATGAAAATCGGGGTTGTCATGGGCGAGCTGTAACATCTTATTGGCATGTGTACGGCGGCGTAAATGGTCTTGTGGACTTTCACGTATCTTTCTCATCGTCACAGTAATCGAATATTGGTTTTGATAAAATGTTTTAACGATTAAAACACGTTGGTTTATCGCATATTTTTCCATAATAAATTTGCCTCGTGTCTACTTCACGACTGCGAAATATGAACTGTCAAGACTAACGTTTACCAAAGTGGCGGCAAAACAAAATAGTATACCTTCCCGGCGCACACCCTGTATTTTTTTAAATCTTGTGGTCTTACCACTTTTCTTTATTTGCTAAATCTATAAAATTATATTGCAATTAGCATTCCATTACATATATCGTTGTCGTTTACGTTCACTTAAGAGTACAAATGAAATTTAGAAAAATTAACAAGATAAAATGAAGTTATCGACGATACTCTTCCAAGAGTTTTTAAAAATTTCTAAGACAGCCTTTACTGCGTCTCAACTTATACCTTACGAACTAATTTTAACGATTGTTGCACATTGTAGGTGGTCAGCCAAACGAATGTTTTTTACACACAAACGCGTTTTTGTGTCATCCGATTGCATGTTAATTTTTGGTCAACGGCGAGAATCAAATTCGAGACCGCGGCGTGATGAGAGACTTTCTTAACCGTTAAGCTACAACCGGCGATATAAGTGATTAAAAACATTTCTGAAAATTCGAATTTATGTTTTGTCATTGTTGCTATATTATATAGAACTAAAGACTCGCATATAGTCAAAATTGGAACTAATTTTAACAAAAGATTTTGCTAACATTAGTTTTTTGAGTACAGTACAATGGAAAATTTCATAAAACAATTATACTAAACTCAATTGTATCTACTGAATATATACTCTACAGCTACAATATATTCTAGTTGTAGAGTTATAATTATATCAAATCCACAAAAACATAATCACAACTCCAGACATCAGCAAAAGAAAGAACAGACGAAGGAAACGTTATGTGGTATAGTAAAATTGGATTTTCGAGAAAGAAAAGTTTTCAACAGTAATTATCCAATACAATAATCCGAACATACATATAATATACATACATATTCCTATATAAAAAGTCTATATGATGTTAGGTATAGTCTGTATACGAGTACTAATCAAACCGGAAACAGAAAATATTTCCATCTTCTCAAATTTCTACAGAGAAAAACTACTCTAGGCGATTAATTAAATTATTGTACATTTATATTATCGTTATGCACTATAGATGTATAAACTCAGCCAAACAAGGAGACCTCGACAACTCTGCACTTTTATCTTATTATCTCATAACAATACGTAAAGAGCATACGTAAAGCAGTCTGAATTTCGTATCGTTTATATCGTATAGTTAGACTGAGTCGATCAATTCAATTCATAAACTATACATTACTATTATTAGTTATTATTCGCTTACTATAGAGTCACGTTACATATACATAAGTAACTAGTTGTATGAGTATATGTGTAGCTGTGTACGAACGATATAATATCCGGATGATTGTTTTGACGAGTATATAATGCATAAAGGTGAAAAACTACTCGATACAGATTTTACTTGCTCGTATTGTATTCAGAACACGTTCCGTGTTTTGTAAAACTTTATTCATGCTGAAATTTTGTTATGTATTCGTTTTTATATATGTATCTACAATAGGCGCGTATACATATTATGTATATGCCAGTTCCATTAGTCATTCCGTATACGAGAGTGTTTTTGTTTTTATCAACCATCGACAATTTAAGTATATTATGTATGAGTATATTCGTATATATGGTATGTATATGACATGGTAGTATACAAGCAACAACCAAATTTTATTTTATCGTGTGCATGATGCTACAACAAATTGTTGATTTTGATAACAAAAACAAATTTATTAAAATAAAAAATTAAAAAGTTTGAAGATAAATTATTTTACAAAAACTATACAAGACACTGTACGAGTATATGCGAGATAATTTGGTTGCAGGACTTGAGATTACAATTTAAAATATTTATTGTTTGGGCTGCGAGTCAATAGTCTTGAAAGTAGAATTGACTAAAATTTATTGTCACCATAAGAATACGTGAACTCTAGAAATCACTTTAATAACTTTTTTATGATACTTGACCTTCTACCAAAAAACTACTGAAAGCCTACTAAGTAAGCCTGATTAAATACATCCAATTCCTTTTGGCCAACTAGTCTGTCGTCTCTGTATAGGTAATGTAGGACAGCTTTTGTTAATTCTTGTGGTTGAAGTCCCAACATTTTATATTTTATTGATATTTTCTTAGGCTGTTAATGTGTATAAAAAGAACGCCAATAGTTAAACAGAACATTCATGAAGTGCACTGGAAGTATGGCTTGAGCACCAATTCTTGTAACGAAGTCTTGTGTTTGTTTAATGGTCTACTTTTATTTATGATTCAGCTCTACTCATAGTGTTGGTGCTTTTGTATAACAGACAGATAGTTGATGGTAAAGATTATATATAACCTCAATACAACTTTAACAAGGTATTTGCAATGACCGATCCTTTTCGTAATTCATAAACCTCGCAGAATTTTCTCAGGGGTTGTCTGAATTTCTTGGCCTTTTTCAGATAACACTCACTTTGCATTCAGTGTTGGTTTCGGAACCAAGTATGTATGATCTGATATTGACTGTCAATCTAGATTCGTTTCGTTCTGGTTTTGAAGCCGAAAATGTTTAAGTTTTATATATACTTAACTAACTGTCGTATAGACAAACAAATTTTTCTATGGAGTAATAATAAGGCTGTACTGAATTCTTTCTAAATATCTATTAGAATGCAATGTCTTTAAAAATAATTCAAATGAGAGTGGTAATGGAAATTCTTACTGGTCATGTTCCTTTTAAAGGAACATGACCAGTAAGAATCTTTTTCACAACGATCATTAGGGCATAATGGAGTTAAACTGTATAATTCAATGAGTAATTTCTACATTTTAGGAGAATTACGAGATTTAAAATACAGCCAATTTATTGGTTTACTGAATGTATTTATCAAAGAAAGTATTAGTATTTAGTTAGTATTAAGTAAAATAATTATCTATTATTTAGTATAATAATTATGTATTATTAATTCAAGGTTATAAGATTTAAAAAAATGTCATTATTGATAAATAAACGAATAAATAAATAAAAAATAAATTAAAGTTATCTACATTGCATTAGTTTCTTTCAAGATGTTAAATACGATGCATGTCTTAAGAGTTTGATAACACCATTCTCTCCGTTTACCACTATTCGACTTTTGACCGTTTCTCATAGTCAGGTGGCGTCCCTTGTATATGGTAGGTTCTCGATAGTCATAATTTTATAAATTGCTTCACCTATTTCAATATATATATATATATATATATATATATATATATATATATATATATATATATATATATATATATATATATATATATATATATATATATATATATATATATATATATATATATATATATATATATATATATATATATATATATATATATATATATATATATATATATATATATATATATATATATATATATATATATATATATATATATATATATATATATATATATATATATATATATATATATATATATATATATATATATATATATATATATATATATATATATATATATATATATATATATATATATATATATATATATATATATATATATATATATATATATATATATATATATATATATATATATATATATATATATATATATATATATATATATATATATATATATATATATATATATATATATATATATATATATATATATATATATATATATATATATATATATATATATATATATATATATATATATATATATATATATATATATATATATATATATATATATATATATATATATATATATATATATATATATATATATATATATATATATATATATATATATATATATATATATATATATATATATATATATATATATATATATATATATATATATATATATATATATATATATATATATATATATATATATATATATATATATATATATATATATATATATATATATATATATATATATATATATATATATATATATATAAATAATTGTTCAAACTGACCAAAATTACATTCACATTGAAAAATTCCTTATTAATATACAACCGACAGAGATTCCTATCAATGAGATTTACGAACTTATCACTAGCTAAAAAGTTCATATAATATATTATCAATAAGAAAAGTGAATTTATCGATTGGACTATTTTATATTTAGTCCAATCGATAAATTCGATTGGATATCGGCGAAATATCGGCCATTTTCGAAAATTTTTATTTTCTTATCGATCTAGATTGATGTTCACTTTTATAGCAAACTGATCAGTTAGACCATTTTAAAACAACTGATAAAAAACTGATAACATGTATTCGTAAAAGAAACGTTGATCATAACCAAGAACAGTTTAATGAAAAACGGAACTAACATTAACACCGTCGAAGAAATAACAAAACTATTAGAAGAAATTACAAGTCAAAATTACTTGACATATAATGGAAAATTCTACTTCCAAAATGATGGTCTACCAATGGGTAGTCCTCTATCTGGAACGGTAGCCAATATATATTTAAATCATTTCGAAAAAAATTACATCTTAAATAATAGAAACAAATTTTTAAAGAACATTAAATAATGGCACAGATATATATTGTTTAAGGGTACATCTAGACAACTGGACCAAATGCAAAAGTATATAAATAATATACACAAAAACATTAAATTCACGTTAGAATTAGAACAAAATAATGCAATTAACTTTCTGGATCTAACAATTAAAAACATCAATAACAAACACACATTCAAAATATTTATAAAACCCTATACATACATAAAATCTCAAACCACCCATACCAGCATAAAATAGCCGCATATAATCATATGACCACCGATTAAATAAGATCCCGATGTCAAAAGATTATCAAAATGAACTTAAGATAATTAAATAATCGCACATAAAAATGGTTATACCATGGCCAAAGTGGACGAGATAAATCAAAAATATATAGCATAGATGATAATACCCAAGAAAAATACGTTATTGTGGATTATAATAAAAACACTAGCCAACATATCCAGAAAATATTCAAATACTTTGGATATAAAGTTGCATATAAAACGCATAACAAATTAGTGCAACACATTAGACCAAACAGTAACATTACATTAGACAGCGGAATTTATAAATTAACATGTTCAGACTGTCCATCATTTTACATGGGACAAACTGGTAGATCCTTTAAACTAATGAACATATAAAGGATATCGGTAAAATGAGAACTGAATCAAGATTTGCTCTCTATATCAATGAAACGCAACAAAACTACACAAATATGGATACAAACCTAAAAGTTCTGTACAAGAGGCAGCTAAAAAAGCGACCAAATGAACAGGCGGCTAGAAGAATTTGAAATATATAAAAATCGCAAAAATAAATTTCTACTTAACAACAAAATTAATACTATGACGAACAAACTTTACGAACTAGTTTTGAAAAATACGTCACAAAATATTATACCTTGAAAACAAAAACACTCTACCCTGGAAAAAGTATAAAAAGGCATGGAAATAAAATTTATTTTTTAGTTCATGATGGCAACTTGATTGCCGAAATATATTTATAAAATAAAAAATAAAAATTCCACTATAAGGAATATTTTTGAATTAAAAATATCAAATTTTTATTTGATTAAATGATAAATTTATCATATAGAATACATTTTTATCATAGTGATAAAATGTTGTTAAGAATAATGTTCATTAAGAATAATAAAAAAATATATTTTTGTTGAAAAATATAATTAAAGGTATAAATGTAATATTCTAATTCGAAATGAAAATAAATTATCAGAATGAAATAATTTTTTCAAAATAACAATAAGAACACTGACAAATATTTATCAATATTTTGTCACTAAAATTTGTCATATTGAGTGGTACATTTGGTTCAGTATATATATATATATATATATATATATATATATATGAGAAATTTAGTAAATAACTGAATGCCAACTGTCTTCTAGCATGAAAAAATTAAGCATCGAATACAACTTTAAATTTTAGTAATTAAAACAAATGTTTAATTAGGATAATATATAGTCACCATCCACATCTATACAAAAGAATATTGTCGAGATATAAGTACATAGTTGATTTCTTGTCAACTTCGAGGATAAAACGCCGTCATAGGCTCGGAATTGAGACTAAACTATCTCAAACTTGCACGGATAAACCAATTTGGAAAAAATTTACCAGAATCAAATCAAGCTTCTTTTTGTGCTTCATTTAAAATTCTTGGAACCAATCGAGAAGATTTCTGCGTATATCCCAGATATTTAATATTCGCAATATAGGCTTGGCATCGAGACCAATTCATCCGCAATACGTTTTTATGTCGATTGTGGATCTTTCTCAACTTTGAACTTCACCAGAACCACAGTAACGTTATCAGTCGAAGATTTTTTGTGGATCTTCTCCGGGCTTGTCCTTTACAGAATGTTCCGTCTTCGAAACAACTGGGAAAAAGACTATAAATGCGGTACAATCGTTCCATATGCAATTTTGCATTCATTATATATTTGTAGTAGCTGAAGTTTACGTCGAAAACCGAAGAGAATCACATATCAAATTTCTATTTGCGTTGCTGGAGGAATTTCGTCTGTTGCATCGTCAGTCTCCATTTTAACCGATCGTTCTGAATTTTTAATAGAAGTCTCATAAGACAATTACAAAGGATTTGATATTTTTGGTTTTTTATAAAAATATTTAAGAGGCGCCTAGTAAGCGATCTTTTGTTACTCCTTTTGTACTAATTTGCAATTTTGATTCAGCCGCTTATTCCATCTCAGGGGAATATTTAATATTTTTTCAAAGTTTGGGACGAAAATTTAATTTCTATAAGTAAGTACTCGTAAATCAAATTTAAACAAAGTTATTAAATACTTAATTATAAAAATATAATTGTTCCCTAAAGAAAGTGGAATAAAAAACCAAAGCGTTGGAAGAAAAGCAACAAATGAAATTATTTACATTTCTCATTTCCCAAAATCTGTTGAGGAATTATATTATGTATATAGTTATTGGACTAAATAAAATAGAAACCATAGGTGTATAAAATAATTTGTATAAGAAAAATCGTGGCATTGGTGTCCATTCACTATTGTATTTATTCGACACAGTAGAGTATTAGACTTACTGTTAGATTCACCATCTTCATGGTAGCATTTTTGAATGGTACACAAATGAAATTATTTATTTATTTCAGTTCTTTATTATTAATACGCGTACTTGTGACGATAAAGTATATTATTAAAATTATCTTACAAGAAAATTTGATTTACTACAATTCAAAATCAACCGAAGAAAATTGTTGATGGTACAATACTAACCAGAAATTTAAAAATTTTATTTGCAGCCAAACTATTTGCATCCTGCAAAGAGATTTGACCGAGCTTATTCATTCAATCTGAAATCTAAAATGGTTGGTTAATACAATTCAGAGCAGTGCATATAGTTAAAGTAGTTTACTTGAACGCTTTGTACATCGTTATGAGGCGGGAGCAAATTCTTATAATATAGGTTTCTGGTTACTGATATGTTTTTCGAAACTGTAGATCGAACAAACTAATGAGGCCGAGTCTTCGAATATTAGGCTCCCTTTCGGATTTTGAAAATAATTAAACTAAAGTGTAGAGTTATTCTATATAACTATGCTTTATTAGAAATTTGGATTGGTTTCTATAATGTTTGTGTGGAGTACGATCTATAATAGAGTTCTAGAAATCGGAGCCCGCCAAAATGTTTCAGTTATAGCATTAGCATTATTTTTAAGTTGAGCATTGGCCAATTTAGCTTCACGTAAACTCGGGTTCCTCAATAGATGCAGATGGTTTTTTAGATCGCATCAGGTTCTCCAGATATATAAAAAAGTTGCACCGTGTATAGAATATTGCTGTTTGCGGGATGGAGCATATGGCATTGCTCTCTAGTTGCTGAATAGAGTTCAGTGGCGTGGCATCCAAATAACTCCAGGTGAACTATTATTCTTTAAACTCTACATGGCCTCAGTGAACATCTGTGTGGTCTGTATTAAATGGTATTAAAATACAGCACGTAATACCGCATCGATGTTGACACAAAGGTTGCCACCATAGTTCCAAATGTCAGTTAACCGAGATCTTCCAATCCAAGTTTACACTGCATTAGGTGGGTTATATTTCGTTGCTTAGCAACATAACGACCCTCCTCATCACACCAATCATTTTTGGGCTTAGCGTTCCGATTATAATCAGATCGGGATTCGAACCCGGTATCTCCCGCTTCAATTGCCTTCGCCATACGGTTTTGCCAAAACTACCGTAGCCTGAATGTATTGTGTAAACTCGGAAAGTAAATGTTTTTTCACGTAAAATAGACAGTGATGTCCTCTACTTATTTCTCATGGGGACCGAAAACAACGCACTCAGAGTAAGTCAAACATCTTAAGTAAATAATGAAATTAGAAAGAGTCGACCTAACATCGGAGTGGTGTGGCACAAGTAGTGATTCAAATTTCAATGAGTCAGTATCCCAAAAAATATCTAATAGGTAAAAACTAATAAGGTTACATAAAGGAAGTGAACCAATTCTTGTTTAATCTATCAGATATGAAATTGATGAACTGCCAGAAAGAAACTGTCAGAGTACCCTTTAAGATTTACTTTTCTGGATATATATATATATATATATATATATATATATATATATATATATATATATATATATATATATATATATATATATATATATATATATATATATGTATATATATATTGTATAAATATATATTGTGTTTGAACCATTATATAAGGTTTATGAAACTATTCCCTAGGCCCTTCGATTTCAATATGAGAGCGATTCGCGATCAGAAACAGACCTGTAACATATCTCATAAAGAACTATACTGTAAACTCTTTCTAGGTCCGTCAAAAGCTATATGGTGTGTACTTAGGGATTGGGACCGGAGAATATCTTATTAAACAATAAGCAGATCCATTGTTTAAAATATCTACTTTTAAGAGCATTTACCCAGGTGTCGCAGTGGTTAAAGCTGCGGCAGTTGGAGCGAGGGAGGTACCGGGTTCGAATCTGATTCGAGGCAGGATGCACAATGGGTTTTCACCTTCGATCGTTTGGGCGGTGCGATCGGTGGTGAAAAATGAACATATCTGGATCCTCTGTCGTGTTTAGAATCCTTGGGCCGACCCATCTTCCATGTCAGTACTATAGGCCTGACATGGAGCTATGCAATGCGCAGATGGTTCTACGAAAAGACTCGCAGCTATAGCCGTATAGAGTGGTATCACAACGGATCAAAATTGGTCTAAGTGTGCGATAGCAGCCATAACAACTTAACTTTTTTTTAAGAGAATTTACGCCTCTGTTTTTGATAAGTCTGGGTTGTTGTGTAGCTCCTGGCAAATGGATAACTATCATTCTTTCTATCTACAGAATCAAGAAGCTTTTTGTATGTACAGGAAATCTAATCAGTTCTTCTTTGAAAGCAACTTATTAAATCCACCAATTGGGCCGTCCTCACACACGATATGATGTAAAAGGTGCTTATGAGCGACATAAGCACCTTTTGCATGATATCTCTTACTCTACGGTAGTATCGTCATTTAGGTTTACTAATCCGTTTGATCATATTCGGGAATTCTTGCCAATTTCATCTCTTGTCAATCCAGATTTTCAAATACTCGTATATAGACTAAAAAGTAATAATGGTCTGTGTCTTGCAGTATTCCAATATCGATCGAACGCTTCAACCTGTAACCTAAGTAAGTTTTTCCAATGTAATCTAAGCTCAAAAGAAATTGATATAATTTCATTAGCACTATACACATATAGTCATTCACCCTTTCAAATTTCAACATACAAATGCCCATAAAGTGTTTTGTCATATTCAAAAAATATTTGGGGTATCAAAATCACTGTGTCTAATATGGAATTATTTGTGGTCTCCTCATATTATGTAAGACTATTTCTTCAATTCGGGTACTATAGAAAGTTTTTCAATATGTCCCAGCCACCAGTTACTGTTAATTAAAGCATTACCTTAGATTCCTTACATAAATATGTCTCAAAGAAATCTCCGTGTTCTACAGATTGATAAATGAAGAACGGTTAATGCGCATTGGTATACGGTGAAGCTGACGAAACCTCGAATTTATTTATTGAGCATCTAGGAAGTGGAACCCGTTGGCCGGTTTTCAGTTTCCGTTGGAGTATTAAAAGCACAAGTTTAAAGGAACTATTAACGTTTACTTGAAGGATCCCGCGTTGGGTGCAGGAGCTCTAACAATTACAAGGAACTAGGACAGCCTAAAACTCCACCCTGTACCCAATTAAACCCCGTACCCATACAATATCTACTTAATTCGATAAATTGGGGGTTTAATCAATCTTTCTGGTTTTTTCATATCCGTGACCACATATACTATAGTCCATTAGGAAATGAATCCTATTGAGATTTTAGAAAAGATATATCACTTGAATTGGCTTTGCGTACTCAACTTAATCCTATCTAAATGATACAAGACGATAAAGAAATGAGTTTGTTTGTTTGTTTGTTTTTATCTCTACTATCTGTTTTGGGGCTCGAGGCACTTCCAACTCTTTCGCGGTTCGCTTATTTACGTCCTACCTTACGCCATTACAGCCAAATCGAGGACGTACGGCTATAGGTCCGATTTACGTAGAACCATCTGCACATTGCATAGCTCCATGCCAGCCTATAGTACTGACATGGAAGATGGGTCGGCCCATGAATTCTGCACTCCAACAGGGGGTCATAGATGTGTTCATTCACACCACCGATCGTAATCGTATGGTGAAAATTCCCTTTGCCATCCTGCCCCTATCGGGATTCGAACCCGGTACCTCCCGCTCCAACTGCCGCAGCTTTAACCACTGCGCCACCTGGGCGGTTGATAAAGAAATGAGTTGAAATGTTTTTGACAACAAAACAAACTAATAAATTAGAGACAGCATAATTTCACCATATGCAAAAACACCCATTAAAACCAAATACATAGTACAACAACAACATGAAACTGCTGAGATTTATCCACCATAAAAAATAAATGAATTCACCCTCCTACATGTCGCACCCTACATATAATATCAAATACATAAACCAATGAAATTCAACAAGTATATGAACAAAATTATACATAATTATAAACATTAAAATTTTATAATTATTAAAATTACCAAAACAACAACAAATTTATATTCTCATCATATATTTTTTGTAATTTTAAAATTAAAATTAAAATAAACAATTCGTGATACAGAATTAATTTTAATTTTTGTTATTTCTGTAACATGAAAAATATGCCATAAAAAAATTAAACATAAACGACTATATACATACAACATAAATATATGTAAAATTACAAAACGCGAGTTTTACCTCTTCTGCGCTCTTAATCTGTTGTTTTTCTGTTTTTTAATGACTCCAGTCTTGTGATGGTGGTGAGATCTTGAAATTATTTTTGTACTTTTAGATAAATTCAAGTTAAATTAAATTAAATTTTATTTACGAGATTTTTAAATCAAATATGTTACATTAAATTAATTTAGTTAAGTTTGTTTATACATACACTTATTTGTCTGTGTGCACGATGCATGTTTGTTTATTGTATATATGTACTTAAATTAAATTTAATTGAAAATGATTTTCAGAATACATAATACAACTCGTTTAGTACATGTATGTACATTACTTAAATATTTATATAGCATAGATTTATTTTGATTTGAGTTAATTTTAGAAATACAAATATTTCAGAATGCAATATAGCATTCTGATTGACTTAATCAAATTACAAGAATTGTTATATAAGTATACTGATACAAAAGCAACTCGATAGAATTATTCGAAAAGAAAGCATTTGTAAACAATTTAGATGAGTAAATTATTTGTTACCTACCAGATGGCTCAGTTACCTCTGTATTTATCGAACGGAAGGTATCAAGTTAAAATCCCGATCTCATACGATCGGTGGCGTGAATGATGTCTTAATGGAGACACTGTTGGACGTGTAAACTATACACGATTTAATTTACACGATTTTTTACATCTTAAAAACGTAAACTATGATTTTATGTGAAAAAACTGAAGCACCATCTGTTATTAAATCTAAATGTAAAGCACCATCTATTAAAAAATCTTCTTACTAAGTATTTTACGAATACAATTTGTGATATAATTAACTGTGTACCATTTTTTCGACTATTTTAAAATTTTCAAAAGGTTAATTTCGTTTAAAATCATCTTAACTGACTCGGGTGAAGGTGAAAAAAAATCACCTGAACCTGAACACTACCTGATTTTGGAAATATGTATTTATCTATTGGTATATTAATTAATAATGATCAAAGCTTCAACCGGCAGCAAATTTTTGATATTTTAAAACAGATGGCACTGCGAATAGTGTTGTCTTCGATTTTTACATGTAATTTACGTTTTATGTAATTTACGCTGTTTTTTACGTATGTAATTGTAAAACTTTTTTAACATGTAAAATCCCAACAGTGAATGAAGAGTAAAATAAACAAATCTCCCATGTCAGTACTATAGTCTGGCATAGAAGGAGGTATGTAAAGTGAACATGGTTCCATTTAAATCCAACCTATAGCCGTAAGTCCATGATTTGACTGTAATGGGTTAAGGTATAGGACGCAAATAAGCGTACCGCGAAATAGTTGAGAGTGCCTTGAGCTTTTAAAAAAGTTTTCATAGATTAAAGACAAATAAACGATTTATTGTTTGATCTTTTTAATGATCAAAAATGTCAAATAGTCGAGGCCTAAATTTCTGTCCCAACAAAATATAACAAACTTTATTTTACCATAGATTGTACCTTTATCTAACATACATGGTAAGTATACCACACAGAAAGTGGATAATTATATCACCTATGTGACGTTTCTACCGGAAATTTATAATACTATTCAACTATTAATGATTTTTGGATGATCGATAAACTGATGTCAATAAAGAAGTTCTAGAAGTCTAAGTATTAATTATAGAACGTTGAATTAACTGTTGTCACAGAAAGCGTAAAATATGCGACCGAACTACCTTTGTGAAATAGTATATCGAATCGCGTTGAGCATAAATGGGTATAGCATTGATATTGCTCCAGTTGGGTTGAACCGAAAGTAAACGCTAAATTCTGAGTTTGAATGTTATTAAATAGTAAAAGAAAGTAACGGACACTTATATTTTAAGATGTTAATTATAAACCAAACTAAGTACTTTCCTAAAGCTCTGGTTTGTAAATTAATACAAAGCTAAACTAAACGTATAATTTCTTTAATATAGTTTACTTTGATTCATAAAATTATAGATTAATAGAAAAAATTTGCAGGAAAATATGTGTCACGTTTGAGTGTGTGACTTTAAATAAGGCAGCTTTTAATATCAGAAATAGATAACAGTTAGATTGCCAAGTACTATTCTAGTCGTTGATCCAAAAATTAACATTTAGACTAACTGACATATATAGCGATTAAATATCGTGAATAATACGAATCGGTCCATGTTCCAAAGAACTACAGTTTAATTACTTCCACGAAGATACTGCCATTTATTTATGAGTCAAAAGACTGTTCACTTGCTATGAGAAATATGACGAATGATATTGAAATAATCTTGGATTTTTTTAGCATTAACTGTATATCTGTTAATTTAAGTAAAACTAAATGCATAACATTTCATTCTCCATTCTTACCACATTGTGACCTACCTTTACTGCAAGTGTCGAATTATATTATTGAGCGAGTTGATAACATTAAGTACCTTGGGATTATACTAGATAAGCATATGACTTGGGAAGAGCATATTAATGTCTTAATCTTAAAAATCAATCCATTTATTTGGTTTATTAAGAAACTTGCTATGTTTGTTCCAGTGCATATTCTGAAAATGATTTACTTATCATTTATCCATACAAGGCTTTTCTATGCTACAGCAACTTTTGGTACGGCTGCTCAAACTAAACTAAGGAAACCACAAAAATTACAAAATAAGTGTTGTAAAGCTATATAGAAACTTCCACACCTATTTCCTACTGTCGAGTTGTAAAGACCTGTAGCTTCATATATCCTTTCTGTTAATGCATTATTTGATCTGTTTATTTCATCCTATATGTACAAGTGCTTGAAAATTCCATCCTCTTTGTCTAATATTAGTTTTGAGTTTGTTGACCACGGATATTCAACCAGAAAATCAAACTTGCTTAAATGTCCTCAAATAAAAACAGAGTTTGGAAGAAATGCGATATCATTCGTTGGCCTACATACATATGATAAACTTCCTGAATTTATCAAAGAAGCAAACAGTATTTTTAATTTTAAGAGAATGTTGAAGGCTCATATTTTATCAAAAATTACAGACTATATTTAATAAAACCAACTAAAATCCATCTTTTTATAAAAATTACTTATTTTTATTATATGATTTTATATTTTTATTGTTAATGCTTGTTTTTTAAATTTATAATATTTAATGTACAATTTATATATGTTTGAGAGTGATGGATAGGCTTTAAAAGGACATAAAATTCACTAGCCATCAGTCATTCTTTTAAAATTGTTCTTCGTTTTATTAGAAATAAAATAAATAAATAAATAAAAAAAAAAAAGATGAATTTCCCTCTCCGATTATGTAGCACACCGTATTTCCGTATTTGTTAGTGTCGGATGCTTTGACCTTTAATTGTGGAGAATATTAGTTGTGACATAAGGCGAACACTCTATAAATAATCGAAACCCGAGAGAAAGAGGCCGCCAATATTGATAGTTAAGTCTATACTATTCTGTTATTTGAAGTTATTTATATTAGATGATAAAAAGATAGTGATGCCAGAAGATACCTCAAATGAGCCATCATTTGAGGTATCTTCAGTAATATATTTAAAAAAAATAAAAAAACAAGTAAGATTATATGTCTCGTAGACGAAAAGCACTTCATTTAATAGTCAACTCTATCTGGACTACTGAAAGGTTTTACCATTCATGAACTATGGAAGATGTTTTTTGAGAGATATTTCACTTATACAATATTACTCTTACGTATTAAGTATTAACACCTTCATTTGTTTCTTGTAATTAAAATGATGTATTTTGGCCTGCTTATCTAAAGTCTAAATGATGTAATGAAGATTTCAACTCTCTTCTCATTAATATTAGAATTACTTGAAATAAAGAAATATCGAGTAGGGTTACAAATATTCTAAGTTCATCTTCGACATACATCAAGTCGTAAAATGTTGTCGTACTTAAACATCATGTTACCCTGATTTATACATCAGCAAAATAAGTAGCATACCGCACTATTTTATTACTAAGCAATAGTTAATGAGTTACAAATGTCTCTCAAAATGCTGAGTTGAGTTACGCTCGTGACTTGTTGACTTAAAAGCGTTCATTAAGTTCGTTTTTATTGTATGTAATACTTCATTGAATTTAATGGCAAGAATTTTTCCAAAATTAACAATGAAAGCAAGCAAAGCCATTCATTTAACAGGTCATTCAATAAGTTCATAGGATAAGTAAGAAAAATACCAAATTTTGACAAAACTCGATTTTTTATTCAACATAGTTAACTTCGAGGGCGATACAACGAGTATAGCGATTTTCCTACTTTTCGATACCACTATTAAGTATAGTACGATTTCTGTTTCTCGTCAAAACAGGCCTCTATTTTAGCGATTACTTCATCATTTAACTTAAATTTTTTCTCTTGAACCAATCTGAAAACAGGAAAAAGTCGCTGGGAGCTAAATCTGGAGAATATGGTGGATGGGTAAGCAATTCGAAGCCGAATTCATTCAATTTTGTCATCGTTTTTATCGATCTGTGACACGGTGCATTGTCTTGGTGAAACAACATTTTTTTATTTTGCAAATGTGGCCGTTTCTTTGTGATTTCAGCCGTCAATCGATCCAAAAGTGTACAGTAATATTCCTTTGGACAGAGTCGATGAATATTATTCATCACCTTACCGGCCGACTGTTGCGTCTTTGCTTGCTTTGAATTCGGTTCGTTGACTGCTGTCCACTCAGCTGACTGTCTTTGTGGATTCTGGTGTGTAATTGTGAAGCCATATCTCATCCATTGTCACATATCGACGATAGAATTCCTTTTTATAGCGGTTTTAAAGCGCTAAACACTCCTCTACAAAATCAACACGTGATTGTTTTTGGTCGACGGTGAGCTCTCGCGGCATCCATTTTAAATCATTTGTGCTGGTAAATTCAGCAATCCACTTTTCTACCATTTGTCTCGATGGAGCAGAGTTCGGATAATGTTTTTCAAGCCATTGTTTGGTTTCCACTGTATTTTTGTTCATCAAAAAGCAATGCTTTAATAAAACTCGAAATTCACTTTTATCCATTTTTTTAAACAAAAGTTGCTTCTCACAAAATGCTATCAATAGTTAGTCTCACGAATCATGCTGTCAAATTTATCGTCATACACGTACACGTATCGTTTGAAAGTTAGTACTAAATAAAAATCATATGGAAAACAATTCTATAGTAACGCCATCTATGTGTCATCCTACGGACTTATTGAATGACCCTGAATTCAACAACATGTCCTCTTAAACTACTATAATATACACGCGTTTAACCATAAAATTGACCAAGCCATCATTCATAAAGGAGTGTGTTAGATCTCAGACTAGAGATTAAAGTCGTAAAGTGATCAATGTTTACCTTTCTTGATTGATTCGAAAAGTTAAAATAAGAAGAGATAAATATTTACATATTCCAACCATTATCGCATTTGACCTGTAGTTGTATCATACTTCTTTAGTTAATGTTTGTATCGACTAGAGTTTGACTACGTAGTTTCACCTTATTCACCTTAATTTCCTGTCAAGGCATTTACTACATGTAAATTCCTCTTTCCCAGATAAGTGGATCTGGATTTGTTAAGCTTCATCTTTGAAGAGTAAAAATGTGACTTTCTTTAGTGAATACTGTCACATTTGTATATCACTGAAAAAAACGTACCGAAATTCAATAAAAAACTATATTTATCCAGTGAACTTTCTTAAGAACTTTGCGTCAATAAAGCTAATGGTTATCTCAATAAGTGTGGGTTTATTAATTATAAAACAAATAATAACTTTATAAATAGTTAATGATTTCCATGTATAAATTTATTAATATCGTTAACGTTTGTATTAATAAGTTACATTAATTATTATTAATTATTAATTTCAAGAATCTTCGTTATAGGTTGATGGACTTTGTTTATTACATATATTTTATATATACAGCAGTTTGACGGACTTCGATTCTATGATTGGTTAACTAACGTAATAGAATCCATGCATATATTTTGGTCGAGAATTCTGTATTGTTGTTAGTTAGGCGGACGTCATTGTCTTATTGAACATAACCTGTTGATAGGAAAGATCAATATAATTTCAGAAAAGATATTCGATTTAGACTGATGTTCGAACTGTCCAAATTGTATATAGTTGTGTTATCAAGAGTACTCTATGTGATGTTATGTTATTGCGGCCGCTAACGCACCCTTAGACTAGTGATTGGTCCGTTGTGATACCACTTTTATGTACGGTTATATATAACTTCATGTCAGCTTTTAGTACTGAAATGAATGATAGGACGGCCCATGGATTTTAAATTCGACAGGGGATCCAGATGTGTTCCTTCACACCACCGATCGCACCGCCCAAACTATCGATGGTGAAAAATTCCTTTTACCATCTTGCCCCGGATCGGGATTCGAACCCGGTACCTCCCGCTCCAACTGCCGCAGCTTTAAGTACTGCGCCAATTGGGCGGTTAAGAGTACTCTAGCGAATTTTAATTTTAACATAAATTTTAAGCACGTGTACTTTAACCAAAATTAACTCTATTATTTGGTAATTTCCAAATTATGTATTAGGTTATAAGTTATTAACAAAAGTTAATTATATCTAATCATATACCGAGGAATTTGCAATATTATTATGATCAGAAAAATTTGATGTAGGCCAAATTTAAGTCTTGTAACTGGTTACAACCTCATAAAGCTTATTATTAAAAAATTCAAAATATTAATTAAAAATTTCATTGATTCAATAAAATTTTTATGAAAAATTGATTAACCGAGTACATTAAATAATTTGTTTCAGTATATTAGCAAGCAAGCAGACATTCCTGAAGTACCTCAGTAATATGGACGCTCGGAATATTCATTGCTTAGTCAGATAATTGAAAATTGTTGTGTTGCGTTTCATGAGGAAGGTCACCAAAACCTAACCTTGTTTTTCGTACTGTGTTTTCAGTTGAGATCTATTAAAATACAAAGCTAGTTGAAGACATTTAAATAAATTCTAATTGGATGGTATCAAAAGACCTTGCAATAGGGTCGCTTAAAATCTAGTGAAAACATTACTGATGTGCGTGATGCCAACCATTATCGAAGGCCCTTGCCAATAAACCAAAAACAATTGATACCTTCAAAATCAAGATAACGAACGATTTTATCTACGCATAGCCCAATTAATCATCAACACGCGCTACACACATATATCACAACAAAAAATCTATAGAATTACATACGATATGAAATTTTCGCGAGATGATAAAAATAATTAAAAGAAAATTAGAAAAATTGCAAAAACAAAAATGAAATCTATTTATAAATTGATCTTAAATTAAACCATTAAATCTCTGAAAAAACACACACACACAGACCAAATATACCGCGACTTTAAATGTATTGAAGCCTAATGATAAATGGCCATAGACGAAACGGCATAAAAAAATTATTACGATTTTCAATTCATGCGACATAATCAAATATTTAGTCAGACAGTATAAAAATTTCTTAATTTAAATGAAACTCGAATTATAAACGTCTCAAAGATGTTGATTTGTTTGATCTTTCGAAACGATCTAAAGCAAAACAAAACAAAAATGATTCGTTGTTAATATAGGTTATTGCTACTTATCACAAACTATATATGGACGAGTTTTTATGTCCGTCTTGATCTTTGCAATCTGTTTTGGGGGCTCAAGTACTGTCATGGAAGATGGGTTGAACTCTGCAATCGTACAGGGGGTCATAGATGTGTTCATTCACACCACCAATCGTAATCAGGTGATGAACAAATGCCTTTTGCATCATGCCTGGTATACTGCCTCGCTTCAATTAATTTTAATCACCGCGCCATTTGGTCGGTTATATACGAGTTGAAAGATGTTAAGAGTGAAAATAGTTATAAATATTTTCTTCTTTAAACTCTAAATTGATTTTTATTAAATTAATCTCTTATTTAATGAATAGCTGTTCGATGAGACACCAACATATAGATAGATACAGATAGTCATATCATTGCTTTGTTTGTCCGATTTGATTGGATGCGCACGCGATTTTCAACAATATCATGTCTCACATACTTATAAGAAAGACGCCGCAATTCGATTTCTATTTTTATAATTTAAAGCCATTTAAATAAAAAGTAGGTCTATGGCAAATTTGTGTGTATGGTGAATCGAAAACCCATGTGGCACTTTTTGCCATGCACATCACAATTCGGGCGATAATGATTAATGTATTGAGCACAGTCGTTCAAAATATTCCCCCTTTCGTTATCTCGATTGTAATTAATGTTTTATGTTATCTTAACCAATTTTAAATTGATTAATCACTTTTGAGTGTTATTATTATGTTTTGTCATATATGTACGTGTCTAAGGTCTTGATACGTTCATCACTTTCTATATACGAGTACATTGTACATTGAAAAACTGATAAAATGGAAAATAAAAATTTTAAAAAAGGGAAAACAAATTTCATTTAACCGCACATAAATTATAGTTTATTGGTGAAGAATACAAAACCGTATATAGGGAAATATTATCATTGTGTGAAACAAACATGGAAAATCGATTTTCCATTTTCCATCGTTTCAATAGTTTTCCAATGTTTTTATTTATAGTGAATGTTGTTATATAGTTAAATTTGGGCACAATAATTAATGGTTTTCTTAATACTTATGTGTGTTATGTGGTTGATCAACAATACACAGTTGTACATATACATATGGCTGGCATGGGGCAAAAGACGTTTACTTTAATTCGTTGAATTAATGCAAGTCATAACAAATGCTTGCAGTTCAACTATAACACAATAAGAGTGAGGGAGAGTGTATGATTACGTTTATAGGACAACATTGAGTAAACTTGTTCTACCGTTGTACTACTATTCCCATATAAAAGAAAGCCTTTCGGCGTCTTCCGGTTTTTAACTTTTCTTCAGTGTTGCAACTAATATTTGCAAATTGTATTTGACAGACAACAGTCTCCGTAAACTTTTACTTGCATTCTGCTGTAGACATATTTTGAAAACAGTAATGCATTAAAGAAGTGTATCAAAAATACATTTTTTACACTTCGGCCGAATAAAACATACTGTCAATTTAAAAGTCGTTGAAGTTAGCCCGAAATTTCAGCCCGAAAAAAATGGTGCGTTTCTTGGATAAAGTGTATAGTTAGCCCGAACAAGTGTAAATGTAAGTAAAAATGTAGTACCATCCCGAATTAAATTTTTTTCAAACTAAATATAGATGTTTAAAAAAACATCTATATTACAAATACACGAGTAGTACATAAATTTAACCGCCCAGGTGGCGCAGTGGTTAAAGCTGCGGCAGTTGGAGCGGGAGGTACCGGGTTCAAATCCCGATAGGGGCAGGATGGCAAAGGGATTTTTCACCATACGATTACGATCGGTGGTGTGAATGAACACATCTATGACCCCCTGTTGGAGTGCAGAATTCATGGGCCGACCCATCTTCCATGTCAGTACTATAGGCTGGCATGGAGCTATGCAATGTGCAGATGGTTCTACGTAAATCGGACCTATTGCCGTACGTCCTCGATTTGGCTGTAATGGCGTAAGGTAGGACGTAAATAAGCGAACCGCGAAAGAGTTGGAAGTGCCTCGAGCCCCAAAACAGATAGTAGAGATAAAAACAAAAAAAAAAAATGACATCATGAAACTTAACTACTTTCAATATAATCCGATGCTGACGAAATAAAAAAAATTTAACATGTACACTGCAGTTCACTTAAATAGTAATTCAATATTTTCTTTTACATAATTATAAGTTTTGATTAAGCAGTTTTGTTTTTTTCTAAAATAATTGTAAATTTGAATATTCACTTGATTAAGAACGATTAACTAATCTTCATAAAAAGTTATTGACTAAAAATTTAATTGAATTCGATTTATTTTTAAAAATTAATTGAGTTTACATGGGAGTTTAATAATGCGTACTACTTACTTCCCTTATTAAAAATAACTTCATACAACCTGCTTGAGATGAAGTCATACAAAGATTTTAAATAATCTAAAGAAATTTGGTTGCAGGCTACATTAATCGCCTTAATAAGGCTTTCTTTATTACTTTCCGAGACAGCCAACCCCACACGTTTCCATGATATTGAGATCAGGATAATACGAAGGCCACGGCAAAAGCTCTACATTTTGCTGCGATATCCATGATTTGAATATGTTAGCTGTATGGATAGGGCCATTATCTTGCTGATATATCCATTGCAATGGCCCGAAAGTATCATTAAAGCGGGAAAATGCTTCTTCGAGGGTGCCCTTGTAAGTTGCTTCGGTCATTTTCCCGGTTGGAAATGACAAATCTCCCGGACCATAATATGATATAGCCTCCCACACCATAAAGTCTCCTTCCCGGCTGTGGTGTTTTGCTAAAAACTTTTCCTCTTTTCGAAGGTCGTGAAAATAATAATTAAACCCATCGGGGCCATCGAGATTAAATTTCTTCTCATCAGAAAAAACGACACGTTTCCATTTTTCAGCCCATGTCATATGCTGCCTCTAGAAATCTAACCTTTCCGGTTTCCTCTCCTGATATAGAGGTGGTTTTTTTGGAGCTTTCTTCGAATAAGGTGATCTGCTTTTTTAATCACTCTCCATACTGTTATTCGGCTGGCCTCCACACCAACTCTAGCTTTAATTTTTACACAAGATAGTGCGCAATTGGATGCTGCCCTTAGTATGGCCTGCTTGTCGGCTGCAGATGTGGCCTCAACAGTTCGGCCTATATTGTTTGAGCCATATTCTCTTGGATTTTTTGTAAAATTGAAGATAACAGTATTACTTCTCCCTATTTAATTTGCAATTGCTTGTAGAGAATAATTTTCGCTGTGTAGTAAGTACTTGAATTTGGGCTATTTCTTCCTAACTAAGTTTTTTTCCTCGACCCATTTGGTAATCTTTTTTAAAAATTAATTTAATTTAAGTTTAAGTTGCTAACACTTCAAATTTATTAATAATATGGTCGTTTCTATTCAAGTGAAACAAACAAAAATCACACTTTTTAAAAAAAAACAAAATAAAATAAAATTCTTCTGGCCTACTAATTTATTTTTATTTAAAAATTATATAATTTGGACCGAAAAGTTGGACCGATTTTAAAATATTTCAAAAAAACGGTCGTTCCTATTCAAGTGAACTGCAGTGTAAGTTCAAAATTTTACGCTATATTGTGATTTCTGTGTATGAAAGGTAAATGTCCATATTACGAATCGTTGTGATCGCGTTAAATAATATTATTTTCTCAAAGTCTCACAACATCTAAGGAATATTCAAAGGTCAATATGAAAAGCGCCCTTGAAGCTATTCAATCGGGCATGACTGTTCATACAGCTGCAAAAAGGTTTAAAGTGCCGAAAACCACATAATACAATCATTTAAAAAAAACTTAAATGCCGATACGAACCAGGACCTCACAGTATTTTAACTAAGTATCAAGATTTATGCGTGTGGATAGATCATATGGCTCAAATTGGATTTCCTATTTCAAAGATATATATTGGATTCAGTGGAAACACTTGTCAAAGAATTGAAGTTACCACATAAATTCCGAGAGGATCGACCTGGTATATGTCAATCTCTCATCTATACTTATTTATATCCTAAGTACTTAATCACTTACTTAGATTTTCTTAATAGGTCGCCATTGGTATGAGTATTTTTTTTAGTATGAGGATTTAGAGTTGCTCAATACTTGGTCGAGAGTAGAGCACAGGTTACAGAAACTCATATAAAAACATGGTTTGAAGAAATTAAAACTTACATGCAAAAAAAATGAATACATGCCTATTTTCGATCACCCCGAGCGGGTATTTAATTGCGCTGAAACAGGATTTTTCTTAAGCGCAAAAGAAAATTCGGTTTTTGTTAAAAAGGGACATACTTATATATTCTAAAGTCAGTATATTCTATGGTGGCCAATGACGAGAAGGAAAATAAACGCACAAGAAACTCTAGGTCCACCAATGGTTGTACTTGAATGCAAAAGAATACCCATTAATGTTGCCAAAAGCGATTTTGCGAATATATATATATATATATATATATATATATATATATATATATATATATATATATATATATATATATATATATATATATATATATATATATATATATATATATTTATATATAGCTATGAATTTTATCCGTGGCTAGTAGCTCAAAACATAAAAATGCCTATTATACTTTTTGTGGACGGGCATACATCACATATGACTCTAAATTTAAGTCAATTTTGTAGAGAAAAAGAAATCGTTCTAATTGCATTGCTCGTTAACTCGATCTCAATTTTGCAGCCAATTAATGTAGCGTATTTCCATCCGTTAAAACAAAAGTGACGGCGACAAGTCAAGAAATGGTGAATGGAACTAGTTGTTAGGTGAATTAAAAAGAAATGAGAATAATCACCAAACACTTCATTCCAGTATTTAAAGCAATATATAGGTAGTGAAAAATATCCTTTACAGTTAAAAAACGTTTCCCAAGGTGATATCGAATTAAACGTGAGATTACTGTTACGGTCTCCTCAAGTAGTTTGAACTTCTTTAAACGATGAACCTCAATATTGTAAGCTCAAGCTTACACAACTTTAACCACTATGCCAATTATTGAATCAAGACATGTACTTGGATATGCGGACTATCAAAATAGCTTTACCTTTCGTTTAGACAAAAAAATAAGACGAATCAGAACTGGCAACATACAATTGACTTATAGAGAGAAAATTATTTTATACATAGCATTGTAACGAAATGGAACCTTTACTTTACATTCAAATTACCTTCAAATAAATCGTACCATTCTATAAAAGTAGTTAATTGTATATTAATTACGGATAGTTAACTATACTTATACACTATAAAGGCCAAATTCGTTCGATTGCAGCGATATGTGATTTCACCATAAGTAGAGGATGATTAATTTCATGTTTATGTTAGCATATATATATGTGCACGTACTTTAGAAGATTTTTTTTATTTGCTAAGTATATTAAATCGGCCAATCAAGTTCCACTAACGAGACTATTATTTTCTAGGTTAATCATGAAGATGATAATCGCTGGAACAACAAAAAATGAAAATTATTCCGAAAAATATTTTACCAGCATCATCATCCATTTGTGCCCCAAAAAAAATTTCCTCAATTTTTTATCATTTCTAGAATTTAAATTTATGATTATACATACTGTAATTTCTAATTTTATTAAGAAAAACATTTTTTTTCTTATTTATTTTCAGCTTATGACTTCAATATTTTATTTAAGAAAATAATAAGAAAAATGTTTATGTTTTTTTTTTTTATATAAATTTTCATTCGTTCTGCTTTGCGATATCAAAATGTAAAATAGGAAAGACAATTTTCTTCTTCTGTCTTGTATATACTTATGTGTATGTGTGTTGTTGAGATATGGCAAAATAATACAAAAATAAGAAGACGAGGCAAAATAATAAAAACACTTGTTTGGTTTGGCAAAATTTCAAGACAATTTTTTTTTCTTCTTGTGTTGCCTTGTGCTTACTCGTTATGTATATACGAGTATTCTGCTTGCTTGAGAATGAATGTTATTAGTGAATATATTATGTATATGTGTCTGTTAAAAGCAAAACATGCTCTTGTCCATCTTAAGTCATTGTGAGATAAAAGGAAATATCTTCCCATTTTCAAATTTTAAGAAAATCTATAGGTTTCATTAATTTTTCTAATTAAGAACTGTTAATTAAAGTTTAAAAAATATGCCTCAGATATTTTAAATTAATGAATTCCGAGATAAATTATAATTAAAAATGGATAAGGATGCTTTTGCTATTTACCAACGGATAAGGTACGCTTTGCAACAAAGTGAGATGGATAAGGTTTGTTTTGATTCGAATATGCTTTAAATTATAGACGGTTTAAAAACGAAATTTTTTAAAAATATATTTTAATTCAGTTATAAAAGGCAAAGTATTCAACAAACATATCACATTTTGTAATAAAAAAAAATAAAACTATGTATTTTTAACCAAAAATAAAGTGACTGACTCCATTGCACTTTAATGTACTTATCAATGTACTTATATACTAAACCCTTAGGTCGGTTTCATCTTCATCAGCTGCTTCACATATTATTTCTTCCTCTATCGGTAGGTCAGTTTTTTCAAGTAATTGTTTGTAAAAGGCAAGATCTTCATTTGATTTGCAGTTTTCACTGAAGTGTTTTTTTAGTAATTGATCAACATCCTTAAGTTTTTCCACTTTTACCGCCACATTGAGAGGGAGAATACCAGCTATCATATTTTGTAAGGATTTTCCTTTCTTTAAAACCGATTTGGCCATACCTAAATCCGATAGGTAAGCTATTTCACCACGGATAGTAACCGTGTTATTTTCATTTCGATTTATTGAAAATCTCTTCGACGCATTGAATTTAAAATGCCATTGACCAGGTGGCTTAAGCGTTGAAGTTGCTGCATTTTTCCAATCCCTAATTTTACAATCAGGTCCTCCCAATCTTATAATTGTCCCATTCTCCTTGTAAAGCTCGATATATTCCTCCGGTTTAATTATTGTCTCCTTCGCTTTAACTTTTTTTTCCAATTGAGCGAATACTCTATCCGGTGGGATGAACGAGTGTCCAGGGATAGGAAAATAATTTCGATTTCCTTTATATGACGGGGAGCCTCCAATCTTAACCAATAAGAGCACATAGCCATCATAGTAGTATTTTTATTTTGCGCCCCACAACCATCACATATAAGCCTGATTTTGGATATATTGCTGCTAAAAATTGAATTTTGAAGTCTGTGATAAACAGCTGAGGCAATTTCGTTAGACCCTTTAGGTCGCTCATTTTCAGTCCAAAGATAGAGAAACACATTTTCTTTTTTAAGATGATCTAGTGAAGTGCCTTGAACAACTCCCAGATTGTACAAGTACAGCTGTCTGCTGTAATAGGCAGATTGGTCAGCCACTTTCGGCAATAGCATATTCTTTTGACAATCAAAAGAAAACGTTACCATGTTTTCTTTTTTCTCTTTCGCCAACTCGTAAAATGCTTTTGCTCGTAATTTGTGCACCCTCAAAGTCGTCATTAGGAAATTTTTTTTCTGTGGATCTGTTTCAGCTTTAAGTTTTTCCTTTGTGGATTGACAAGTGCTGCATATATCAGACGATGGGGGTTTAAACCCGATATTAAAATTTCGGTTAAATATGTATCGGAAATAACTCCTTTTCACTTCGACATCTGGAAAATCGTGAACAAACATTCGGTAAAGTCTATTAATAGACAATTCCCCACACTGTCTTTGTGTTCGCCATCGACAGTAATGATTTTCTTAAATCTTAAACAATAGAAATGATAAAATAATATAAAAAACCTACAGAAAATTGGACTATACCTGAAATCGCTGGACAAATCCGATAATAGCTTTTCGCTTTTCGAGAAATTTATTAGAGAATAGAGATGCGATCGCCTCCACGATTTTCCACTGGTACCGTATTTTGCTCGAAATGTCTTTTAGTTACCCCCTTTATTCGCACCTTCGTTATCCCTAAAATATTTGCAAAGCTAGTTTGACATATTCTAACCAAATTTGAGTTTCGTTTCCGCATTAAATATTGCACGCTAAATTGTTTTGGGGGCCCACCTACACCTCGTCGTCGTTTTGGCACATTAATTTTTGTATGCATAAGAATGAAAGAATCTTGGGATATTTTATTAGTGCATCTGTAATATGAGTCGGAAAAACTTAATGCATCGTAACCTTTTATTCGTTTGCAATGGAATACAAATCCTCTATGGCAACATTTTGGTATTTTCGGAAGTGATTTTCGAATATACCTAAAATACATTTGTTTAATTTAGATTTGAACAATGTTTCCATTAAACTGTTTGTACCTTTTTTTCTTTTGCTGTTCCCTCTTCCAGTTAGATTTGTTGCCTGTTACTTTCCGTGCTTTTTCACCGTTTATTACAGGTTTTGCAAAATTATTATCACACATTTTAATAAGTTAAAATATCAAATTCAACAATAAATGCAACTACATTTTACAACACCCAAATTTATACTGATTATTGTAATAAATGGTAGAAAACGAAGAATTTTTTATAACGGGATAAAATTGGATAACTTGATTTATGCGTCAAAAATAAAATTGTAGGAAAAAACATCATAAAGGAGAAGGTGTATTATGTTGTAACTTTTTTTCGATGGATAAGGTAAGGTTTTGCTGTAAGTTCAGAGTTGGATAAGGTAAGGTTTTGATTCGAGTAGCAGTTTTCAGTTAAATTTTTGGAAGGGATAAGACTGATATTGTAAACTTTATTGAATTGAATATCATAGACTTTAACATAACAGTTCCAATGCCATCTATATCACAAAAAAAAAATTTTTGGTGGAAGAGTATGTTTTGCTTCTAACAGACACATATATTATATTGAAATTAGATATTCAGTTAATAATATAAATACATACAACAAGATATATAGTTAGATTTTCGGTTATTTCATTACAAAAGGGACCGAATATATTATAACCATTGCGGTGGAGTTTCAAATTCCAGCGAGTGCCAAATATTTTGTGTCTCATACTTAAGTCAACTTTATAGTTTTCATCGATCTGAGTTTTAATTTTCAGATAATTTGATTATTAACTATATTTAGTCAAATTACTAGTTTTAGGTAAGGTTGGCCACCTTAACCACTTCAGGATTCGGTAACTACTTTTATCACTCTGCTGATTCATATTAGCTCAATCAATTTTATTATTATTATTTTTTTTTACGTTTTGTTTTAGTCGCACTTTTAGACTGACCTAGCTCCTTGTAACTGTCAGAGCTCCTGCACCCAGCGCGCGATCCTTCAAGTAAAGGTTGATAGCTGCCTTAAACTTGTGCATTTTATGCTTCAACGGAAATTGAAAACCAGTCAACGAATTCCACTTCTTAGATGTTCGATAAATAAATTCGCGCTTTGCATCTACAGTTCGAGGTTTCGGCAGCTTCACCGTAAACCTATGCGCATTAACCGTTCCTCGTGTTACCCGTCCTGGCGTAACAAATGGTGTTTTTTTCTCCTTTAATTCTGCAGAACATTTACCATTTATTAATCTATAAATGGTAATCTATAATCTGCGTGTTCTGCAGAGTTCTGAAACATCTCTGCGGTGCTGTAGGCTGTCTAGATCTTTCGTAAGTCTGGGATTTCGTATTATTCGGATGGCACACCGCTGAACTCTATCCAGCAACTGGAGAGCAGTGCCATATGCTCCACCCCAAACCTGACAGCAATATTCTATGCATGGTCTAATAAAGGTTTTATATATTTGGAGAACCTCATGCGATTTAAAAAACTGTCTGCATCTATTGAGGAACCCGACTTTATGTGAAGCTGGTTTGGCTAATGCGATAATGCATTCATACCATTTTAGATTGTTGGTAATCTGAACACCAAGCAGACGAATTGAGTCACAACTCACGAGAACGTGTCCTTTTACCACAAAAGGGTATTCGTTGTGACTTCTTTTACGCGAGAATATGCATATTTGTGTTTTTTTTCTCGTTAAATTTGACCTGATTTTTAACTCCCCACTCAAATATTGTACTTAAATCGGAATTAAGCGAAGTGACAACTTCCAGCCGTTTACCGTTTAACTCTGAAGGAGTAGGCTCGACCTCGAATGAAATAGAAGAGTGCAATGTTGCATCATCGGCAAAACTGTGGATAGTGCTATTTAACAAGTCATTAATGCATAACAAAAACAAAGTTGGTGACAAAACTAATCCTTGGGGGACTCCGTCATTTGGGGAGTGTGTCGTTGATGATCTCCCATTTAGCACAACGTTGATCTTTCGGTCTTTGAGAAAGCTTTTTATCCACTTGATGGTCATCGAATCTAAGCCGTATGCCACAAGTTTACAAATGAGATTCTCATGCCAAGCCTGGTCAAAAGCCTTGGATATATCCAAGGCGATTGCAAAGGCTTCTCCGTGGTTGACGTATGTTACAAACAAATGGCGAGATTCCATTTGTTTGTAACATACGTCAAGAGATCGGTTGTGGAGCGGCTTTCGCGGAAGCCATATTGTTTATCTGAAATTATTTAATAAATCTCAAGATAATGCACCAGTTGTTGGTTAATGCATTTCTCAAAAACTTTAGCCACGGCTGACACAATTGATATTGGCCGGTAGTTTGAAGGGTCAGTTTTTGGAACCACAATACGGAATTGACGGAGGCGTAACTCCATCTGGGACAACTAAGGTCGAGTTCGTAGTGAAGACGTTTGCCAGTAAGTCGGCCTGCAAATATGGATCCACCACCAAAGCACCATCTGCACATTTCAATGCTGAAATAGATGTTTTGGAAATATTGGCAACCGATGCGACCATCTGGTAAAAGTTGCGATCGGAGATTTTCAACTCGGAAGTCTTTGAGAAAATTTCGTACTTATGATGTCGAGCGTACGGTATGTGGTCTTTAATGAATATGCACACTCCACGTTGCAACTCGAATGCTTGTTCGAACTGGTAGCGCTTGAAGTAGAATTCGTTCTCGTAGATGTTATGAGATACGTTTGTTTCCGTTAGCGCTAATATGTCGGGTCTGCGTGATTCGAGATGTTGATGTGCGCAATTTTTATTAGTCACGAGTCCACGGACATTGGCAAAATGGATGGTAAGGCTATCAATTGTATCTTTACGAGGATTATGCCTCGCCCCGCGATCCGAAGAGGCATTTTTCGGGGATTTTTAGTATATCTTAGCCATAAACTCCTACAGTCATAAATCAAAATAATCATCTACAAATAGCTAAATAAAGGGGTTGGAATACTCAGGCTTAACTTTTTCTTAATACATTCGGTTAATTCGATACATTAGGTCTTGCATTTCAAATATTTTCTAAACAGTTACCAATATTGAGACTATGTGAATTGAATTTACGCTTCATTAATGAAAATTATGAAATTCTATTAGCCAACATGTGATTCTTGTGGTATCCTATTGTCAAGATATTTTATAATGAATCAGCTGGTTTTTTAACTCAATATACTGGAAACGATTGCTTAAATAACTTACCTATAAGTAACCAACTAAACGGAAAAAGTCAATAATAATGATAGCATTGACGTGTCATCAATTTAACTTCATCGGTATCAAGATCATGAGTCACGTCTTCATACTGTTGTAAATGGCCAGATGAGACCAGGTCAATGTTTAAAAATTACTTGAAAATTTACACTACATTACTTATATCGTGGTTCAGCAACTCCTCGCGTTTTGAGTCATATATCATCTGTCAAATCCCAATTGCAACATTAGTACATAGCTTACGATTTCATGTTTGTGGTCGCTGATGAATTCATTTAAGGTTTTTAAGGTAGTATATTTGACGATTTATTTATCATTTGATATATTCAGATATAGGTAATAGTATCAACAGAGATATCCAGCATGTCTGCAGAATGACGAAGATAAACCAACCCCCTCATCTTAAGGGATTAAACCAGTATGTCTTCTCAAGCCATCTTGGATGAAGTATGTGCTGTTATTATTTATTATTAATAAGTCGCCGGTTGTACCTTAACGATTAAGAGAGTTTCTCATCACGCCGCGGTCTTAAGTTCGTTTTTTGCCGTTGACCAAAAATTGACATGCCCCGGATGACATAAAAATCGATTGTGTAAAAGCATTCGTTAGGCTGACCACCTATTGAAATATGCACCAATACACATTAATGATTTATAATGTCTCAGCTAAGACGCGGTTAGGTCCGTTTACGGCCTTTAACCCATACATTATTTTATAGATTGCCGACATCTGTGTTGTTCATATCTATAATTATTGCTGTTTTGCTAGGCCAGTTTTTATTTGATGGGTAACGTCATCAGGGTGCCTGATTTTTATCACTTAGTGACTGGACTTGTTGTCGCTTCAGACGAGATTGTGTAGGAACGAACTAAACTGTTATACATTATAGAGCCATCGAGAACAACATTTAAACCTGTGATTCGCTAGGCCAGTTTCGGTTTGATACACAAAGAAATCAACTCCAGTATAAACAGTTGTATAAGACTCGATTGATATGTACTGTGAAATGCGTATAAGTCATGTGTTGCAACAGTTCTGGCGAATAGTATCAAGATATCAGTTCGGTCACCGAAAAATATTGTCGGTTGGTAAATTTCTTGGGTAATTAGGAATATGAATAGAATGTGCTCGGTTTATTCAGGTGATGCGTTACATATAAAATGGCGCTTATTAGTTGGCTTGCCTTGTAAATATCATATCATGTCAATAGTTTACATATAGAAAGTGAAAGGTGCAGTCAAGTCTCTTCAAGTCACTTGAACATGTAATCAGAGAAAGGAGTTTTAATTCTGTTTATTTATTTCAGTGGCTATCCAATCAATGTTTGAATAGTTATGTGTGGACATTCTCATTACACAATAACGTAATACATTGAATGACATAATTTAATACCAAATATTTTGACACCCACCACTTGGAAAAGTGGTGCCCTGGAAAAACTTCGAAAGTAAGTAATTAGTTGTGTAATAAATTAAATCAGTTAAGTAATCTGTTACTTAATATCCCTTTCTGTGCTATGTGTACTGTCGCGATTATTGATGTAGTTCGAGAAAATATAACTACCTGACATCATTATTGATAATCACCTTGTATTATCCATATAATGTTGAAAAAATACTTTTATATTTTTTTATTCATTGGCAAACACATTATATTGTACGATTTGATTCCGGAAATCAACAATTCGAAAATAAATAGAATAATCACTCATCTGGGTGATCAAAATATCAAAAATAAAAAAAAAATCTATTCAAAAATATGACACCATCGTCAACAAACATAAATATGTATATGAAATCACATGGTACACAGTGCAAAAGTTATTGTCAACCCAACTCAATTTATCATCATGATTGTGATTTCCCAACGAAGATCTTTGAAATCTAAGATTAATGTACTTTTAAAGCAAATCGATGTATAATTAAGTTGGCATAGCATATGTGAACCTTTTGCGTGTGTGTGTACTGACTGAGCTTTTATTATATATTCCTGCTTTCAATAACAAATAAAGTAAATTTATATGTCAAGTGAAAGCTCTTTACTACGAGTATAAGCTTTATTGTTGAATTCTTTTATGTACATATCTATATAATTTTAGTCACATGCGTTGACGTATTTGAGATCTGAAAACAAGTTTAATTTGCGTTGTGTATAGTTAGCCTCTTACATTTGAGTGTTATATGTATTCGAAATCCATAAAATCAACGTCAACAATTTAAAGTGGTTGTATGCATGCGCAGCACTAGAGTGTGGTGAAATCAACAAATTAATATAATTTTTGGGAAATTCCGAAAAATAGTGTTTATGATAGGTATACTATAACACAATTAAGTCGAAATCTTGTGACTAGAGTTGATGGGATTAACATATAAGTTTTACTGAGCAACGTATAGCCTGATTATTAATTGGTGCAAGTTTTGACCAAACATAAATTTATTTCACTGTTCAACACTTTTTGCTAATTGGGTCGAACACCACTTGATGACGGAATTGAATGCCAGATGGGTGGATGCCTACACTTGATGATCCAACACCCTTTTATTCTCAAAAATGAAAACAAAATAGTGTAGAATTAGTGTAGAAAGGAAAGATATAAGTATGGCATAGTATTTCCACTAAGGAATCGTGGCTATAAATCGAAAGCAATTATTTGATTTAAAATAATATGTTAGTTTTGCTCAACTATACGTTCGCTACACTATCGAACGTGTGCTTTTGCGGAGTTATAAAAAGCTCTAACATTCATTGAACGGGGAGGTGAGAGTAAGATGCTAGAGACGATTGGGACGACACAACTTTACCATCAACGTCTATGTATTTTGACTTCGTCGACAGAAAATCAAAATACTGCTAAAGAAATATTAAAGAAAACAATTTTATAAAATACACCGAAGACTGCAGATTTGATCTAAACTGCAGAAACAGCAGCAAGAAAGAATTTTTCTAGTCAAGAAAATCGCGTAAAACCAACAGCTTAATAGTTCCCTAATATAAAGCAACAATTACCACCCATTCACCAATCCAACGAAAATCTTAAGAGCGCTATTCAGCAGTAAAATCACAACAAAGCGGTCGGCATGGGTAATACATAGGTTTTCTTTTATATTTCGGGATTTGGCAATCCGGGTTTTGCAATCTGTCAACTGACAGCTCTATCGTAAAGCTAGAAGTTTTTGAGGTTATACGTACTCAGAACGTTTTGACATACGAGTGCTATTTGTGTTGTTTACAGTAAATTAAAAGATTCATCTGCCCCCAAGAATGGAATTAAATCGTGAACATTTTCGTGCGATTATTTTTTACAACTTTCGACGTGGATTAACTCAGCAGCAGTTCATGAATGAACTTAATTCAACTTTTGGCGATGAAGCTCCATCAAGGACCAGTGTTTATCGATGGTATAGTTCAATCGTGGTCGGAGTTCACTCCAAGACGAATTTCGTCAAGGTCGTCCAAAATCAGTTGTTGTTCCGAAAAATATTGATGCTGTGCGCGAACTTATATTGCAAGATCGTCATGTGACCTATCGTGAGATAGAGACAACTTTAGGCATTAGTGGGACCAGCATACACTCAATATTGCATGAACATTTAACTGTCAAAAAAATTTGTTCGCGTTGGAACCCACACAACTTGTCAATCGCTCAAAAAAAGGCTCGTGTCGATTGGTCGAAAGAAATGCTCGAAAACAACACAAATGGCGCTCGTATGTCAAAATGTTCTGAGTACGTATAACCTCAAAAACTTCTAGGTTTACGATAGAGCTGTCAGTTGACAGATTGCAACACCAGGGTTGCCAAATCCCGAAATATAAAAGGCAACCCTCGTATTGCAGCAGAACTACTAACTAACGATGCATCGTTAACGGTAGAAACAGTATCTTAATTTCTAGTATAATCATGGGATATTGGTAGAATTAGTTAGAAATGAAAAGAGAGCTCTATATACCAACAATTTTAAAGAAAGGTTACATTAAAGAATTCATTAGGTGGAGGGGTATCTCTACCATCAATAGTACAATAAAAGGGTTGACAATCGTCATTCTTGAGCGGATATTACCGACGGTCAATCAGCATGGAAGAAACGGACAGGCCGGATTTAGCTTATGTGATCATTATTTATACTTTTTTGTTTACTTTTCGCATCAGTACATGCGCAATACGGAAGGCACTCTGCGAAATGGGCATTTTGAAAAAAATAATTGAAATAGAAATTAATACAAGTGGAAGCAGCATATTACATACTACACCACTTTCTCTATTGCAGTTCTTAATACAACTGGATAATGTTATGTGTAGATAGACTTAATAATCTGTATTACAGGGATGATATATGTTACTAACACATTAACCTGGAGTAGAAAATCCTTAGTGTAGCAGATTATGATAAAACAAGTCGCTCTCAAAATTACCACCAGAAAAACAAAGACTATATTAAAATATATACGAGGGTGTCGATTACGTCATCGGTCATATACATTGGTTGTACTGAAAAAAAAACAACAGGTTTCCAAGAGAACATCAACCAAAGGATCAACAAATAACAAACTACTTTTATCATTAAATCAAGTTACGAATGTTATTTGGGTGTACGAAATGAGTACTGCTGTATGGCTGTGAAACCGAACACCATCACGAATGAAGAGCTTTTGAGACTGATAAGGCAAATCACGCTTGAAGAACGAAAGTGGATTTAACATATAACTGATATGAATGATATAAGAATAAGTTCATTGGCGTGGAATACTCAAGGGAACAAAAATTAGAGGCCATTAATGACCTACAAAATACTAAAGCGAAACCACTCACCAAAACATGGATGAATATAGTATTATGGTACAGTAATCAATTAAGTCCTTATGGGCACTGCTAGGTATAGTAAATATAGGAGGTGCGATATAACTGCCCATATGCCTTCGGCTTCTATCGTGTCGAAGCACGTTTTCGATAAATTATTTAGTTTAATTATTACCGAAAATTACAAATGGGACAGCAATCCTTTCTCTCCGTTGACATGATGATATTTACTGATGGATCAGAATACTGTAATCAATGCTATTGTCAATTTTGAGAGCAGTACTTTATGCAAAGGAGTTTGCGTTGTATATCAAATGAAACGATTTGAATGATATATTGGCTAGTTTGGGTTTTCATTCTAGGAGTGACGTATTATATCTTAAGAGAGATGTCAGCTAACAGTTTGGTGGTCTGTACCAAAAGAGATGGGGCATCTCATCTCTTGTCGCGTACCTGAAATCTTATTTGGAGCATTAAATCAGCAAAGATTCAAGTCATTCCTAAATTATGATAGACGTCATTTGAGAATCTTGCTGGATATTCTCGCGGGACATTGTTCCCTGAAAAATCACATGTTCGAAATGAAAATTCGAAACAACGCCAATCGCCAACATGTGGGAGAGGAGACAAATAAACGGTTGAGCACTTCTGTCTTTCATTCTCTCCCCATAGACTGCGCCTATTTGGATCGCGATAACTCTTTGAGGATCAACTGACGATCTTGATGATAACGAAAATCTTAGGCTTCGGGACTGCAAGTGCAAAAAATATAGTAACTGTACGGGGTAAAAATATGGTACCGCACAGTAGACACGAATGCTCCTAAAACCGAAGATAAAAGGAGAGGAGATGATCAGCCCAACAGGCGTTCAACGTTCACACAGATAACATAGTCCAACGATATTATATTATTAATACTGAAAAAGACTAGGATATACCAACACAAATATTTTTAAAAATTGATGATCACTAGGTCGTCGACTTAAATTTTGAAGAGAAGCGGTTTCATATAGCAATCATATAAAAGGCATTACTCTGAAACAAGCAGCAATTTGTGAATGCAGACGAATGTTAAATATATAAAGTGACATAAATCAGTGCGTTATAAGCCGTTTTTATCAAGCGTAAATCATCAGAACATGGTTCCATGGTAATTGTGGAGTCGTAGGAGCTTTGTAGAGATTATAAAGTTTACAAAACAGAATCACTTTACTAACCAGCGTTTTCGATCAACTAAAAAAAGGCAAACTTGATGACAGTACATACTTATACCGTAAACTATGTCAGATAACACGTTAACAAGTCTGATAGCAAGCTGTATAATTTTAAAGGCTAAGTTCGAATGTTTTATACTAAATGGCAATCATCATGATACATTCATTTTCTCGAGTGTGTAATTTAATATTTTACCTTGTGATTTTAATATTTAAGAAATTATTTTTAAATTAATCAGGGAATCGAACAATTATGTCGTTACAGACATTCCGACCTTTCAATAGTACAAGAATCGACAAAAAACCAAACATTAATTAACAAAACCTTTAAATTCTGTGTACAACGAGATCTTGAATATTCTAGATGTCCTTGAGTTTTTGTAATTATAAGTTGAATGTGGTTCGACTCCCTGGATTTATTTTGTTTATATATAAAAAAAAAACTTAAGAAAACATAAACAAGAAATATATAAGAAGACTGGCTTACCTTCAATATAAAAAATAAGTTAACTAAAATATAAAAATAATATCCAATATTTTTTGCAGCAGGTGACTTCATCTTGGCTAAATATTTAGTTTTGTATATCCGATCTCAAGCGCTAATTATTATTTACTAAATATATAACACTAAAAACTATATATTATATATACTTTTCACTAATTCTCACTATATACTTATATATATAATAAATTATATATTTATTTATTTATAATAAAATAACACAAAATTTATCACTTTTCACGATTTTTTTAAAACAAAAACACTATATTTAATTTAATTTAAAAATAAAATTAACAACAAAAACTTTTATAAAAATCCGGCGAAGATATGTAAAAAAATTTATTTATTTCGATTGTTAATTAATTAAATTTACGCGTCTCGATTTAATATTTTAATTTAATTTTGCCACAATAAATCCACATTTTTAAATTATTATCTATGCTGTTGTTACGTTTAATTAGCAACGCTAAATTATATGACATTTTGAACACCAACTTGGGAAACGCACAATTATACTTAATTTATTAATTCGATGAAAAATTAATTATTAATTAATTACACAAAGTTTTAATTTATTACATTTTTGGCCAACGAAAATACAATTTGGTATTTGTGCGATTAGATATATAGTTTATGCCTGTTTTATTTCACACAGTTTTGTATCTCGCGTACTAATGTTCGCTCGTCATCGTCATCAGCATCTTTGAAAGTTGTAACCTAAATTTAAACAAAACAAAAATTTGTATTAATTTATTTGTATTTAACCCTGAAGTTAGCTTTTATATTTTTATAAAACGAAGTTTGAGGTGTGGTGAAATTTGTGAAATATATAAAAGTTTCTAATATACCGGTTTCTATGGTGGGAGAGATGGGGGCATGTATATTATTTAATAAGATCGCAAAAATTTCGAGATTTTAGTTAGATGAGGTGTTTGATATTATGAAGGTCAAGTATGAATATATATATATATATATATATATATATATATATATACATATATATATATATATATATATATATATATATATATATACACTCGCGGACAAAATTAACGCATATTTTTTTTTGTAATAAAAAATAATCCCGCTGGCCAATTTTAATACTACTAGTGTCAAATGATAGCACATTTATATTTTTATCAGAAACCACCTTGAATAAAGTTTACTGCAAGCCAATCAATTATATTTTTCAAAAATGATTAATCAAAAGTGCATTGTATTTGAAATCAAACGCAACGATCGGCTTTTGTTCCATTGCATATCAATTATTTTTAACTGCAGTACCACTAGTTCTTGTAAATGTGTTCTAAAGCAAACACCTAATATAAAATCCATTGTAATATGGCACCCGTTCAAGAGCTGGAGGCGGTTAAAGTGGTCACATTGTATCAGGAAGATTATACACAAGTACAATCGCACGAAAATTAGGAATTAATCAGTATTAAAACGGCCCGTAAAAGTTCCACGGCTTCTTCCCCGCCACAAATCCAGCCGTTTAGAATTTGCTCATACTCTTGCAAATTGGGGAACTGATCAATGGGCCACTGTTCTCTTTTCAGATGAGACCAGAATCCAATTATGGAAACCAGATGGACGTAATCTTGTATACAGAAGAGTTGGAGAACGTTTCGCACCGTGCAAACTGTAAGCTTTGGTAGAGGTTCAATAATGTTTTGGGGTGGAATCAGTTGGGAGAGCCGTACAGAACTGGTGGAGATTGGTTTGATTATGAATGCTGACTGGTATGCTCGGAACATTCTTGGCGATCACGTTTTGCCATATGTGGGCTTTATAGGTTATGACAGTTTTGTGTTAATGCATGATAACGCTCCAGTCCACGTTGCTGCAACGGTATACGACAATATCTCCAAGATATTGGCATTCGTGCACTTAAGTGGCCACCAATGAGTCCTGATCTTAATCCGATTGAACACGTGTGGGACATTTTAAAACGCCGTAATAGAGCTAGAAATCTTGCACCAGATTTGACAAGAGAGCTGAGAGTTGCAGCGCAAGAAGAATGGAATCTCATTCCGCAATAAATAATACAAAGCATTCTACTTAGTATGTCCAGAAGGATGGAAGCTGTAATAAGGGCACAGGGGAAATACTCATTATTAAATTAATCAAATTAAATTGTAATAAAGCTAGTTTTAATGTTTATAAACCGCTTTTAAAAATTTTAAAAAAAATAGTTCGACACATTTTAACATTTTGCAATGAAAAATAGCCGCCATAATTCCATAACGCCACATTTGTACCTCTTTTGAGAAAATTATAAATTTGGGATTATTTGATACTGAAATTGTCCAGCGGGATTTTTTTTATTACAAAAAAAAAATATGCGTTAATTTTGTCCAGGGGTGTATATATATCGGGTTTTCCAATAGGAATTATATGATTTTTAAGTGACGTTTCGGCCATTTGTAATATGCATGATCTGTTATATCTGTTATGTTTGTTTCACTGTATTCAGTAATGTTTACAATTTCTTTATGATACATCTCATACGCAAGAACAATGTTTACAAATTATTCAGTTTTATTATCAAAATAATCTTTCTCCAATTGCCACTTTTCGATTTTAAAGTCGTAATAATCGTCCAAATAATGTTCAAGTGCCAATAAGACAAAGAAAGGCTCGAATTAATGCAAATATTGCTGCCGTTCAGGCAAGTGTTGAGAATACCGCAATTTGTCTATTCCAAGATGTTTTCGAGAATTGAGACTGTCTCAAACCACCGCAATCGGGCGGATTTTGAGAAAGGATTTGGATTTGCATCCGTATAAAATGGTTCTCACATAAGAACTGAAGCCATTCAACCACCGTATAAACGTCGTGAATTTGCTGATTTTGCGTTGGAACAACTTGAAAATGATAACGATTTTTTTAAGAAAATCATCTTCTCCGATGAGTATCACTTTAGAAAGTAAGAAAATCCACAAATTATTCATGAAAACCCATTACATTCACCTAAATTGACAGTTTGGTGTAGTTTTTGGTCTGGTGGAATCATCGATCCGAATTTTATCGAAATAAAGCTGGCAACACCGTTACTGTCAATGGAGATTGGAATAGATCGGTGATAACCAACTTTTTATGGCCGAAATTGGAAGAAGTTCATCTTGAAAACATTTGCTTCCAACAAGACGGCCGTGCCACACAGCAAGTGCATAACCATTGAATTATAACGAGAAAAGTTTGGGAATTCGATTATTTCAAGAAATTGTGATGTTGAATGGCCTCCAAGAAATTGTGATTTAACACCATTACTTAGACTATTTTTTGTTATTTGAAGTCACTGGTCTTAAGCAATAAACCAAATCCTCTCGAAGCTTTACAAATCAATATTGAACGTGCTATTCATGACATACGACTTGATTTAGAGGAAAAAGTGCCCGAAAATTGGGTTCATCGAATTCGTTCCTGCAAAAGAAGTCGTAGAGGTCATTTGAATGACGTTTTATTCAGAACCTAATTGTATCGATTATACTTCACATTAAATAAAAACATTTCAAGTTTCTTAACAATTATAGTGTTTTTTTCAAAGAAATCATATCACTCTTATTCGAAAACCCGATGTATATATATATATATATATATATATATATATATATATATAATGCTTTTTTACCATAAAAAAGGTAAAATATGATGAAAAATTTGGTAACTGTACGGTGAGAATGCTGTGAGTGAACGAAGACCCCAGGGGTGGCTTGCTCGATAATTTCCGGAAATTTTGATGTCAAAGATGCACATCGCTCTAGTCGGCAAGTCACTGAAAAAGCCAATGAAATTTTGTAATTGCTGGAGAAAAACTGGCACGCAAATTGTCAGCAAATAGCAGAGGTATTAAACATCACTCTCACGACAGTTTGGAATCATTTGAAAAGAGAAGGCTTCAAAATGAAGCTCGATGCTACATGAATTAACGCAAAAGAGATTTGATAAATCAAAATGGGTAAACTACGAGAATATCAAACGTAAGCGTTCATGGTCAAGGGCTGGTTACCATCCATAAACGACTTTAAAGCCTGGATTGACGGCAAAACAAGGTTATATTGAGTGTTTGGTGGGATTGGAAGGGAATTGTTTATTATGAGCTGCTGCAACGTGGCGAAACCATCAATTCGGTCCTGAACTGCTACAGAACGTTCATCACTCATTTTCATTGAGGTGTAAAGGCAAATTAACAAATCTATCGTGATAAGATTTTAAACGATGCTTTGTAACCTTGGGCAGGTTAACAATTCGGTAGATACTATTGGCCGAAACCCAACGTTTTTTACAAGATAAAGATCCTTGCTTAATTTCTTTGTTCTTCACAATGATCACTACATTCCCCGGACTTAAATCTGTTTTCTTAGGAAAATACAGCAGGTTTCAGACTACTGATACAACATTTAAATGGATATCGTTGTACATTTAAGAGAGAACATCGATTTATCGTTCTAACTTCACTGTGAAATCTCACTGACATTGATGTGCTTCCCGAAGTAAGACAAGTTCGAGATTCAATCTCACTCCAAGACGGCCCACAAGAGAACCAAAATGAACAACACGCCACATCGAACAGCGAGTGATGAAGGGCCGTGAAAACAATAACGAGTTCCGAATATGTCTTCATAGGGAAGTGATAGGAGAAGGCGGGTCTTTCCGCGTCCAGAAGAGTTATTTTCGCAGTGCTGTTTTGCTGAATTCGATATGGGTTAGAAACCTTCGACTGATTGTGAGTGGTTCTTATATAAATTTTTTATTTCCCATATCAGAACAAAAATTACCTAATGGTGTTAGATGACACGTCCTAATGACCAACTAACATAACTAATGTGTTTCTCAATAAAGCGATTGTTTCATTAGTTGTACGACATATCTAAAACTCGGACTTGTTGAAAACACAAGTCGTTAATATTCATGCTAGAAAATATTTGGAATACAATTGAAAGTGCTACAAGTTTCATCCTCAAAATAATGCGGACCAATGATGCTTTCAGTTCATAGAGCACATCATGTATCACGAGAAGCTGATAAATGACTTGGATTTCAAAAAAACCAAATGTAGCAATATTGTTTGTTGACGTTGCCAACCAATTGAAAATGGCATCATCACAAAAAATAAGTTTTAAAATATCATTTATAAAATTACAAGTATAATTTTGGAGAAAGTGGTGAATTATTTTCGCCAGAGCGAGGACTTGATGTTGTTCGGACTTATGCACTAAATTTACAATAGTATACTAAGATATATCAAATTTAGGAGCATAGGGGATCTACTACACTGGACTGTTAAACTGTGTTGTCAGCTTTCCCCATATTGTACCAAGTTCCTTCGCTTCGGTCTAAGCACCGTTCTCTTACAGGTACAGGTCATTGCTAGCTTACCGACTATCCTCTTTCCCTGTTAACACCATTCTTATGATATAGTCGTGTTATAGGATTTGGGGACCTTTCTGAGTGTGTAAACAATCCATTTTCACTTGCACTTTCTGATTTTTGTTTTAATGTCTGTTTGGTTTGTTTGTTACAGTACAACCGAGTTATATGAATTTCTCAAATTTGTAAATTGACGCATTTATTATAATTGGCGTATGGGTCGTGTTAAGTCTCATGATGTTTATTTTACTGATGTTAATTTTTAGATCAACTTTATTTTGCGTTGTGTGACAGCTTCTGTACTTCCTGCTGCCTGTCGATACGTCTATGTGTTAGCAGGAATACTCATTCTTGCAGAAATACTCTTCAATTACCTTGAAATTGTAAAGAGAGTTTAAGCTTTATATTGTATTTTTAAATGTAGATTTAACTATGCTCAGAGGCTACTGACGACTTAATCACAATATGCCATTGTTGATATAATCTTGATATTTCCGTTAGTTGCTTTGCTTGCCAGTCATTAACGGAAGTATTACATTGTATATTTTTGTGATATTCCTAACTTGTATGAAATTCCATCGTACCTTGGCAGTAACCAAGAAGTGGTATAATGTCTATACATACATTTTATTGAAGACAGTTACGATCTCACGTCCTAGAGCAGTTGATTTCTAATCAACACATGGTCAACTTGAGTTTAAGAGGTATTACATGAAGTGGTTTTCAAGTGAATATTTATACTTTTGTTTTCAAATGTGACATTTTTAACTGTTGGACGTTTTACTGGACGATTTACGGCCCAATCTAGGTAATTCAACGAAATTTAGTGGCCTTCTATGGCAAACTCTGGTTACTATGGAGGTATTACTTAGGTACCATGTTCGATGCGAAACATTTACGAAATATGCATGATCCTAGCCACAGGTCGTGTACAGCCCAATAAATCACATAATAATATTTCGCTAAATCAATATTTACTAGCATCGCATATTTACTTATTATATTAAGTAGCAAACAAATTTATAAACACAGGCAATTATACTCAATAGATAAACAAACCATATACAACCTAACTGTCGTAAGTATATAATAAGTTTGTGTATATGCTTACTTATAAAGATTAGAAAAGATAACACAAATTTTATGATCTATACTGAAATAAGCGATAAGCAGATAGTTATTGCATAAAGTTTGTGAAATACTTAAGTATATGTTGAGCAAATACATGTCCTACATACAAAAATAATAAGAACTTGGATAATTAAAGACGGTCAATTGTTCAACGTGTTAAAGTTGAGAACAGGCTATCGAGAACTTTTGCAATCAATTCCGGTGTTCGACAAGGAGATGCGCTGTCCCCGATACTTTTTAATCTCATGTTGGAATACATCCTTCGTAAAAGTGAAACACCTCAGGACAATATCTTATTCCGACAATCCAATCAACTTCTTGCTTATGCAGATGATATCTGTGTGATTGGATTAAATGGCAACGGAGTGAAAGAGATACTTGAGCCACTGGAACAGTGTTCAGCTTCCGTTGGTCTCAAAATCAACGAGTCAAAAACCAAATATCTAATCTCGGGTTTTAGAGACCAAGACGCAATTGATTTCAGTAGTGGAAACCACACGTTTGAAGGAGTGATGAGATTCAAGTATCTTGGATCTCTCATCACTCACGATAATAGTGTGGGCGAGGATATCAAAGTCCGCCTTGCCGCTGGCAATCGGGCTTTGTATCCTCTACGTTCACTGCTGAAATCAAAATATCTTGCAAATACGGATAAGCTGAAACTGTACAGAGTGTTGATCAGACCCGTTGTCATGTATGGATGTGAGAGTTGGACCTTGACGGATGAGTACGAAAGATGGCTTCTAACATTCGAGAGAAGAATCATGCGTGTGATATATGGTCCAAAACGCGACGTCGATGGCACTTACCGAGTTCTTTTCAATCACGAGATCAGGAATTTAATGCAAATTCCTGATATCGTGCATGAAATCAAAGGACAGCGAATACACTGGCTCGGTCACGTTCTGCGTGCTGATCCGAACCGAATGATACAGCGATCTTTAAAGGGAGAACCGCCTTTCGGTAGGCGAAGAGGTCGCTGTCGGCGACGATGGCTCCACGGCGTAGAGAGCGATCTGGCATCTTCCAACTGCTTGCAACAGTATGAAGATCTGGCTCGTGATCGAAACCGTTGGAGTCAGATTGTTGACACGGTACGGGCCAATAATGGCCTGTAAAAACCGCAAAAAAAAAAAAAAAAAAAAAAAAAAAAAAAAAAAAAAAAAAAATTGTTCAACAGTTTATTACAGGATGTAATGCTTGGTTATGATATTGCTAAAAATAAGATGATCCGAATGAATCGTTAAAAATGTATCTAAGTAACAATGTTTCACAATTATTCTGTCATACAATACGTACATTGAATATAAGTAATTAATAAAAGTTATTGAAAAAACTAGTGGATGAGTCAAAATATAGCAGCTGATACGATTCATTCAAGTATCAATTCAAAATCAGGTGAAATTTAGACCAGTAGATAAAACTGTAGTTTGTATTGCAATCAAGGTCTCTAAACGTGCGAAAAAGTTGACTTAAAAAATAAAATAAGAGCTTAAGTCTAAAAAATTGTAGATGAGACTCAGTTGATATGCCAAAAAGATGGTGTTTTATAGTTTTTTTCTATTTTAAAATCTGTTTTGGGGCTCAAGGCTCTCCCAAATCTTTTGCGGTGCGCTTATTTTCGCTCTACTTTATGCCATTGCATAGCCAAATCGAGGACGTACAACTCTATAGGTATGATTTACGTATTACCATCTGTACATTGCTTAACTCTATGCCAGCCTATAGTACTCAGATGAAAGATCTGTTGGTCCATGAATTATACACTCAAACAGGGGCCTCTATCGGAATTCAACCCCGGTACATTCAGCTCCAATTGCCGCAGCTTTAACATATGCGCCATTTGAGCGTTGGCTGTTTATGTTGACTATGATTGATCATTAATAATCAAATTTATCGTTGCAATTGTAAAATAATCTATGGCTTAAAAGGGTTAAGTAAGTCTATCTTCGTGTTATCTGAGACCATTTATGAACCTTATATACTAATTGGTGCACATTGTAAGTGGTCAGGTAAATTGAGGCCGCAGAGTGATCAGAAACTTCCTTAACCATTAATCTACAACCGGCGACTAATGGCTAGTAATATAAAAGAAGTAACAGATATCTGTTCTGCCATTATCACAATTTCACAGGATTAGAAAGTACATTCGGCTTTATTATTTAATATAATAGATAAGATAACTCTGTGAATGATCATGATGATTGATGACAATATGACATTCGAAAGAATTTTACGTTTTCCAAACGTATTATGTGCGGTATTGTTACTGATAAGTAAATTCACGATAGGGTATTTTGTATTGTGTAAGTATGTGTATGAATGTGAGTTGAACCATGGGCTCCTCATGGCACTTAGTTCTGCAATATTGTCCTTTTTATTGTTTTTTGTTAATAGTACATTTCAAATAATTAACAAACAATGCCGAAGATTTCTAGAACATATCGATTTCTTTATCTAGGATAGATGTAAAATACACTTAGTTTTTGAACGGCCTCAAATAAAAATCGAATAGGTACAAGACTAAAAATCGTTTAGACCATTTGGTGAGTCTTCCAATGTCACTAAAGCCTTTCCTGGATATTATACACTTTCCTAGAAAACTCTTAATAGTTCCCTATTGGACTTATTTACAAATTAAAATATTTTAAAATGGACATTACACAAAACTGCCTATATGCCCTCGGACACTATAGTGACGAAGCCTGTCTTTGGAAAATTATTTTGTAGTATCGAAAATCACATATGGGACTCCAACTCCACCCTTCCTCTCCGTTGACGGTCTTTAGTGATGGATCAGTATGCTGTAATCTAGCTGGTGACGGGTATACATACAAAATCCTAAGGTCAAATTATCTTTCCTTCTTGGAAGGTATACCTCTATCTTTCAGTTGGAAATTACTGCAATTTTAAAAGCAGCACGTTTTGCAAAGTAGATGAATTGCAGCAATTTTCAAATCTGCAACCTTTCTGGATTGATACATCAACAAAGATCCCAGTTCATTTTAAATTATGATAAACGCACTTTGAGGGCCTTGCTGGGCATTCTCACGGAGTATTGTTCCCTGAATAATTATATGTTTAGAAGAAAATATGGAACATCGTAAACTTCGGAAAGTGTGAGGAAGGACAAAAAAAACTGTTGAGCACTTCTGTTCTTCAAACTTCTCCCAGAGACTGCACTGTTTTTGATCACAATTCCTATTTGAGGATCAACCTTGAAGCAACTAGATATATCTGACTTCATTAGAAGAACAAACATATTTCAAGACTGAAAGTAAGTATATGTTGCGAAAGGAAGTTCAAATGGGTCAATCGAGCCTGAGTAATTAGGCGGGGAAAAAACATACAGGAATGGCCAAGTGTTCAAAACATATTGCATTGATAGAAACAGGCAGACATAAAACCATTTGGCTCTTAGTAATTCATGGGAAGAACATGTTTCTCCAGCACTATTTCAATACAATAGAATCATACTCAAATGTTGTGAAAGATTTGTTTAATATAAAAGAGATTTTTATGTTGGTCTGACACCATTGAACAGTTTTATACATTATCCTTTCAGAATTGTGCGTTTCAGATATTGAGTTTGAACATAAGTCAAATTATTTTTTTCTGGAGTACCTTATAATTTCAAAGACACGCAATAAGGAATTAAGTGATGACGATTTCCGATTTGTATTTTCAAAAACGTGATAGAATATTGTTAGTTTGTTATCGAAATTTATAGGAGACACACACAAGAATTTAAGAAACACACACACACACAAGGAATTTAGAAGTTTAAAATTTATTCACAACCCAAACACAACCAACTAGTGGTTAGGCCAATAGGTTATTTGATCTTATTGTGTCTAATATTCCAACAAAATCTTATTTATACCAAAAGCCATTTACAGAACATTATCTATTGTAAATCGTTTGATTTTTGCTCGAGCCTATGTTATCTGAGCTTCATTGTACATCTAATAATGGCAAGATTGACTTTTGGTATAATCTATTGATAATTTGAATCTAAAGTACAAACCGATTACAAAGCAACACATCACAGTTAGCCCTATTTCATTGGGCATTTGCAACTTGTGGATGTTGATGAAGCACCATCTACATACTAGTCTGCTAGAGTTCTTCAAGGTTGACAATCAACTTTTGTTAAATAAGGAAAACTTTCAAATCATTCTGTACACTCGAAGTAGGGACTTGACTTACTCGTTATTTGTTAATAACCGTAATTCAAGTACTTAGGTCAAAGGTTGGTACCATAGGTGGTATGATTAAAAATCGAAATTGTTTCGATTGAAATTGTTTTTCTTGTGCCCTCCGTCACTCAGGGTCACAATTGGCCTATTGTGACTTCCGTACAACATGCGGCTATAGGTTCGATTTATATGGATCCATTTGCAGATTGCATAGCTGCCAGTCTATAGTACTGACATGGACGATAGGTCAGCTCATGGAATCTAAACTTAAATGGAGGTATACTCAGATGGTGAAAAAATCCCTCTTTACATTCGGCGCCTGTTGGTATTCGAACCCGGTGCCTGCCACTCTAACTGCCGCATCTTTAACCACTACGCAATTTGGGCGGTTTGAATGATATGAGTGCTATCATTAATATTGAATATTGTCTTCGGCTTGAGTGAAGGGATAGATTCACACCATACTACAACAAAATCAAACTAATTTGATCTTAGAATACCTTATACATGTGTACTACATTGACCAACCAAAATTATATATAAGTTATAGGCAAATAAACCATATATGTAAACTAATTGTCGTGTTCAATGATTTAGCGTACTTATGCTTATAGATAAGAAAATATAACTCAAATTGCGTGATCTAAAACGATATATCTACTTAATGCATAAAGTTTGTTAAATACTTACTTAAGTAAATCTTGAGCAAATATATACATACATATCACCTATATATACAAAAATAGTAAGAACGTGGATACTTAAAGAAGGACACTTGTTCAACAGTTTATTACACGGTTTAATGCCTGGTTACGTTTTACTGCTAAAAATCTAAAAACAAAATGATACGAGCCGTAAATTTTTAATATTTTAACAATTAAAAAAAATTATCTTAGCGTTGAAAATATTGATGCAAATTTGTTTACATTAAGATAATTATTTTTTCTTATTGTGCTGTCAGAAAATATGAAGAAGATTTGGTTTATATAATCAATAAATTTAGACTGTTCAACACAAGGTGTGTCAAAAGCAACATACACTGTATAGCTGAGACAATGGTAAAACGGTAGAACTCACCCAGTCTCTCACCTAATATTCCCCGTGGTTCACCAGTCGATATTCTTTGTTAGGAGGAACAAATTGGTTTTCCCATTTTCCGAGTCTGTTTGTATAGACAAGCAAGCACATTACGTGTAAACTTGTAATATACCTCCTTTTCCTCCTCTTTCTCGAATGTTGGTTTCCGATTTTGAATTCTTATTTGTTTTTATTTTTGGTAAAAAGCGTGTGTACAACCCACTATCACAACTTCACAAGTTAGAGATGATATACATGGTTCAAAAAATCTCTTTAAGATATTGAACTCTTATTACGCTTTCTCTGTGAGAGTTGGACTTTGACGGATGAGTACGATATCTTCTAACATTCGAGAGAAGAATTATGCGTGTGATATATGGCCCAAAACGCGGCGTTAATGGCACATACCGGGTTCATTTCAACCACGAGATCAGAAATTCAATGCAAATTCCTGATATCGTGCATGAAATTAAAGAATAGCGAGAACGCTGGCTTGATCACGTTCTGCGTGCTGATCCAAACCGTTATGAAACAGCGATCTTAAAAGGGAGAGCCACTTTTTGGTAAGCGAAGAGGTTCTGTCGGCGACGCTGGCTCCACGAGCTACCTGACCTAGAGAGCGCCCTGACATCTTCTGGTCCCTTGCAACAGTAGGAAGAGCTAGTTCGTGATCGAAACCAATGGAGTCAGATTGTTGACACGGTACGGGGCCAACAATGGCCTGTAAAAACCGTTAAAAAAATAAGTTATCTCAACTGCAAGTATAATAATCATCTCAGGTACTTAAACTTCGATATATTATAGGTTAGTTTTCTCGTAAGTTACATGAATATATGTCGCACGTTGAGCTAATTTATTATTATCTAACCACTACCCGTGTCGCTCATTCTCTAGTTCTTTAGCCAAGTGACTCTCCAATTAGGACCCCGTCACAACCTTTTAGTTTTCTTTACTGATTGTATCTCTTGTTCGAAGACAAACAGTTTTTGTTTTTGAGATTTTTCCAATATCGATTTTAATCTTGCACTAGTCTACAGTTTTACTCCTTGTATTAGTATTGTTCTGCTAGTCAAATTCATCTTTTTAATTCTTATATTAATCCTGTAAATCTGTTTGTGATGGTTTTGTTCCTCTTTTAAAGCGATTATTATTAAGCCCAAACCTCCACCATGGATTTATTAAGAAATTACAATTAGATTTAGACTAGATAGATGTCGCTCATGGAAAAGGTTCGGAAATAGTCAGTCACATTGAGTTTACATACAAGCTCTCAATGGTAGTAAGTTTAATAAGGGTAGCTAAGAGTAGTTTTCCAAAATAAGTCAGATAGTGAATCTAACCATCCGTCCAAGGTTGTTTTGCGTAATGTTCGAAAATAAGGTCTTACCAGGACGAAAAATAAGGTTTTTACCTCGAACCAGCTCTGCTTCGTCCTATTGTTGATTGTATGTCTAAAGAGTGTTCTAATTTATATTTGTTTATTTCTTTAGAGGAGTTACTGTTTGATATTTAGAAAGTTAAGGTGGAAACTTCTGGGTTTATAAAGTTTTATGGTGTTACTACTGTGTTATTGAGTATCAGTAATGATCTAATGATATTCGACGTAATATCAAAAATTGGGACTGCATTCTTTCACTTTGATAGATTTTTCCATTTAGGATGCTAGAAAATAATAATCAATGCCTTTAAAGGTTGTAAACGGCCTTAACCGCGTCTCCACTAACAAACCATTAATTCGTATTAGTGGACATTGTAGGTATAAACATTTAATAAAGCAGACAGTTCTAGCTTAGTGGTTAAGAGAGTTTTTCATCACGTCGCGGTTTAGAGTTTGATTCTCGCAGTTGACCATCTAATGACATAAAAAGTGACGTGTGTAAAATCATTCGTTGGGCTGACCAACGAATGATTTAACACACGTCACTTTTTATGTCATTAGATGGTCAACTGCGAGAATCAAACTCTAAACCGCGACGTGATGAAAAACTCTCTTAACCACTAAGCTAGAACTGTCTGCTTTATTAAATGTTTATAATGTATCGGATCGTTTAATTTTTTTTTCTAGAATTTGTGATTCTGATTATCCTCCTGTTTCTTCGGGTGTTCCTCAAGGTAGGTTTTGTGATTCGTCGGTAATGACGTATAACCGTCATTTCACATTGTTCGTTTCACATTTTCACTAATGACTAAATTTATACAATAGAAACATAACTTCCTGCTTATCGAGTAGTAAGAATTTCTGTAATTTAAGGATTTGATTGCTCTCTGCTCTCAAAATTCTTCTGTTTTTAAATTAGTGTTTGTTAGAGATATTTCGCTATGGAATTCTGTTCCATTCATAATTAGGAGTTTGGGTCGAACGATCACTTCAGTTAGGTACTTAAACCAGTCGAAAATATTTAATTGACAGAATGAGTGGGTTTAAAAATGTAACGAGTAAGGTCATTCACCGTCATAAAGTGTCGAAGTTATAAAAAACTAACAAGTTAAAACGTTTTACCCGAATTTTCAATATAAATGGACGTTTAAAGGAAACAGCCCCTTGTGAAATCGTCATAAGATTGAGAGTCTGTCGATCGACAAGTCTGTTAATATATCTGGATCAGACTTAAATTTATCAGTCGGAAGAATCGGGTTGTTTATTGTATATTGTTACGCAATGCTTAGATAATGATCAATGCTTACATCTATCTGGTTAATCGAACTGAATCGAGGCCGCAACCAATACATGACCAACGTGGAGTTTTTAAGTGAATGTTCCAGTAAAGAACATGTACTGGCTACTTTCAAGTTATATAAGCAAACACTTAGCTCTTTCTTAGCTATTGGGTATAGTCATCTAATTCGATTGTTGAGCCAAAGTATTATTTTACTGACCAACATAACAAAGTATAAAAATAAGAAAATCGTTGAAGAACAATCATTTTGCTGTTGGATCAAATCCAAAAAACATTACACTAATATTTATTATATACATCATGTAAGTTTAAATGGTCCAAAATAAAAGATGATGTCATATAATTCACATTGTAATGAAACTACACTTGAGAGTAAATAAATCAAACCACCGCTGTTTTTGAGTCTGAAAGTTGTTATTCTCCTATCTGTAAGGACCGTCGAATTGCCGTCAGATTTATCGACTATGGTATAGTTTGTATTTGTCTACCGCGAATTAAAATGGAATATCGGTCATTGGTTTGATTACTTTTGGGTGGGAAGACGTGTGACGAAATAAAGTTAAGTTGTATACCTTTTAAAACAACAAAGAGCACATTTTTACAATTTTTAGATATTCTAAACTTTAAAGGTTAAAAATCTCATTCTACTAAGGCATGTACGACCGTCACTGTAGTAACGACGTCAAGACGAATGATATAGTCATGACGTCCTCCTTTTGCCCGAATATAAGACGTGTACGTTACTTGTGTCTGTACGTTAAAGTAGCAGATACTGCATATTGCATCTGCAGATTCTCTTGAAAAAATTTGCTACTCTTAGTTTTTTCTTTACTATTTTGAAATCTGGGGCTGAACACCGAGAGCTCTCTGCAGACATTTATGGTGAAGCCGCTATGAGTAAAAGAACGTTTCGTTAGTGGTTATAGAATTTAGATATCATTCTGAAGACCGGTATAGGCCATGGAAGTGTGAACTATTTTAACGATGGCATTGCTTAATGCTGACTCATGTCACAATCAAGAAGAATTAACAAGATCATTCTCTTAAATGATAATCATAACTTTTTAAGTAATTTTAAAACGCGAAGAAACAGTGATGATAGGTACCATTCGAGTTGTAACCGAGAGATGTTGAACGGTTCCTGCTTGAAAGCTCCTAACGGAAGAGATTTCTACATTTTATTTTGACTAAAGACGAAAACTGGGGTTGTTACGATAACCCGAAGCGTCGAAAATCTTGGGGATATTTACTATATGCTTCCATCCTGGCGGACAAGCTTAATATTCACAACTGCAAAGTCATGGTCTTATTTTGAAAGACCAACATTTCGTGTATAAGCTGTTATAACCATCTGAAACAACTACAGGCTTTATCAAACAAAATTAATGCCGATCATAGCAAGATAAAACATTGCAATAAAATGAGACTCGGTTGAGATAGTGCCCGGATGTGCGTACTTCGGGTCTTAACTAGATATGGGAGTAAGTAATGACCAATGTTAGACAGTACTTGAATCATAAATGTGGAACGGATTTATTCGGTGGTTTAGTATTCTGCTTAGGTCAAGTAGAATTACTGCAGACTTAAGCAGTGATAGTTCTACAGCGACCGCTTGCCGACAAGGCAGAGATAATCAACTAAGCCGCCTGGGTACTGCCAATAGACAAAGGTGGGCCGGCACATAACCGCCCAAATGCTCTCGGATACTTTTGTTCCGACAACCACATCTCTTGGTGCCTATACCAAAATCTTCTTTGGAACACTAAATCAACAAAGATTAAGAGAGAAAAAATCTTTCTTGAATTATGATACACACTTTGATGATCTTTCTGGATATTCTCACAGAACATTGTCCCCTGAATAGTCACATGTTCAGAATGATAATTTGGGGCAATGCAAACTACGACCAATGACGGAAAAGAGAAGAAGAAACGGTTGAGCACTTCTTTTGCTCCAGTCCTTCATACTCTCCCATAGAATTCACTAATTTGAGATAACGATACATATTTAAAGATTCACTGACGACCTTCAGGATACTGGCTATTTAAAGATCATAATACTAAGAGTGTACGTCTGCGAAGGAATGTTCTAATTGCTCAATCAAGCCTGAGTGACGGAAGGAGTTTGAGGGAGGGAGGAAGAAAGTTGGGGGAGGGATGACGGAGTGAATGCTATTGAGAAATTATAACGACTCAGAATGTAAACGACTCGAAAGTTACGGGTTGGGCACTATTTCTCTATGTCTCAACCGTAATGTTTACCAATTCAGTCTATCATTTCTTTAATCTTTAATAGCGTTGCTACGGATAAGCATTAATAATTTCAGCCTATCCGCATTTTCGAGATATTTTGATTAAGGACATAAACCCCGATTGCCATCGGTACGACTCACCTTGATATCCTCTCAGACATTATTATCGTGAATAATGAGAGATCTAAGATACTTGAATCTTTCAGTATAATGAAATCAATTGCTTCGTCCTTTTTAGAACCAAAAATCAGATATTGAAATCGATGGAAAGAATATATATAGCGAAAAACCTTCTGGGACTTATTGGAGCTGACTTCTTGATCCTTGGTGGTCACTGATAATTTTTTCCAAGATAATGTACGATAGTAACTTGTATGGAACGAGAGCTATATCGCGATCACCCTATTTGAATTGAATTTAAAGCGATCACCCTTTTAGCAGGTTGGGCCTAGGGTTTGTCAAAAACAGGTGTTTCAGAAAAACATTTGTTTTCGGTTTTAGATTTAAAAATAACCGGTTAACAGCTGTTTTTTATTTTTTGATATATTGAGTTTGAAAAGTTCGACAAAAATCAACGACAAAGCAAATAGAACGATTGTACGGCCTCTACAGACTATTTCCAAGAGGTTCAGAAGATTCCAGACTGAACGTTTTACTGTAAGGTTGTAATGAGCCATGAGAAGGTGGACCAAAATCCTCCACTGACGTCATTACTGCGGCTCTGGTTCATATATTTTACGAAGATCCAGGACTGACACAAGAAATGCTGATGAATGCCACGGTGAAAATTAAATAATCATCTAGGATATGGTCCCATGAATTTTAAATGTGGTCCAAAAAGAGATTCGATTATAATTTGGTAAATTTTTCCTTAATAAATTGAAAAAATGACCACTTTAGGAAAACTCGTTACTGGTTTCAAGAAACTTTAGTAATATCGTTACTGGTGACAAATCTTGGTTCTTAAGTACGATCTAGAAACCAAACAGCACTTTATAGAATAGAACCCAGTAACAGAAAACCTAAACGTAAAATTTAAGCAACAAAAATAATGATGTCAGTTTACTTCATCCGATCAAAAATTGTAGCTGCTATTCCCATGAAAATGGTTTCGTCATGGTTCAGATGGTTCAGAATTGATTTTTTGGTTTCTGTTAAAAGATTTGACAAACCCTAGTTGGGTCTAACCCGTTTATTTTCAATTTCGAATAAAGTCGAAAAGACAGTAGATCAAAGTTACACCTCGGAATAACAATGTAATCCCTCTATGGTCTTATTGAATTTCTCATATAAGATAAATCCTCTATAAACATCTCTATACGGTTGTATTTGAGGGTGTTCATTTACAGCTTGTGATGTATGTGAAATACTAACTTGGTTTGAAAATACCATGTATGTATCGAGAACAGCGTCGGTGTTAACGCAGAGGGTTGCATTGTGGTCCCGAACGATAATTGTCCGAAATCTTCAATCTAAACCATTCCTAAACACCGCCAAGTCTAAGGTTGGAAAATATTCAGTTTCAAATTCAAAGAAGAGTAATGGCCCAAATCCTAAAAATCTCAAATCAAAACCAACAGAAACCCACCTGTCGTTACGAAGTCTTAGAAACACTTTACGAGTATATAAAAAATATAATTACCACGTCTTACTTTATAAACCCCAATACGTAGTGTAATCCAATAATATCAAGACGATCAGCAAAGGGTTAACACTTTAATTATTAATTTGGCAACATTTGCTTGTACAGCTAAATCACTTGTCTCAGCACTTTAACAAAACATAAATAATAAATGTTCACGTTTGTATTGTTGTTTTTGTGAAATTATATTTTATAATTCACTAATAGTACGTTGATTCGTAAATTTTAAAACCACAAAAACAAAACAACAAAAACAAAAAAAAACTTATATCACCTGAATTTTGATTTCTTGTTTAAGGTGTGTATACAATTGTGATTGTGTATGTATGTGCTGGTTTATGTGTAAACAAATTCGTTCAACACAAATACACACAATAGTAGTGTAGTGTAGTATTGTTTGTATATAAATAGCTACACTTTCTTTTTTGTTTCTTGTTTTGCTCCTTATATACACACCAAGACAAAAAATTTCTTCTTACTCGTTTACACACATGTATCTATTTGGCTGAAGTGGAAATGAGTAAAATCTATGTTTTCATTCATTTTCACCATTCTTAGTATATTAATACAAATGCACACACACTCATGGATATATAGCGAGATACAAACACTTATACACTGTCGCTATATATTTGATATACGTACACGACTACGCATCAATGTATTCACTGTCAGATCAGAAACCAATTCACATCGATGAATTAACACAAACACATACACAATAAAATTATACAAAAAAAAAATTCACGACACAATAAAAAATAAAAACGCGGATTCACCGTTATTCACGAATTAATTAGTCGTCATCGTGTAAATAAATGACACCAAAATACCAAATTTTTGTTTTATTTTTTTTTTTATTCGTATAAAACGATTAGTGATTGTGTGTGAGAAAATAACAGAAAAAAAAACTTTCTTAAATGAAAACGAACGACACAACAACCTTTCTGCACAACAGATATTTACTCAATGAATTTGTTTTCTACTCATTTCGTTTTGTTATTTTCTCCTTATTGAGATTTTTTTTTTCATGCACAACAAACGAATGTTGAAGGTTACCTCATCTTTGTATAATTTTTTTTTTATGTTTTGTGTGGTGGGGGCGTGTAACGTAGATTGTGCCATGCATATATAGGTGTCAGTATAATTGTGATCGATATCGAATACTAGGTGGTGCTGTACAATATGAAATTTAAATATAGCTTAGCTAGAAAATTATAGATGGCACGTAAGAGGATGAACTTATGAATAGCTTAATGCAGATGTCGTTAACTGAATAGTATGGTTCTTTACTAATGTTTTAAATATATTTGGTTAGTTTATTAAACAGCAATGAGATGGGGTTAAAAAAATGTTTGTGTCTTTCATTTGAATAGGTTATCGAGTGAGCCATCTAATCGAATGACAGTTAAACGGGAAACACTACGGGATTAGGCTCATTCAGTCCTGAAATTTGTTTGTCATTCGAATGAAGTCCAAGTTATCCAGTAAATTCAAGACCATTAGCTGATGCGGAGATAATAAGCGCAAAATCAGACGAGTTGCAGATATGACAACTTCTGCAGTTTATATCAGAGAAGTCAGTGGCGTATCTTCGAAAGGTTTAAGGTAATTTTTATCTCATGCTCTAGGCGTCCACATATAGTTCATTGCCAAAAAAATTAAAGATAGTCCGGCAGTAAAAATTGTTTGGCCAATATTGTCTCCATCATGCAAATGAGCAGTAGCAAACCGACCGCCATCTATAGTGCTGCAGTTAATGTAAGTCTTTGACGGTGGTTTATAGGTTTCTCGCCTACTCATATTTCTCAGCTCCAGACACATGTGGTCATGAGTTTATGAGTCTGATCAGTTATCTATCATTTTTCTGATAGATAACTGATAAGAACGGATTACATTTGCGTATATAATTCCAGAATACATCCGTGTATAAACCAACCCGTTAAATTGGACTTGAAATGTATTGACCCCAAAGGAGGAATCTGTGTTCTGTGGCCTTACTTCAAAGCCAGAGAAAAAGAGCGGAGAAGCATGAAGAATGACCTTCGATCGGAAGAGCAACAAAGAAGGCAATGGCAATGTTGACGAATGCGGTCGACTGGCAGACTTACATTACCTTAACCATACACGCTCATTTACGAAATGGTACTCAGATTTGTACGTCGACCATTCTTGTTATTTCGATAGTAACGATTTAGGCGCTGGGATAACACTACACAGTGTGAGGCAACAAGAAGTAAGTCAACTTTTAAAAATGTGATTTGAGGTGAAGTCTCAGACTCACCATAAGCCAGCTCGAGTTTAAGCTATTTCTCGTTTAGGAGACTTTTAAACAAGGCTAAACACCTGAATGATTGGAGAAGAAGAGTACAAAAAGGCATTGAAATACAACCTTGCCTAAAAGGGCAACCTGTGGACGAGTTTCTGTGAGGAGATCAATGAATTATATTTAACAGTCATACCTCGGAAACTTCTTTATATAATGGTGCAGGGGTGTGGCTTAGAACCTCATAGCTGAATCTTCAGTCTACCTGAGAGACTTCCACTTTTATGGTTTTCACTAGGAAGGTTAACGTGAACTGACTATGAGAAAAGTTAGGAGTCAATGGAAAAGGCAGCAAACAGGAAACTGGAAAATACGATTATTTTAGCCAGATAAGTTACAAAGAGGTAACAGTTATGACATAAGAGGGTTATCCACAAGGAGGAGTATTATCGTCTTGGTTGTAGTCATTGGTTGTCAATGGACATGCAATACGGGCACATAACAATGGAATGGTGTATCCAGAAGATGCTAAGACTTGTACTCTCCCTTCTGGATAGGGATCGGAAGGTTTAGTTAATGGTGATCTGTGATCATTTTCAGTAACTTCTGTATAAGAGACCAGCAAATTAAACGTTTGGTTCTGATATTTTAAGATAGAATCGTTACTCCATTGATCTAACCACCACCTTGGCTATTAGGGTCCACTTACTGAAATCCAGAAATTAGTTTATGAGACGCTGTATTTAAATCTTCATTTTCGGGAATTTGTTCTCGAATGAGCCCCGTCTGTTTCTCTAGACATCCGACACCATTTTTCTGCAGACAACAGATGTTCAGTGGTTGCCGTAAACCTGTTTACTTTGTTGCAGAAGGATTTTCCTATTTGCTTAGAATACATTTGTTGTACTCCCAGTGAGAGAATCTGTGAGGGTCCCAGACCTCCGTCATGGTGTCCCAGTTCCACTACAAAATCTTTACGAGATAATTTGCGTTTTTTCAATCAAGTCAGCTACTCTTTCTGTTCATCCTCATTTTTTCGATTTTATTGCTAGAGATCGAACTGATTGGCCTGTATAACCATGGTGTATAACCAAGCCATGTGGTCGGCATAACTGCTTTAGACCAACAGTAAATTGCCCCTAAAAAATGTGTCTACTAATCGCTCTAAAGACTTAGGTAGCAAAGTGAATATGCTTATAGGTCGAAAGCTTTTGAACTGAGCTTTTCACTTTTCGGGATGAACACTTCTCCAACCTTTCTTCAGATTTTGGGGTCTACTCCATAGTAGCGTTATTTTAAAGACAGAGGAAAAGAGTGAAGAAGCATTAAGAATAACATTTAGCCGAAGGAGAAACAAAGAAAATAATTGCCAAGGTTGGCGGATGATGCAAATCATTGACATGGCTAAGCTCAGGAACCATGGGTGGTATGGATAATCTCATTAAGCATATAATCTAATTAATGGAGGCGCTGGGATGACACTACACAGTGTTATCCATACACACAAGTCCACTTTTATCACTGTGATTTGGCATGAGCACCAGACTTGGCATTAGCTACCTCGCGGCATGAATTCAGAATTCTAAAATGGCCGATTGGGTACTATGACTGAAATATCTTCTATTACAAGAGTCATCAGAGGGACTAGAATTTAATTGTTAGGGGAAGAGTACATGGCTTTGGCGAAGTATAACCTTGAGTTGAGGCAAGAGGGCACCCTATGAACGAGTTTTTGTTGCCCTCACCAGTCACAACCATATCAGCCCTTCGTTGAAAGCAATCACTTCACATCTTTTGCAGTGTCTTTGACAATACCAATGACGAGTCCTCCCCTCTGGATAGTGATCGGAAGGTTTGGTTAATGGTGATCTATTTCCAGTAACTCCTATATAGGAGACCAGCAAATTAACAGTCTGGTTCTGATATTTTGAAATACAATTGTTGTTCCACCAATTTAGCCATCACCTTGGCTGCTAGAGTCCACTCACTAAAATTGCGAAGTTGGTTTGTGAGATGCTGTATTTGGATTTTCATTTTCGGGAAAATGAGTTCTTATTAAGTAAAATCCCGAGTGAGCCCCATCAGTTTCTCTAGACATCCGACACCATAACTCCGCAGACAACACATATTTAGTGGTTGCCATAAACCTGTTTATTTTGTTGCAGAAAGATTTTCATATTTGCTCAGAATACATTTGTCGTACTCCCAGTGAGAGAATCTGTGAGGGTCCTTTAAGACTTAAGACCCTCTAGTTTGAGACTTTTTCAATTAGATTATCAGAGCCAATAGTAATGTTCATTATTCGTTTCCTTGAAGAGATCAGAAATTTCTTATATTAGAGATGCAAATAAGTATTCCAGGAACTTACCAGGATATAGCTTGAGGTCCATGGATTGAGTTCTCTGATGTTATGCCCGTCAATCCACTTCTCTCGTATCGGGAAGACTTGCTCATATTTTAATGTTCTGCAGAATTTAATGCGTCGTTCATTTGAACCCTAGGGCATCTAGCTTCGGTAGAGCAGGGCCATCCAGTTCTCCAACTGAAGTCCCTCCCAGAAATGTAGGATCATGACAACATTATAGTTGTTTCTAAGAGTTCATGTCGTTTGCATAATCCATGCTAAGTATGCCGCTATACAAACTAGCTCGTGATCTCTAGTTCTACATTCTGCTTGACCTTTTGCTTCATAATACAACTAAGCCTTGGTCATTTGGTCTTATTCTCTGGAGATGGCGTGATCACTTCCAACCCATATTTATTCTATTAAAGAACTCGTTGGGATTTAATGCCATAAGCAGTAACTGGTGTGTCATCATTTCCTGTTTTAGACCACAATGACGTATTCATATGACGTATTCTAGACACTTGGTGACACGCACTGTACTCTACCAAGGAAATGTAATATCGTTAACACACTCCGTTGATCTCAGGCTTCGTCCCTACTTTTTAGTTAAATTGGTGCCAAAGCACTTGGTTATCTCGAACCACAAATTGTAGCTTTTATTTCACGCACTGTACACCATTATTTGTAATTTGATAACTTTATGATTTTTTTTGTTATTTCAAAGAATCATTTTCATCTTAAACCAGATGATTGATAATAATGTGTTTGAATTCGAGATGAAATTTATATTTATCGCGGCTCGAGAACCTCGATTGAACCGAACATAAAACCATAGGTGGATTTCTATGTGTGTGCGATGATTACACAGTACTGTTAGTCCAAGAAAATTATGATGGTCAGGTACGTCTTGTATACATAAATAAAGAGTTGTATGTGTATACATTCTGATCTTTGACATTCTGTGCTCACATATGGACAGTGATATGTGCGTATGTTGGCCCCATATATGCATAATAATTCGAGATGTTTCGAGTTTTCGCGATAAATACGTGATCATATGCGGATACGATTGAATTGATCGTGAAATACTGTGTCACCGTGTCCGTTACATAGACGTCGTTGTATCGTTACGATCTATACAGATATATCGCGTGTTGGCAACGAACCACCTCTGCACAATCAAATACCTGTAACGTTTAATTAATAATTTTTTTCCAGTTGCGTGCACTCTATACCTGTGAACTGGAGGATTAAAAAGAATTTGATGACAAATTGGAGATAAGACGATGCCAAGAACTTCACACGATTTCAAATGCAATCATTTATCGATTTTGGTCTACGAAATTAACGTGATGCTGTGTACATGCATCATTATTTATGTACGGTCAAGCCTCTATACGAGGTGTGTGCTGATAACCGCGTTCTTATGATTTATCTATTTATCGCGCATGATCGTTTTTATATGTCTGTGTGTGTGTATATATCGAAATTGATGGTCTCTCGTGATGGTCATTTAAACGTACGATATGGGAATGAATTATTTTATGAGATTGAGAAGTGCCCCTCCCCATGTGTTGTTGCAACGATTGCAGCGTATTTTCCCGCGGTCGAATGGAAATTTAATTTGGTTTTGGGGCGTCTTCATTATAATATATACTGAATGCAGCCGTGCAGACGTGCACTGTACAGACTGTGTTTAAATCGCCTCTTCTTGTATATGCATATGGGTCAACCGGTTGTTCGACCAGTGCAATTCGTATTCATAACTATGCTTCGACTTTATGTGCCCATCTTGGATATTTACGTGTGGTTTTGAGACAGCCAGAGTAGAAGAATTTATCGATTAACTGGACTGCAAGTGGACTATAGAAGAAATGCCGTTACTTGTGATAAACTGGCCATTCTTTACTGGACGTTGTTTCCTGTTGATTTCATACACGATATCAGGAATTCACATTAAATTCCGGATCTCGTGATTGAAAGGAACTCGGTATGTGCGATCAACCTCGCATTTTGTGTGCCATGTATCACTCATCATCCCTCGAACGTTAGAGGACGTATTGAACTCTCCTATTGAAACGTCAAAGGCAAACGCTCATATCCATACATTACAACGGGTCTGAGTAACACTCTGATCTGATGAACGTAATTTCAGCTTGTGGACGTAGCGATACAGCACCCGATTACCAGCTCCAATGTTGAGCGCAATATCATCTTCAGCACTATAACCCTGTGTAATGAGAGATCCTAGATACTTGAATCTTATCATTCCCTTAAATTAGTTTGGAGATCAGAAAAGATGCGATTACGACGATATCTTCAGTTTTGTCTCCATCCCATAGAATGATGATATCGAAATTCCAGTAATTACCTCCTGAAAAGGTACTTCAATAACATATCGACCAAGGGGTATAGATTTAAGCTCAGCCTCTATAACGTGTACCACCGCACGTTGAAAATTACTGATCCAACGGTAAAGAGTACTTATCGCCGTCAGATATGTCATTGTACACCCGTTTATGCCTTTCGGAGAGAGTTACTCTAAGAAATTTGCCAGAAATGACTGTCGATTTCATTCAGGTGAGCGAGTTAAAGTGTTGCACACCTTCTGATCAAAATATCAAGCCTCCAATTCAAGTGCTGAAGTGATTGTAGTACGCATATACTTGCCACGCTGGTTAGCGAAACAAGTGTTTGTGGGTAGTTCAGAGGTTACCTTCCGGCTTCACTCATAGCTCTGGGTCCAAATATAAACAGCAAAGGTGATTATGGATCTTATCAGACTCAAACAAGAGGACATCCCTGCCGGGTAGTCACCGTAGTCGTAAAACTACCGCAGTCGGAATTAATTGTCCTTGACTTGGACTAAACTGTTTTAGACCAAAAGTGGACAGTCCCCAAATTGTCTGTCTATACAAATTGCTCTAAACATTGATCTAAATCTTTTGGCCTGGTCATATCTGGTTATGAAAAATACTCTGACCTTTCTCCAGATTTTGGAATGTATTCCAGATATATATTGGTTCAAAAGATATATTAATCGTGGTATAGGATAATCCAATGTTGTTTGAAATTTTGAGAATGAATTGATGGTCCATTGAACTTTATCTTTGATCACCACCATGTATGTCAGGTCCTACTCCTTGCTGTTGGTGTATGAGATGGTTTCTACCTGAGATATTTGAATCTTCATTTAGAATCAAAGCCTGCGCCCTAAAGGATTTGTACTCATGTGAGTCCTTTCGGGCTTTACACAGAGAACTGTTTTAAGTTTAGCAGTTGCCGTCTCAGTTCACTTACTGACAGAAAGATCCCAGGATGAGATGTAATACGTATGAGATGAAAGAATATAACGCAAGTAAAGGAGGAGCTGGAGTCTTCTGTGATAAATTATAATTAGTCTCCCTGATCACTGCAGCGTGTACCAGGCAGAGGTGATAGTTTTTGAGGAGCTCCTGAACTGGTTGAGACATAATGTGGTATCCTCGACTGATATCGCAATTTATGTGGACAGTCAAGTGGTAATCAAGTCGCTAGATTCTGTTTCTCTGACGTCTAGAATGACGTTGGGTTGCCGCTCGTCTCTAAATGAGATGAGTGAGCATTTAACATTCAGATAGTCTGGGGTTCCCAGCCACTCACACGTCATGGGAAACTGCAGGGTGGACTAGCGATCCATGGTACAACTCCCCAAATGCTACCGAAAAGGGAAAAGTTCGGGAGGTCCATTAAGGCACTCAAGGAGGCATAGTAGCTTCAGCGAACGATAGGTGGACGAACACCCTCTCATGTAGAGTAGCAAGGCAAGTCTGGCCAAAGCTGGACTTTAAACGCTCAAAGACACTGCCCTCAAAGACAGAACATGCGAGGAGGCTATAGGTTTAGAGGTTAATTTATTTTTGCAGAAGCTGTATGGGCGAGGATGAGCAAGAAACGGTAGTCCATCTCCTATGCTCATGCCAGGCTTTGGCACACAAAAACCATGAATATTTGGATAAGTTCTTAATGGACTGCCTCTCTGATCTCGAAAACTGTAAGGTGTGAGAGTTATCACGCTACGTAAGTAGCTCAAATTGGTTCGCATAAGACTAATAGGGAAGTAAGATCCTGTGGTATCACAACGGATCGTTACCGATCTAAGTGTGCTGACACAACCACTTTGTCAGAAAAAATTTCCATCGCGATATGATTTCACTACGAATACGTTTCTTGTACTACGTATGAGATGAAAGGATCTGTATATCAACGCAAGTATAGGCGTTTAATCGGTTGTCTGAGTCTGCCTAGTATCCTAGTCGATCATTATGTTTCAATACTCATGGGTTCAAGTAATTGATATTTGATCCAAGATTCTTCAGTTTCAGTGGATCATGTTGCGGATCGAGGTTTGTCTTGAGGTGAAGTTGAATAGTTCTCGGGGAATATAATCTGTACCTTGGCCAGCGAGTGACCGATTTGGGCAGAAACTTCTCAATAGTCATTTGTCACCGGTAACTTATTCCACCAAATTCATGCGTGGTTGGGCATAATGCGGCCACATTCTATTCTTAAGGCATAACATCATTTCGCCATCCCAATCGAATAAGGTCGAAAAGGCAGTTCGATGAAGTTACTCTTCCGATTACCAAGAGCTCTGAATATACAATCAACTTGTTGAGTCAACCCCGATTTAACTATTAAGTCTCCCCAACCGATTGATTGCTAGCGGCATAAGCAGGCGACGTTGATCCGGGTAGAAATTTGTGAATTTCCGAAAGTGCTACTTTCAGAAATTCATAAATGACAGTGGCCAATATTGCTAAAATCTTGACCCTGTGTTCTGTCTTTAATATGACCTGTAGCAATCCCAGTTTTCCCTGTCCTACTATGACGTATTATGACTCGCTTAGGTTTACTAATAGACGAACTATTCTCATTGGACCTATTTAGTGGCAAATCGAGTATGCCAGCTGAAGCGTTCAGATGGTTCATGTATAGTTCCCATTTTGTGATTCTGAAGTTCTTATTTTAAATGAGAGAGAAAGAGATAGAGTTGCCTACATTCAGGATGTGCTTTGTTGTAGAGATATCAAACATCAACATTGATTCCTGTTTCGAACTGCTATATCAGAGCTTTAAAATTACGATTTCTCACGACTTTATTGTCCAAATTGACTCATGTCTGTGTGTTAACCATATTAACCATTGCATATTACCCAGGCCGCGGGTCTTTCTAATATGACTTCCGACGGTGAAGTGTAATGAGGCTAATAAGATTCCAATTGGCACATGTTATCCAAGACACACCCATTCTACCTAAGACACTGATCAAATTGAAGAAATCCGATTGGGAATCAGACCATGGCGTTCAACGTTCCATCGACAATGCTCGTAATTTGCTGTAGGACTATTTCACTATTATCTCACTAAATTAAAAAATTAATTTAGTGAGATAATAGTGAAATAGTTCTATTTACAACCTAGACCGCTACCTTGCAGAATCTCGTCTATAAAGTGCTAATCCAGAAGATGGGTTGGCTCATGAGTTGACGCTCACTCATACATATGATGACTTGTCTTATTGTAGGTTGTTCAACCTATACAGTTTTTCTTGTTCACCGTAATTGGTGTTAAAGCTAATAATCGTCAAGAAATATGACAAAAGATACAATATCATCTCTGATTCAAAACTATTTGATTGATAAGACGATTTGTGGGTGGATTGATTACACAATTAACGAACAGGTGATCATATTTCAAATCATTTTGTAGATAAAGTTTTGATTTAGGCTGATTGTTTCAGCTAACAGTAATATTCGATTAAACCTAAGAAGTTAGATGTAAGATCTAATATCTCAATAGAACGCGGACAAGCTAAATGTTTGATGTCTTACGTAGCTTCATTCCATGTTTACCGAGATGCATTGCTATTCAAACACACCAACATCTTCTATAGAAACTGCGTTTTGCGATTATTTTCCACCTAACTGGGTGATATAGGTCGGTCGGAAGAGTACGTAGTAGAGTACAGTAATAATGGCAGCAGACTTAAAAAGGCACAGTACAACCGTACTAATTTGATGCCTTTTAAGTGTTCACAAAGATGACTCGCAGACCTCCTATATAGTTTTCTCATGAAGCATAAGTTTTCAAAAAGCAAGTATGGGATTCTACTATTCACCCTGTGCTGGGTGCAGTCTGAGCTCAGACGAGTGAGTAAATCAGATTTTATTTCGCCACATTGAAGTGCTCTGGAACCCCTATCAGAAGTTGAACAAAAATATGGTCCAAAACAGATCACCGGAATGAAATCCAACACGGATCCAGCTCAGTCACCTTTTGTGGTTGTAATTCTCTTGAAGCACATATGAGTTTATTGTTGGCCAATAACACATATTTTGCTTTTTGACAAATTCATTAAGCCAAAGGTGAGCTTCATCGCTGAGAATGATTTTTCGATCGGTGAAGTTTCGGCGCTTCATATGATCAAGATCTTTCAGTTCTTAAGTTAATTATGATGAATTAAGATACAGAATTGACCCCAATGCGGTTGGATTCTTATGAACGGTCTGGAATCCACTGATTTAGCTCATTTTGAACTGAAGCACTTACGGCTGTAATATTTTCAGTACTTTGATAGACACTGGTATTGTGGGAGGATTATTATGACCGTAAATAAGAGTAAGGGCTCTTAAAGATTCTTAGTTCATATAATTCAAGTAGTAGTTAATTCCAAAACATCAATGGTATAGTTGGAACCGAACAGGTCATTGTAAGAGGTTAAGCTTGCCTTGTTAAATTACTTATTTGGCCATAGTTAAAAAAGGCAGCGTTGGACTTTAAAGCAACCAATGCTATAGAGCTGGTAGAACCCAGACCGCTTTATTTGTAAAATACAAATACTTGAAAGCCAAAAAACCCGGAGCCAAATTGATCATGCGTTGATTGTGGTCAGTTAGAGATTATTTTTGTACATGTGGTGGAAGACAAAAGATGTTACAATGGGATTTCTCAGTGAAGACTCTGAATCTTCGAAAACGGAAACAGATTCTGGATGAAAAAGCGAATTTTTATCATTGGATTACGATTGGAGATGAGCATGAACACATCTACGTTTCCCTAGTGGCGTGGTCTAATTGGTTTTTGTTTTTCCAAAGAATAGTGTAAGCTAGGTCGTAAAAGCGAACGAAAGAGTTCGACTTGCTATATATATGGTCTTGTGAGCAAGTGATAATTAAATGGATCCTGGCCTGGCGAATAAGGCAGGTAAGGTAGTTGACCCCGTCACATCATTTTTGATGATGTCGCGAACGATGGGAGTAAGATGGCGTGTTGTTGTGCAAGAATGGACAACGGGTTCGTGTTCCATTCTGGCCGTTTTATAAGCAATGAACTTTCAGATTAAAGATTTGATGTCGATAACTTTGCTCATTTGCCTGGTTTCAACACCTCATATTATACACGAATGATTTCTGGTCTTCCAAAACGCAGATCATTGTCTTGGGTGTTGATGCTTCGTCCGATGAAAGCACCAATTTTGTTTGTGTTTGAGATTCTAAAAATGATTCTCTTCAGGAGGATCATTTTTTAGAATCTCAAACATGTAGGAAGCGTTTTCTATCATGCCGAGGAAGTAACATTTCGAAATTGGCTCTGCGATTTTCAATCTTTCTCTCATTCATGAGTCAACTCATTAAATAATGTCTAATGCATGTAAATGTTAAATGCATCCGGAAGTTGATTTGAGTTTGCGTATCATCTTCATCCTTTAACGCTTTCAGCTTGGTGTCTTTAAGGGTGTTCCGGAACGCTTCTTATCTTCTTTGTCGAAATCGTGACATTTGAAACGTTCAAACCAATTTGCGCAGATGGTTTTCGATGGTACATGTTCGCATACAGGTCTGATTTTCGTATTGAATTGCTCCATGCCAGCCTATAAGTAACTGACATGGGAGATTTAGCATTCATTGTTGAATATGAGTTTTTTTCTTTACAGTTTAGCAAAACGAAGAAGCTTTGGAGCTCCTCATAATCGAGAGGCTTCAATTCTTGAGTTAATTTGATCTTGTTAGGGTTTAACGTAAAACAAGTGTTTGAGAGATGGACAATGGCTTTGAATGACGAATAAATCAACTGATATTTTCCTTACAGGTTCAGGAACATCCAAGAGTGTATATTTTGACTCGAATTTATTCACTCACTATAGTGTGAATTGCCAAAGTTAATAATGTCAACACGTTGCTCGTTAACCACGATAAAAAACTTGAACGGCATTCGGAGAACGGCATTCCACCCCTCAACCCACGCAATCTGAAGGTCACTGATGTTCGATGGTACTGGATTTCTGGCTGGGCCCTCCGTTCGTCCCATATAAGTGCTAAATTGAATTCATGTCTGGACGGACGGCTGGCCACTTCATCGGGTCGAGACCAGCCTCATTCATGAACAACTGTGTGATTCAAGGCATTGTAATGCATCACCACTCCTTCATCAGGTACAAAACTATAATTCATTTTTCTGACAAGCGATATGCCAGCCCACATCAGGCACGAACCTCAAACGTACGTGTCCGACACATACTGTAGCTTTCAGTGGTTCGAACGCAACACCATTGGTCGACGCTCTTTATGGTAGCGTGCTGTAAATTTTCATCTCGAACTTGCCTTAGCTTCTGCTGCACATCGACGTTGATTTTGCAGTGAAGGTAGGAAGATAAATCGGCGGTTTCTCTCTGATGTACATCGATACCGACTGATACTCGTAAATGGTCTCGATGGTACCAATGTCCTGAAACCTTCTTAAAATGACGGCTGTTTCTGAAGTAGTATCCACTATTCTGCGGAAACAACGATTGCAACTGGTAAGGATTTGTTCAGCTCCACGTCTGATAAGCGACTGATGGCAAATATCGGTCAAAGCGGTACTATACTATGTCGAGATTGCAGCAGCCCAAAGGTGTTGGCCTTGTGAAGATGCAATACTAAGCTGTCACAAAACAGCTTTCGAGTTAGTTTTAGCAATACCGGACACAGGCCAAAATGGCGTAGTGTTTAAAGCTGCGGCAATTGGAACGAGAGGTACTGGGTTCAAATCCCGATAGCGACCGGAACGCAGAATTCATAGGCCGACCCATCTTCAAGTATACTATATAGGTTGACAACTTAAAGCTGTGCATGTCCTTGCTTTGGTAAGGACGGAAATAAGCTTACCGCGAAAGAGTTGGGTGGTTCAGCTCCACAAAAACGATTCCAGAGATAGTGCCGAACAGACAGGTAGACCGAGTTAGGAGTATTTCGGTTTCGTAACATCTCCCGTCTATGGATGCCACATTCCACATGTTCATCTGGAATAATACAAATTCCACAATAATTAAGATTTTTTCTCATTGAAACAACAACATCACAAATATTTTCCCACCATAAACAACCTCGCATCCAATTTTAATTAAAAACTATTATATTGTAGTTTAGAATGAAAACAATAAAATCGAAATTACAAAAGTAATTTAATTTACGGTTATATAAGCATTCAATTAAACCGCACAATCGTCGATTTGGGAAAATTAATTGATTTTCCATCATCCCATGGTACCAAATGAGTGAATCAAATTTATTTCCATCTGAGTGTGTGTGTGTCTGGCACTGTTCGAGTGCACCAGCTCAAATTGAGCAAATCATTTCGATTAATTAACAATTATTTGGATTTAATTAAAACGAAAATTAATTATTTGTCTCGCGGACATGAACGACCACCCTGCCTACCGCGGAACTCGCGCGATCGCGTATCTATATATTCTGTTCGTTTAATTACTCGTTTTAATTAAACGATCGTGATTTGATCGTATATAAATGTCATCGTTTACGGCATTTCATTATAGGGTGGGCGCGAGCATTTCGTCTTCCAAATGGACGAAATAATGATTTTCCCATCGATCGAGATATAACGAATATTTGTGATCTGTAATTTATTGTTGTAACCCTTTTGTACCCATTTTGGGTTTGTGCGAGACAAAAGGAAAGGGATCATCTCACAGTATACACACACACACACACGGATTTATAACAATAACCACATTGAGTCGAAAAACGACCAAATCATTCCATCACATGTGTCATATGTTTTCATCTCCTTTGTTATGGAATTTTTTATGTTTCTTCTTAATTCTTATGTTGATTCACGATAATCATAAATTGAAATAAAATATATTCTCCCACGATCATCGACATATGTAAATAGAGTATTTGTTACACATACGTATTCAAGCTGCGGTACATGTTGGGTTTGAATTTGCGACAAGTCCTGATAAGGTTACACAAAAGGTATTCCTCGAATTTTGGGACGGCTCTTACAGACTATTGTTGACCGCTAGCTCTTCATACTGTTGCAAGCAACCGATGCCAGTGCGATTCCAGATCGCTGTCTACGCCATGGAGCCATCATCGCTGACAGCGACCTCTTCGCCTACCGAAAGGCGGCTCTTTCTTTAAAGATCCCTGAATAATTCGGTTCGGATCAGCACGCAGAACATGATCGAGCCAGCGTACCCGCTACCCTTTGAATTCATGCACGATATTAGAAATTTGCATTATATTCCTTAAGTCGTGCCATATACCACACGCATGATTCTTCTCTCGAATGTAAGAAGCCATCTTTTGTACTCATCCGTCAAGGTCCAACTCTCACATACATACATGATGACTGTTCTGTACAATTTCGACTTAACCATATTTGCAAGATATTTTGATTTCAGAAGTGGACGTAGAGAATATAAAGCCCGATTGCCAGCGGCAAGGTGAACCTTGAAATATTCTCCCGTACTATTATCGTGAGTGATGAGAAATCCAAAGAATCAGTTGCCTCTTGGCCTCGAAATCCAGAGATTGGATATTTGGTTTTCGACTCGTTAATTTTAGAAACCTGTGTACTTAGACAGAATCATCCGTAGCGAGAAAACATGATCAGTGACTGACCGCGATTAGGACGGTATTCTCCCTGGAAGTCACTGATAATTTCTTCCGCCATAAGGAGTAATTCCCGCCAAGATTATGTATGACAGTAACTTGTATGCTGTGCAAAGGAGAACTATACCGCGATAATTTTCGCCCTTCAAGCGCTCACTCTTCTTGAATATTGAACATAACGCGGCCACTTTTCATTCTTCAGGCATAACTTTATTTCGTCCTACCAATCAACTAAGGTCCAAAATACAGTTCCACAAAGTTAGGCCATGGGTCTTATCTCTGCATTCTGTATTTTTCTGTAATCTTTGCATATGGCCATTATAAATTCCGCATAGCATGGAACCTCAATGATTATCTCTGCGAAAAAGTCCACGCCATTTATTGAGTACAGCATTGACGTTCACTCATCCATCCTAGGTTTCCTTCCTAGTCCTGAGTGACTGTTGACCAAGATCTTAAGGTATGGTGCAATTCGGAGATTCCTGTAAGGAAATGTCTCGAATTGTGCTCATCGCTGAGTTGTTATGCTCTAGCACAACAGCTTTATTTTTTCTTGCTATTGTAAACCGAGTCTGCGCTTCACATGTCTCGAATTGTGCTCATCGCTGAGTTGTTATGCTCTAGCACAACAGCTTTATTTTTTCTTGCTATTGTAAACCGAGTCTGCGCTTCACTGTGGGCTATATTCGTTGCTCAACAGCAAGACAATACTCCTCATGAAACCAATCATTTTTGGGCATATTTTTCACTATACCGAGAGCGTGCTGGACAGTACCGACAACCGAGGTTTTCAATACTTCCCAGTGCTATAACTGATAAGATCTTGATATTTTCGTTGCGTTTCTTCATTTATTGTCGCCGGTTGACCAAAAATTAACATGCACCGGATGACATACAAAGCGATTGTGTGTAAAACTATTCTTTGGGCTGACCACCTACAATGTGCATACCAATAAGTTAAAATAGTTCGTAAGTCATTAAGTTCACCAATCACCAATCTAACATCGGGATCAGGTATAGAACCTCAGGTCACATTTGGTCAGTCCGTTGATCACAGTTTATTTCATCAAAATATTTTTCACAACGTGTTGTTGTTACCCGTATGTTTAGGAGGAGGATGCTCCAATTATCGTTTTTTATCGGGCCCCACGTTGGGCGCCAAATCTATTTCAATTTAAACGCTGTATTTCTTCAATCGACCACACAACTGTATTTCAGACGCCGATGGAAAGTGGATTGTCCTCCCAACTTGTAAGCAAATTGATTTATATTTGGGCGCCAGTCTGCGCGCACCGATGTGGCTAGCCCTTTTAGTTGGCTTGAGACCTTCGGGCTGAGTGTAACAATTAGGGGTGTTGTACTGTTGATATATGGGAGGAACTTGTAAGGAAAAATGACACTAACGTGTTATCCACTCGTACAGCTTCAATCTCTCTCTACCATGTGTGTTCCTCGGCGTCTGAATGACGAACAAGCGAATGCTCGAGTTCCACTTGCCAATAAGGTCTAGATCCCCTTGGTTCTTGGCACGAACCATCTACAACTTGTGTGGTGTTTCCTTCTGTTTAGCCCCGCTGATAACGTGGTTCACCGTTAGGGCTCTCTTTTCTCTTTTCTAGGCATTCTTCGCTTAATTTATTTTATCCCTTATTTCATTTATTTTAAGGTTATTTTATTATTTTTCGACGCACTTGTCCCACCTTCCGTCTTGATTCGCCACCCAAAAACAGCCCCCATTCCGTCACACGCCACACACCTTATTGTTGTAATCGAGGAAATCTAAAATAATTTGTGTTAAATAATAGATGGCAATATAGTCGTTATGAGGAAATAAATAAATATGTATACGGTTTTTGGAGAGAAGTAAGTTAACCGTCGATGAAGAAAGACGCGAAAAATAAAAATTAGTGTTTTATTAAAAAGCTTTTGAAACTTCTTCGACTCAACAAAATTCAGAAGTGGGATAATTACAATCCAAGAAATTAGAATTGAAAAAAGGTATACAAAAATGTATGAGCTGGACAGTGAAAATGTATCCACTGTAAACCCCAGAGACTTCATCATGCAAATACCAATGTTCACATCGATTTCGGGGGAACTACCATCAAGTTTCCAAGAAGATAGAGTGAATGCGGTTTCGTTTGCGAATCCCGAGAAGGGTTTCGACCAACGCAGTTTGAGAGGTTATGTACAACCATGTGCTGTTCAGAATGGGTTTCCCAATAGTTCCAAAGATTATATGTATGATATACAGCGAGGAATTCGCTCAGATAATGTTCGAACTGGTTCACCATTTTTGGGAAATACAAGTACACCATTATTGTATAAAACAACTACCTCCAGTACCGCACCGTATGGGGTTGCACCATCATTCCCTACAAGTATACCTAGTATACAATATACATACAGCAGTGCTCCGATAATGTCAACGGTAGTTCATCAGTCAACCAATAGTTATGGTGGGAATCCGAATCAATTTCCCCAGCAAAATCATAACCTCAATGGTTATGATCAACACGTGTCACACGTGCCGACTTCGCATTATTTTCCGAATCTAACGATTGGAAATAATCAAAATTTTGTACCAATGCAACAAAATATTAATCATCAAAACGCGATACCGAATACGATAATGGTCGAAAATGTTTGTATGCAACCTAACATTCCGAGCGAGTTGGATATTCAGCGTCAAATATTACAACAACAACTCGAGCTAATTACATTACAAAAAGAACAACTTATACAACGATGTAATATTCCAAATGTAGCGTCAGCCCAACCACATTATTTGTATCCGTCAGAGGTGGAAAATATTGTGCCAGAATATAATCCTGGTGCTAAAGGTAGCATGGATAGCACACAATGGCTCAAAAGAATGCGTCATTTAAGGAGAATTTACAATTGGAGTGATAAGGAAACACTTTACTATGCTACGCTTCGGTTGAAGGGTTCCGCTTCGACATGGTTTCATGATCTCGACACTCCTCTAGAAACGTTTGATGACTTCGCTTATAAGTTGTTAAAGTCCTTCGGATCATGCATGGATGAAGCCGACCTTCATGCCAAACTGTCATTACGAGCTAAACAACCTAATGAAACGTTTGAACAATATTTTTACGAAATCAGACAATTGGCAAGATCAGGTAATATGCAGGACTCGTCCATAATTAAATATGTTATATCCGGCCTGAACAATTTACAAATGGCAAGTGTGTTGTCACTCAACAAATTTGCGCACTCCGATGATTTACTTCATGTTCTTCGTGATCATGACGGTTTTGCAAAATATCAACGTTTTGGCAGCGCCGCTACGTCAACGTTATCGAAACAGCAAAACGTAAACGTGCAGCAAAAATCAGCATATTTAGCAGATGAGAACAAATCTTTACCACGACAGATGAATAATTCGGGTATCATAAGATCGCAAACTAAACCATCATCTAATTCGAAACTGAGATGTTACAACTGTAATGGTTTTGGTCATATTTCACCAAAATGCCCAAATCCACCGAAACGATATTGTGAAGCATGCAATCAGCATGGCCATACGTCATCGAGTTGTACACGAGTTCGGTCAGCCGATGTGGGACTAATAGAAACAAATTTTCACAAATTCACCGCAATGATTGAGCTGCAGTTCTCCGAAAATTATGTCTTAACCACCGCATTAATCGATACCGGATGTCCAGTCAACTTGTTGAAGCATCAGTTGGTTCCGAAGGGTGTTCCTTTATCGCCGCATCAAAAGGATCTGATTTACACGGGAATTAATGGGGCTAAATTAATTATTTTAGGTCATGTAAATGTCAAATGTAAAATAAATAATTTCCTTTATTATTGTAGATTTCACGTCGTACCTGATGGAACAATGAATTCAGATTGTTTAATTGGTCGAGAGCTTTTGCATAATTCGAGAAAACTAATGTTGGATGGTTCAGACATTCTGAAGGTTTTATTTGATAGAAAATCGGAAAACAAAGAAAGTGAAACTAACATCAACAACAGTATAAATGCGGAAAATAATAATGACGTCACCACTACGGTAACTTTGTTTGATGAAATATTAGGAATTGATTTTGATTCGCAGGTATGTGGAAAAAATATTATTTATGATATCGGACCTTTCTGTAACGAATCGAAATATGATTTTGAAATAGAGAAATGGGTTTTGGACTTATTAGATGAGCATTTTTCTAAAATTAAGAATAAAGAACCGCAGGTGAAACATGAGATGAGAATAACATTAACTTCCGATAAGCCAGTTTATTCTACTCCCCGTAAAATGTCATTTAAGGACCGAGAAATAGTGCGAGGTATAGTGGTAGATTTGAAAAAACAGGGTATTATTAGAGATAGTAAAAGTGACTATTCAAGTCCAATCGTCCTGATATCGAAGAGAAATGGTTCACCTCGATTATGCATTGACTACCGTCAATTAAATAAGATCACTCGTAGAGACCGATTTCCATTGCAAGTGATTGACGATTGCCTTGAGAAGTTAAAAGGGAAACAGGTGTTCAGCTTGTTAGATTTACAAAGTGGTCATCACATTCCGGTCGAGAAGGAGTCCATACGGTACACCTAATTCGTTACGCCTGATGGTCAATATGAGTACGTCAGGACTCCATTCGGACTATGCAATGCGCCTTCCGTTTTCCAACGCTTCATTGTAGATGTGTTCAGTGCACTGCTTGAGTCTGGCGATGTAACAATCTATATGGATGACATACTCATTGCGACGGAATCAGTTGATAATCATTTTAAAGTTCTTAAAGCTGTGTTAGAATTATGTCATGAAAATTGTTTAGAGCTGTCTAAGGGAAAATGTCATTTCCTTAAACCTAAAATTGAATTTTTAGGATACGAAATTAGCAAGAGTGGAATCAGACCATCGTCGCGACACATAGATGCTATTCGTTCATATCCAGTACCGAAAAATGTGCATGAGGTGCATCGGTTTTTAGGATTAGTCAGTTTTTTCAGGAAGTTTGTTATGAACTTCTCGTTGATTTCAAAGCCATTGTATGAACTTTTAAGGAAAGATTCAACGTTTCGGTTTGGGAATACCGAATTAGATACGTTTGAATCATTGAAATCAAAATTAATAAAGGCACCCATTTTAGCCTATTACGATCCGACCGCGGTTACTGAATTGCACACAGATGCTAGTCAAATTGGTTTTGGGGCAATATTGTTACAGAAACAATTAACAGGTCAATTTCATCCAGTCTTTTATTTTAGTAAAAGAACAACGGATGCGGAAAGTCGTTATCACTCTTTCGAGTTGGAAACGCTAGCTTTGGTAAATGCTGTTAAACGATTTCACATTTACCTACACGGAATACCTTTCACAGTAGTGACTGATTGTAACTCATTAAAACAAACACTCCAGAAGAAAGAATCAAACCCGAAAATTTTGAGGTGGACGTTGTTTTTGGAGCAATATAATTTCGATATTGTGCATAGAAGTGGTTCACGGATGACCCATGTAGACGCGTTAAGTCGTGCTCCGGGGATCATGAATATCACAGAATGTACATTGTCACAAGCTTTATCGTATCATCAATTATCCGACCCTATAATTTGTGATATTAAGGAATCATTAAAATCTACAAATGGGGACAGTAAAATGTTCACGGTTAGCAATAATCTTTTATACAGAAAAGATCGGGGTAAATTTCTGTTTTACGTTCCACAGGCGCTGGAAGAAAATATAATTCGACAATTCCATGAAATGGGACATGTTGGGATCAGTAAAACACACGAACAAATAAGTAGACAATATTATTTCCCATCAATGAAGGATAAAATATGTGTGTTAATAAAAAAATGCCTTAAATGTATCGTGTATAACCCTAAAGACGGAAGAAGGGAAGGATACATGAATCTATATGAACGATTTGATAAGCCGTTCCATACGCTGCATATAGACCATGTAGGACCTTTCGAGGTTACCGCTAGGAAATATAAATATATATTAGTCGTGATTGATGGTTTTTCAAAGTATTGTCGTTTTTACCCTACAAAAACCACCAATAGTAAGGAAGTGGTAAATAATTTGCGAAAATACTTCAGAGATTACAGTGTTCCGGTACGGATTATATCGGATAGAGGTACCTGTTATACCTCTCAGCAATTTAAGAAGTTTTTAAACGAACTAGGTATCATTCAAGTGCTGAATGCCACAAACTCTCCACAGTCTAATGGTCAGGTTGAGAGAGTAAATAGAAGTTTAATACCAATGTTGGCTAAACTCCGCAGTATCGATAAGAATGTAAATTGGGATGTGGTTCTCAGTAAGGCCGAATTTGTATTTAACAATACAACAAATCGTTCTATAAAAACAACTCCATCTATGCTTCTTTTCGGGGTTCACCAGAAAGTTGAAAATGATGAAATGTTAAAGTTAGTTAACGAATTTAATGACGAGGACAGGAACTTAGTCGGAATAAGAGCAAAGGCTTCAGGGGAAATAAAAGACGCGCAGGTAAAATCTAAAGACTATTTCGATTCGAAACGAAGACCGGCTCATAAATACAATGTTGGCGACCTTGTATTTTTAAAAAATAATTGTGCTGAAGTTGGAGTCAGTCAGAAACTTTTACCGCGGTTTAGAGGTCCATACATAGTAACTGAAGTTCTGCCGAATGAACGGTATAGGTGTGAGGATGTTCCGGGACAGCAACTATCAAATAAGTCTTTCAGAGGAGTCTCCGCACCATTCAACATGAAGTCATACGCGCTTAATTAGAATAACCCATCACATTATTAAAATATTAAATTTTGTTAATGTCTTGTTTCAATCGAGCCGATTGGGATATCAGGTATGGCCGAATGTTGTAATCGAGGAAATCTAAAATAATTTGTGTTAAATAATAGATGGCAATATAGTCGTTATGAGGAAATAAATAAATATGTATACGGTTTTTGGAGAGAAGTAAGTTAACCGTCGATGAAGAAAGACGCGAAAAATAAAAATTAGTGTTTTATTAAAAAGCTTTTGAAACTTCTTCGACTCAACATTATATAACTTTCCCGTATCGCACTGTACATCGGGAAGTAAGTTATCTTCTATACGCTCCTTCCGCCATCTACATTATAGCACTAAATTCAGCTACGGTTAATTATCAAGATATAACCAACTTGAATGTATATTTGACATTGGTCTGACGTATATCCGTGTCACTGTCATATGAAAAGTTTTGTGCTAGTTTTGTGGTGTTGTGCGGTCATTTGTGTTTCTTTAGAATAAATTTGTGTTAATGGGTTCATGTAATAAGTGTCTGTTTATTGTAATTATTGTTTTCTGTGAATGTTTATTGTAAAACGTCTGGTATGTGCTGTCGGCTGGTCAATGCACCTATATGTTCAATCTTATATGAAGCTTACACATTCGGTTATCGACTGCTTGTAGCTCCAACGCAGCCTTTTATAGCTGTGGCCCATGAGAAATCCCACTCCGAGATTTCCGAGGTCATCTTTACTGTGTAGCAATGTATAGCCTTGGGACACGTAGTCTCCACTTTTAGGCTATTGAGTTTCTTGGAGCGCTACGAGTTCCAGCCGATGCTCTTTTATACATGTGTAAGGCTGTCAAATGTGCCAGGTTTCCTAAGTGTTGTTTACGGACGCGAAACATGGATGCCCCCACCGACAGGGTTCGCTGCATTAACGACGATAGAGATCGGCAAGCTGAATGTGAGCAAACCAGCATATTCGGTGTATTTTGGGAAAATAACTCGGTATGTATGGTACAGGTGTCTCTGGTACTCATCCATTAGTCATACATTACATTGTGTTTGAACACCTATTTTGTATAATTTTATTCCACAAGTAGACAGAAACGATAAAACGACAATATCTAGTGTCAAGGTGGACATTGATATCATAAACATGTGGTAGCCTCTACCGAAACCTATTACGACTTATGTCTCTAAAACCGGATGCTGAATACTGGTCTAGTAGTGGAAGTATTCAATCATACAGATATGAATCAGTAACGATTGGATGAAGAAAAATTCGATATACTTATCATGGTGAGGCAGATTACTATTTAGTCGAGATCCTAACAGACCATGAGTGCTTTAGAGCAGAACTATTCAAGTTTACGCCCGAAACATTAGAAACATTAGAATTGATAGATCACGTCTTCTCTAAGTGTCCACGTTTCAATGAGGCGAGAACAAACGGTGCACCTGGTCAGCAACTATTATTATTATTATTAAAGTTGGTTGGAACCCTATAAGGTTCCGCACTCAATGCCACAAAGGGCCCATGGTGCAAATCTTGGATTACATCAAAGCGCGCAGACGCGTTCTGCAACCTTAGCAAACTGAAGCAGTTTGAACCAGGGCAGAGAAGACAGTAGATTTACAGGAATAAACCTGCAGCTTAACACAAGAGATCTCATACGATCGAAAGCTGGACAACTGCTGATGAAGTGTAAACTATTGTCAACATCTTCCAGACATTCGTCGCATACGGCATCACTGGCCAGTCCCATGCATAAAGGTGGCTTTTGAAACGGCCATGGCCAGTAAGTATAGATACTAAAATTCTCAAGTTGTCTTTTTTCAATGAAAGAACGTAATTTGTCAGGTTAGAGTTAATCCCTCTGATAAAGTATTTTGCCTTACGACAAGTAGCGGTAGTGAGTAATCGCAATTAATTCCGCTTGATGAATAGTACAGTAGATCCCCAGACTTCCAGAGATTCTCAGATCATGCGAAGGACAGTAGTAACCAAAGCTCGTTCCCTGTTCAGTGGCAGAGCCATCAGAAAAGAATACAAGCGATTCGGATATCTGTTTGACAAAATCTGGTGAGAACCACATATCCCTGGATGGATAAAACACCTCAAATGATCTATGGAAATTAAAGACAGGCAGAAGCCTATCAGTTACCATGTCAAGTTCTGGCATAGCCAGTTTAAATTCATTAAGAATAGATCTATGGCCTGAAATAGTGCCGAGAGCATTCCACACCCCAACGCTCCTCAAGCGAAAGGCCGCCGAACAAACTGTACCTAAAATGAAGGCTTGTAACTGGGGTAGGGAGAGAATTAGCTCCACAGCTAGGAGCGGAGTTGAAGCCATGGCTCCAGTTACAGCTCGATAAGCGAAGTTTTGCAAACAATTGAGTTTAACAATTGAAGATTTAACTTTAACCACTGGCCACCAAACAACAGATGCATAAGTTAGCATTGGGAGAACCAGTAATTTGTAGATAAAATATAACATTTTGGGAGATAATCCCCAAGAATTACCAAAAGCTCTGCGGCATTGCCAAAAAATAGCAGTGGCTTTTTGTAGTTTAAAGTCCAGATGATACTTCCAAGAAAGTTTGTTATCCAGAAAAACTCCAAGGTGTGTGACGTTGGCTGAGCTATTAACCTTACAACCAAAAAGTGATGGTACAGAAAAAGCTGCAGTGTTCCTACGCCTTGTAAATATAACCAAGTCGGTCTTAGATGGGTTCACATGTAAACCCTTATCCAGACACCACAGTTCTATAATGAGAAGAGCGTGCTGAGTTAAATCTGATAAGACATTCAGATGCTTGCCTGAAACTGTCAGAACCAGATCGTCAGCATAACTTTGGGCGACAAAACCGGAATCACGAAGATTCACAAGAAGTTCGTCAATGACCAGAATCCACAGCAGGGGTGAAAGCAAACCTCCCTGCGGGCATCCTTTGGAAGCCTTGACTGAAATAAAGATATCCTCAACCTCGTATATTGCAATGCGAGATTCAAACATACATTTAATCCATACCTGGTAATGTAGGGTTCGATACCAAATTTAGTACATGCATTCGTAATCGAGGCGAATGAAGTATTATCAAACGATCCTGCAATATCCAGAAAAGTGCCCACAAGAAACTCGTTGCTGTGTATAGATCTCTCAATCCTAGTTACGAGTTCATGTAAGGCAGTCTCACAGGATTTGCCAACTCTGTAAGCATGTTGCCTATTACTGAGCGGAGCGGTAACTAAATCTTGGTCTCTAATAAATCTATCAACAATCCTTTCTAAAGATTTCAGAAAGGTTGATGACAGACAAATAGGCCGAAACAAGTTCGACCCCAACTGTAGTCTGACTGTCAGCAACTAACATCAGACAATGTTATTTTTTTTTTTTTTTACTTTATTTAAATTTTGATTATCAATACATTATAATTTATTTTTACATTGTTTTTTTTTTTTTATGTCAGTTGCTCGAACCTAATAAGGTTTTAACGCAACTTCACAATATTTATAAATATACTTTTTACTAATTTGTAATCATTATTTGAATATAATTACCACTATACAATTAAATTTCATATATACTAATACAATTACAATATGCATTCGCAAATTACATTACATTATTTAATTATTTAATTACTTTGAAAGTTTAATTTATAATTTATATTTATTATTATTTTTATGTTTTATCGTGATTTAGGCAACACACAATTATTATCATATTTTGCTTTCAGATACTCAGTGATTTTCTTTTTAAATTTAATCGCACTAGTAAGATGTTTAATTTCGGACGGTAATTCATTAAACTTTAACATTCCGCGATACAATATATTGTTATTTGAAACATTGGTTCTAAAATGTCTTACAATTAAATGAGATTTTCTTCTAGTGTTGTGGTCATGCTGACTATGGACATTGATCAATTCAAAATTGTGCTTAATTTGGTTTTGATATATTTTGCTAATAAGTATTAATAATTCTTTTTCACCTAAGAAAGTTATTGACTGGAACTCCTCAAAAAGTTTGCTGGTAGGATATCTTTTCGGAGCATTGATAATATACTTGAGAACTCTTTTTTGCAAAATCTCTAATTCTTTCACTTTATAAATAGCACTTCCACTCCATATCGGATTAAGGTAAATCAATCGCGACTGAATGAAAGCATTATATATAAGTAAAAGACCTTTTTTTGGTAGGATGTGCTTTAATCGATTTATGACAAAAATATAAGGTAATATATTGTTTTTAATTTTGTCTATGTGGTCAAACCAGTCAAAATTACTATTAATAATCAACCCAAGATAACTATACTTATGCACTCTTTCAATGACGAAAGAGCTATAAGTAATTGGGTGTTCTTTAAACACATTCTCATCCAATTTTCGATTGTTAAATACTATGTACTTTGATTTTGCATAATTCAAAGATAAATGATTTATATTAAACCAATGATTTAATGTTATTAAATCTTTTTTAATATTTCCAAGTAGGTCTTCAAGAGATTCTGCCTTGTACATAATTACACAATCATCGGCATAAAGCTGAATTTCGCCTTCAAGTTTGTTAAGCCCTATATCGTTAATATATATATTAAAAAGTGTTGGGCCTAATATGGAACCTTGTGGTACTCCTAAGTTTAATTTTTGTTCTTCACTAATACTGTTGTTTATTTTTACAAATTGACTTCTGTTCTTCAGATAGCTTTCAAATAAGTTAATTTGTTCTCGGGTAAATCCTAACTTAGTCAGTTTTAGCAAAAGTATGTCAACATTAACAGTATCAAATGCTTTGCGTAGATCTAAAAACAGACAAGCACAGAACTGCTTTTTATCAATATTTCTGCTTATAAAATCGGTAAAGTTTATACACGCTGCGATAGTACTTGAATTTAAAGTGAAACCAAATTGACTCTTGCTAATGACATTGTTTGCAGATAAAAATAATTTTAACCGATTGAGTATTATTTTTTCATAAATCTTAGATAATGCGCTTAGAATAGAAATTGGTCTATAGTTTGCTACGTCTGTTTCATCACCAGATTTATGAATAGGTATTACTTTGGCTGTTTTTATGCAATCTGGAAAAATCCCTTTGTCAAATGAAGTATTTATGTATTCTACAAGTAGAGGGGAAATATAGTTAATAGTGAACTGGAGGACTTTTGCTGAAATATTATCGAACCCAATTGCTGCTTTGGAATTTATACTTAATATAGCTTCTTTTACTTCGTCATTATTTGTTAAATAAAGCTGAAATGGTTGAGAGATATTATAGGTTAAGTAGGTAAAATCATTTAAGTCTGGTTTATTCAAATGACGTGCAATTGTTGTTGTGATACTCATAAAGTAATCATTAAAGCAATCTGCAATCGCTTTTTCATCGGTTACAAAAGTATCCCCAGATTTAATAGAGGTAACGGTTTTATTGGTTTTATTAGTTCTATTAAATATAAGCTGATTAAAATGTTTCCAAAGTTCTTTTGATTTATTTATATTTTCGCTCACATATCTAAAACTTCTCTCACGTTTAGCTTTTTTAATCTTAGAAGCCACCAAAGCACTTAGAGTTTTATATCTATCAGCTAAAAATATATCATCTTTACATTTATTTTTTAACTTAAAGAATTTTTCCCGCTCTTTAACTAGATTTTGTATTTCAGGAGTAATCCAAGGGACACCTATTAGTTTTGATTTCTTCGTGATAACACGAGTATTTTTTACTAACAGTTTATTAAAAAAGCTGCAAAACCTCTCTACATTAATAGAAGTATTAATGTGGGCCCATAAAGAATCACTCAACAACTTATCATAGTCCAGTACCTTGAATTTAATTCCATCAGACTGGCGCGGAACGCTGGTTTTACTCATTTGTACAAGTATTTGCTTATGGTCTGATAATGAGGTGTCTGAGGTATTCATATTATATGTGTGCCCTAGCAGGTCAGTTATGATGTGATCAATGATTGTACTAACTCCATTTTTGCTACGCGTGGCAAATTCCTTTATTCGTTTATTTAAAAACAGATGGCCATATGAGCTTACTAACTGAATGTAATTTGTTACATCTATGTCTTCAAAATCTAATAAATTAATATTAAAGTCACCAAAAATTAGATTTCGCCGATATTCATTTAGATACTTCTCTAGCATAACTAAACAATTACTGATAGAGTTTTTTTGTGACCGATAAAGTCCAATAATATTCATATTACAATCAACTAGTTTAATACCCACTGCCTGACAAAAATCAAAATCTTCAACAAAAATTTCAACTACTCTTATGTTTGCTTTTACAAAAATTGCCACACCACCATAACCACCTATTCTATTTGAAAAAAAGCCATTGTATTGCTTAAGATTGAAAAATTTATTCTCGTCTTCCACCAGCCAAATCTCCGTAAAGATAATAATATCGAGACTAAACTGTAGGCTATCAAGTAATATTTCTATGTTATTCAATTTATTTCTCATACTTCGTATATTTATGTATAGAATTCGGAGATCTGCGTTATCGACAACAATATTGTTTTGATCAAGTTTTTTAGTGTGTTTGACAGATTGTAAACAAATTTCAACATCACTCGACATTAAAAGGAAATATAATTTTGATTGTAAGTATTAACAAAAATTTGATATTAAATAAGAATATGTATTTAAAATTTAAAACTATATAATAAACTATTAACTGTCTCTTTTTAGGAACTATATATTGTAATGAAAAAGAAAATGATCGAATACTGTAGCCGCTGGGTAGTGAAAATTGAACTGTGAAAATTTGTGCTTTGTAGAAATCACAGCAAATAAAAGTTAAAATAATTAAATATGAAATAAAAATAAAAATAGTAATAGTAATTAAACTTTCTTGAGTACTTACAAAAATATAATTAATTGCTTGTTTCTCGATTAATGTTGTTCGCCAATAACAGCTTGTTGATGTCATTATATGACAAAATTCGGATTGGAGGGGCCTTTTCCTCTTTTCGAAAGTAAATAACAGACTTGCTTATCCATAGATATTTGTAGTTTATAGTTTTGTTGACTATCCTGGCCTCTCTATATAGATTTAGTCTATGTGGTGTCAAGTGATCTCTGAAGTAAATTTGCCTATCTACTGGCAAATTATAACCCACCTGATTTAAAAAAATCATCTTTTTCTTCTTTTTTTCCTGTACTTTAAGTTTAGCTCGTTTATCCTTAAACGTTACTAACAGCTTATTGTCAATTCGGTCACCGCCAGGCACTCTATTATGACGATATTTTTGTTTAAGATATTGCACTTGCGCAACATCTTCAATGCATTCGACACATTCCAGTGTATTGAGAATATTTTTTGCTATTTCCCAGGGTTGCACCTCTTCACTAGGTAAACCAGCTATAATAAGGTTACATGCTAATTTTTCTTGACGGAACTCATCTACAGCTGATTCTAGATTATTTATCTGATCTTGCTGATTTTTATTTGCAATGTTGGATGTTTTTAGAAGTTGTAGAAGTTCTTTATTTTCATCGACGACCCTTTTGTATTCTGTAGATAGTCTTTCAAATTCTACAGAAATGAACTCTTGTGATTTTTTTATTTCGGCCATCATTGCCTTCATTTCATTAAATTCTTCGTCGTGTTTTTGCAGCTTCCCCATTATATTAGCGCTCCCCATATTGTTTCTCTGACATACGTCGGAGCAGAACCAATAGGGCTCTGTAGCCTTTCTGGTGATATGCTGTCCTATTATGCCTTTGCAATGAGGATGAAAACACAAGGTACACTGACTGCATACAAAAAGGGGCTGTTTATTTGAAATATTTTTGCCACAATTGTTCGCCGAACATGTTAAGGTGGTTTTATATTTTGGGTACTGATCCGCAAATTCAAAATAAAACATTTTCTTCAAATTCTTTTTTAATAAAAACTTTTGTTTTATCTTAGTAAACACTTTAACAGTTAAATTATGCAAATTAATTCGCTTTAAATATTATAACTCGATTTTTAAATGAAAAGATTATAATTTTACGTATACTCAATTTGACAATTCGTTTGACAAATCTTTAATGCTAGAATCTAAAATTTATTATAAATTATTAATGCTAGAATCTGAAAATTTCATTGGGAACCCCTCCTGGATGGAATAATTTATATCTCGCACATAGTATACGTCCTCGTCAGATTAGTTTTTACAGCAGATAAGCACCTATGAGCGTATCATACAAACTGAGACCGTAGCGCGTTTAACTAAAATGTGACGAGACAACGATGGAACTTACACCAACACCAGCTATAGAGTTTTTTTCAAATTTCCCATTTATTGAATGGACGATCTGGTCTTGCTTGTAATTTATATTTTACGTCCAGTCGATGACCTCACCACTTAGTTTACGTATTTAGACTGACACTCTACTAGTTTGTATGCATTCATTAGACTGTGTCGTTAGTCAGGCCCTCTTTTGAGTGATGTGTTCGTGTTGCACTACGTCCAGAATTTGTGGTAGACATGACGTGTACATTAGACTGTCACCAATTTGAACTTTTCATGATCCCAATATGCAGACGCAATATATAATATGCACATACCAATATCGACTATGTATATCAATATCGGCTAGATAAATGCAGATCATCGATTACTCTTACTTTTATTCAAATCGATCATAACAAGAGTACGCGTACATTGTTGTATCGAAATGAGGTAGAAATTCTCAAAATTTTATTCTCAAGGCGAATCGATTCCAAATCATTTAAATTTTAAATTTTTTTTTTCGATTATTTATTTTATTGGGACTAGTTGACGTGCAATTTAAATCAAATCGAATGTCAAATGCCCTTAACTGTGGCACGCAAAAATTGAACAAAACAATCGAGATACGTTTACAGGTGTGCTTCGCATGTCATCCGACTATGAGGGGTGAGAGTGAGGGAGTGGCAAATTCTGTCAACACTAGACTGGATCAACCATGTTATTAGACTAGACTTGGACCAACCTGGTTCCCTTTCACTCCCATTAAGCATTTCTCGAATGCGCCAAAATATTTGGTTGCGTGCAATTGATCTTCATGCACGTTAAGTACATATCGATCATTAACCAATAACCGCAAAAAGAAACATTTTGTATTATATTCCACTATAAACTAGCCGTTCACTATATGGTATTTATGCCAACGTCTAGACATCCCTTTAGTCGTGTTGCTCTGCCGCGCCGAGATGGTACAGTCGTAAACGGATTGTATAGGCTCAATGACAAATGACAACTACCTACACTATTTTTGAGACTATTTTTGAGAGGTGGTAACATTGCCGTTCAATCAATGTTACAACTGAGTTAATATAGTTACAACTTGGGCTTTCTGTGGTCTAGCAGCTTCTTACCCGAGCAACGGACAGATCATTATTTTAAAACGAATCAGCCCATCAGCCTCCTCATTTATAATAGTTACAACTTTCTGACACATTCCTAACACTCCAAAGACTTCAATTCCTGCCACCTCAAACTCCAGTGGGGACAACCCTATCTGTGGGCTTTCATTGCTGCAATCATTCGGATTCGTATTGATCCAGTATAGCTCCAGTGTATGAGTACGATAATGAATAAATATGACCACTAAATCATCTTTGGTTTCAATCCCTAAGTTCTACCATAAACTTTCCCAGAAACACAAAGTCCGAATGGCTTGGTTATAAACACTTTTTGAAGAACAATTGACACACTATATGTAGTTGGCTTTATGAATTAGCTCTATGATCATATACTCCTCAGACTTAAAAGAAGTACATCGTTCCTGCACTTGATCATGGATCGAATCTTTATTGTTGTAGAGCGCACCACTTGCTTCTCCTCTCCCGCTCTATCAAACATAGGTGTTATCGAAAGAGCTCTAATGACTCTAAAGCGCCTAGGTTATGAGATCGACGTGATCTTGTGATACCTCTGGAGCGAAATGGTGATTTGATCGGCATAATAACGGGTCAAGGTTATATCTGAAAAATATTATCGACATAATGTCGGTATGTGGCATGGTTGCAGAGCGAGCTACAGGTATAAGTATTTTGTCTCTCTTTTACGACCGTAAAACCGATTCCGAATTTTGGATTCCTGTTAAGACGAGTTCCTGAGAGATCGAGTAAGGAATTTTTTGCGGTTTGAAATATTGGTGAGTGTGTCCGGTGAACTTCACTTTTGGCTACAATCTATTTATAAGACTTGGTTGTTTTCGATATTACTTGAATTATTAACAGGTACGGGGTTCGAATATCGATAGGGGCAGGATGTGAAAAGGGATTTTCACCATCGATCGTCTGGGCGGTACGATCGGTGGTTAGAATGAACTCAACTTTCATGTCAATACTATAGGCTGCCATGGAGCTATGCAATGTGCAGATAGTTTCTACTAAGTACGGAACGTAAAGTACTATGGCGGGAAGTCACAATGAGCCAATAAAGCCTGAGTGACAGATAACACTACAACAACAAAAACAGAGTCTTCTGACTGTGAAAAACCTCTCAAAAAACCCTAAATATGGTTTCATGAGGTGGCCTTAAGGTTATAAATATATACGAAGGTGGTTTTTCCAACGTAGGACCTCCTCACTTTTCAAATAGCAATTTATAGACTAGAACCGTTCTGCGGGGTCACAAGATGATATCGCATAATGGTGGTAGCACGCTGAATGGCCTCAAAATGGATTCTAAACGTATGGTCTCTCCCTTTGCCAACAGAACCAAGTAGCTTCTAGCTCTCAGTAATCTCGAGTTTAAGCTTCCTCTCAGGTCACATCGCATTAACATACCACCTTTCAGCCAAATGCGTCCGACGGGTCCGATATACTCAATTCTTATTGGTCTATAGGTTACGAGACGTGGAACGGACGCAAAAATTGGGCGTGTCAGTTCAACATGGTTTTTTTTTTAAATTTACTGTGCGACGTAAATCGATGTTCTCCTGTACATCATATAAATATTGAATCAGTTCATGGCCATATTTCGATTTAAGTTAATTCACAAAACGTGATCGTAATTGCACATTTTGTTGTTTGCATTAATATATACTGAGAGCAAATCTCTGTAACCGCGAAATAGTTTAAATAAAGTATATTGGTTGGTATATCATCTTCAGTTTAAGATTATCTCACGTTATATAAGATTTTGTATGTACTTAGCATACTGATCGCACCTCCGTCCATTTGAATCTTTTTCTGACGTGCGTGTATGCATAAAATTTCATTTGATGTCTGTCTGTAACTATATATGGTACACCGAGATCGAGACATAAATCATAACGCGCTTCGTTGCATAAATTCGTCGATTAATTATGTATAAGTTATTTACATAATTTATGTTTCTTAATTAGACATGATTAAGAGTGAGTGGTCGAGACGTCATGTTGGATGGGACGTTATGTGAAGGGTCGAAATCGATGAAATAGATTTTGTATCTGCATGCAGGTATGTAATGCAGACCGGATACAATGACGTCATCAAAAGAGTGATGTACGTTCGAGTGCAACATGCGAGGGTTAAACTATGTCCAGGTCTGGATTGATCGACTCAAAAATTATGCAAAAACGATCAGTACACATAAATTCAAACTAGAGACTTTTAATATGGACGCTCTGAAGATCTACCTAGTGTATAGTCAATCTAAACTGAAACTGGTACAAAGATGTGAACATCACGAACCAGCTGAAGAAATGTGAGTAAAATCCAGGATGTGTTTGGCAGATAGTTAATAATTGTTAACCTTTCAGTCGTCTTTGCCTATTTCGAAAACGGAAACTTAACAGTCGAAACAAAACTTTTTCAAGTACTAGCTGGAAAGTTTTATCTTATATTAATGCCAAAGTCCTTTGAAAAAACATCCGAGTGGTGGGAGATTCAGGTTACTATTTCTGAGATATTTGATAACACTACAACACCCCTGATTATTTTTCTTATTTACAAAATGGGCTGGAACACAAGGAGGCTTCGCACTCAAAGCCACAAACGGCCATATTTTACACCATGACTTGTTATAATCGCCACCAACACCCTGATCGGGTCCTCTTTGAAAGTTTGAAGTTGGATTCATTAAAAAACCAGTTTGAGTTATGATTGGTAGAGACGCCTTAAAACATAAATGAAAGCCACTTGACAAAGATTGCAATATCTATTCTCGATACAACCCAATGCTTTAAGCAGTACAGAGCTAGCTTATTTACTGCTACTTCAGTTTGGGAGGCATGCAAGAAGAAAATGCTCAAATTTAGGATTAATTAGAAAAGAATATGGTTTGAAAACCTGGAATCGATTATGATCAAACATATTGCCAGTAGGATCATGAATATCGTATTGTCTGTCATCTGCCATTTGAGATCTAAATACTCGTTTAGATCTCAAATGGTAGAAGTCGCTCTAACAGTATAGGAAGAGAATATCTTTTCACGTTATCAATATCTTTTCACTATTGTCAATGAGCATGTCAATCACCAATAGGGGTTCAAAGACCAGGACAGAATAATCTCCAAGTTCTAATGAATTTATACTGGGGTACGTTTCGGTCCGAACAGCTGTTTTATATGGGGTGAACCCATTACAACTTCAGAATCATTAGTTTGACACATCTATTTGTTGTACATAATGAGTGGTTTCTCGGAGTCAATTTTCACGTGAAGCCTTAAATCTTTCCACTTTCAAAAAATTCTGTTTAATCCAGGTGTGGTTAGAATTTTTATTTTCGCTAATATGAGCAGTCTTGGCTGCCTTCTCCATACCATATCATGGAAGTTTTCAGGGCTTGGATTGTGTTCTTTGTTAGACATCCTAGTGCTCTTAGTTATATATTGACAACTGATCGGCATCCTTTTGTAAAGTTCTAAGGACTTCAAATCATACACCTTGGAAGAATCTAGGCCTTCTCCTTCTGATAAACGTTCATCTTTGAATTTTATTGTACCTCACAATGATGTCAATGCTGCTCCAGAAAGTGTGATCATATAATCATCTGTATAATCATCTAGGATAAGAATTGCATCCTCTCTAGGTCTAGTTTAAATTAGGCTTCAAGGATCAACTGATCCCCGCCTGGTTCCTCATGGCTTTCCTAAGTGTGAGGGTTATACCACTTTCTCTTTATTATTAGACTCTTGGTTACTATCATCCCTTTCAGTATAAACAGTCCCTAATATTTTATATCTTTTACCATTGCCTGGAATTATCATCGTCTTTAGTTGGGTTAGGAACCCATCTTCTTTTGATCGAATTGAGAGTTTTGTAGGTCCAAGCTCTCGTTGTTTAAAGATTTCATGCTCAAACAATAACAAACATTATAAACCGAGACAAAGTGCCGCAGCCATTCTTCCGTCTGGAATTAGAACCAGCAAACAAAAAATCTAAAGCAAAGCACAACAACTATAGCCTAAAATATCATCCACATAGAAGAATCACTTTAGAGGAACCCAGGAAAAGAACTGGACCAATACCTTGTATGAGGTACCAAGAATACAGACATAGAAAAGCCTACTGTACGTTGAATGATATATGTGTCATCTGTGGAGAGCTACATAATTCAAAATCAAAACCGATACCTCCATGAAAAGGTGTAGCAACTGCGACGGAAATCATACAGCATTTTATAGAGGTTGCCCAATATATTTAGAGCTGAAACGAAGAATTAATCCTCGACAGCGAACAAGGCAACGAATGCTTAAACTTGAATCATCCATGAAAAATGAAACTCATCCGGAAGTTGTTTCGTTTACCAACATCCAAAGCGAGAAACTAAATGCAACCAAAAACAGTAACGTGCACTCTGGAGTTTCATACGCTAGCATTCTTAAAGGATCCACTACAAAAGTACAACCCAGTGAAGAAGGAAAAATCTCTTCAGCTTTAACCAAGCTCACCGATATCATGCAAAGTTTCATGGTAATGATGAAGAGAATCGTGAATTTAATGATGCAGAATATGAACATGCTGATGCAGATCGTCGCTAAAAATTTAAAAATGACTGTCCTTCATCAATTTTGAATGCAAACAGCCTAGCACACACCAAGCTGAGGTTCAAGCATTTCTCATTATTTAAGGATTATTTTAACCTGTTGGTTAAAAAATTCCTTGCGGGAGTTGACTACAACGCTAAGCATACTAACTGGGGGTCAAGATTAACATTATCGAAAGGCAGACAGCTTACGAATATTAAAGCAACCAATTGCTACGATCTATCATCTGACCATTGGTAATGATAATACTGAGCTGTGTTAAAGGCAGAAGCACCGAAATGTCTCACAAACAAGTCGAACAAAGTTGTTCCTTAGATATTCTGCTTCGTACGCTACCTGATATTGATGAGGCTGCAGAGAAGTTGAAAAATGTTTTGGAGAGATTAGCAGAAAAAGTTAAACCCTCAATATTCCTGAGAAAGTTAATAAACTGCCACGTGATATCCAGGAACTGGTTCAAGAAAAGCGAAAAATTCGGAGGCAATAGCAACAATCTAAATCTTCTTTATTGAAGGGGAAACTAAATCGGGCTATAAAGACTCTACGATTCGCACTGAGGGAAGAACAACACCAGAATTATTTAAGTGAACTATCGGCAACTGAGAAAACATATTACTCCTTGTGGAAGTCAACCAAAAAAAAGGCCAATTAATTCAAAGCCACCGATTAGACTACCAAGTGGCAATTGAGCTAGAAGCGATGGAGCAAAAGCCATAGCTTTCGCTGCTCATCTGAAGGAAGTATTCTCACCTCATAAAGAAACAAATCAATTCGTGTTACCTGAGCAAAAGGATGATTATTCGTCGTTTAATCCAATCAAATTTAAGTGGAAAAGTCTAAGAATACAATCAAAGACCATATATAAGCCTGAAAAAAGCGCCGGGACATGATCTTGTTCAAAAATGGAAAATATCCCTTATCAAAATGATACTAAAGCCAGAAAAAAATGAAACGCAAATACCGTCGTCCGTCATATCGTCCAATAAGCATGAAAAAAAAATACTAACTTAACCGAAACCAGTACTAGAAGAGCGGCAAGGTATGCCAGACCATCAATTTGGATTCCGAGGCCAACATGGAACCATTGAGCAAGTGCACAGGATTGTAAATACCATCAAAAAATCCTTCGAGGAAAAAGAAGAATAGTATTGTCCTGTGATTGGGGGCATTCGTGTTTCGTCAATATTACGAACGAAACATGAGACCCATAGAATACCACCACAGTATCCAGAGCTTGTCGTAGGAGGCGACTAAATCAAAAATAGAAAAATCGGATACCGCCAAAACAACAAAAAAAAGGAACCCCGCTTAAGTACCCGGATATGAGATTAAGGATCGGCACGTGGAACTTGCAGTCATTAAGAAAACCTAGCACGTTGGACGGCTTTATGCACATGCATGAAAGAGTATCGGATGGAACTCGTAGCTCTCCAAGAAACTCGATGGCCTAAAAGTGGAGTCCATGTGTCCCAAGGCTATACGTTGCTACACAGTGGATATGACCTCGGAAATCTTGGGGTTGGATTTATCATTGGACCACAGGTAAAAAGGCTGTCTTGGACTTTCAAGCAGTCGATAATCGAATGATCTTGTCAGCAATAGCATTATGCAATCCAATTACCAATCTGATGATGTGAACAGTGTTTGGGAAGTATTGAAAACCTCGGTTGTCGATGCTGCCCAGCACACTCTCGGTATAGTGAAAACTAAGCCCAAAAATGATTGGTTTGATGAGGGGTATCGTCTTGCTGTTGAGCAGCGTAATATAGCCCACAATGAAGCGCAGACTCGGTTTACAATTGCAAGAAAAAACAAGGCAGTTCTTGCTAGGAGGACAGCTAAACGCATTTGTAGACTGAAGAAGCGCCAATGGTGGAAGGCTAAAATCTTAAGAGTACAATAACTCAGCAATGAGTACAATTCGCGTGGTTTCTGGATGTGGACCAGGATGGAAACCTCTGTGTTAACGTCGATGCGGTACTCGATACATGGCGTGAACATTTTTATGATTTACTTAATGTTACACATGTATCACAAGCTGTGTTTGAATACCCTCAAATACAGACCGCAGAGATGTTGATTGAGGATCCATCCTATGAGGAATTCACAATGGCCATGCAGAGATTAAACAAAAATCGTTCACCAGGGGTTGATTGCATTAATTCAGAGCTCTTGATATTCGGAGGGCTAACTTTGTGGAACTGTCTTTTCAACCGTATTCGATTGGTATGGCGAAATGAAGTTATGCCTGAAGAATGGAAAGTGGCCGCGTTATGCCCAATATTCAAAAAGGGTGATCGCTTAAAATGAGAGAACTATCGCGGTATAGCTCTCCTTTGCACAGCATATAAGTTACTGTCATACATTATCTTGGGAAAAATTACTCCTCTAGCAGAGGATTGTTGGTGACTACCAAGGAGGATTCCGTCCAAATCGGTCAGTCACTGATCAAGTTTTTTCGCTACGGATGATTCTTTCCAAGTACTACGGAACATCTCGCGATGTACACCAGGTATTGCTAGATTTCAAGCAAGCCTATGACTCGATCAATCGAGAGAGGCTATGGTATGCACTTGAATATTTAGGAATACCAACAAAATATGTTCATCTGTGTAAAATGACAGTAACGCAGTCACAATGCTGTGTCAAAGTTGAGAATAGGCTATCGAGAATTTTTGCAATTACTTCTTGTGTTCGACAAGGAGATGCGCTGTCCCCGATACTTTTTAATCTCATGTTGAAATGCGTCTCTCGTAAAAGTGAAACACCTCAGGACAATATCTTATTCCGACAATCCAATCAACTTCTTGCTTATGCAGATGATATCTGTGTGATTGGATTAAATGGCAACGGAGTGAAAGAGATACTTAATCCACTGGAACAGTTTTCAGCTTCCGTTGGTCTCAAAATCAATGAGTCCAAAACCAAATATCTGATCTCTGGTTTTCGAGACCAAGACGCAAGTGATTTCAGTAGTGGAAACCACACGTTTGAAGGAGTGATGAGATTTAAGTATCTTGGATCTCTCATTACTCACGATAATAGTGTGGGAGAGGATATCAAGGTTCGTTTTGCCACTGGCAATCAGGCTTTGTATCCTCTACGTCCACTGCTGAAATCAAAATATCTTGCAAATACGGATAAGCTGAAACTGTACAGAGTGTTGATCAGATCCGTTATCATGTATGGATGTGAGAGTTGGACCCTGACGGATGAGTACGAAAGATGGCTTCTAACATTCGAGAGAAGAATCATGCGTGTGATATATGGCCCAAAACGCGACGTCGATGGCACTTATCGGATCAGACACTTTCGGCGACGATGGCTCCACGGAGTAGAGAGCGATCTGGCATCTTCAAACTATCTACAACGGTTTTAAGAGCTGGCTCGTGATCAAAACCGATGGAGTCAGATTGTTGACACGGTACGGGCCAATAATGGCCTGTAAAAACTGCAAAAAAAAATTCCTTTTCCTCGAAGTCTTTTGTCTTTCTGGATGTACCACAATCATTTGATAAAGTTTGAAATGACGGGTTAATTTATAAAATTAAAGACCGCCTGCCACAGAATTTTCATTTAGTTCTAAGAAACTATTTTCTTCAAAGACAATATAACGTTAAACAAAATATAGTGCAACCACTGGAGAATAAATAAAGTGAATGAAAATAATTCAACTCATATAACATTCACTTTGAATAAATGCACTTGCCCACCACTGAAGCTCAACGGGAACCGCCCAGGTGGCGCAGTGGTTAATACTGCGGCAGTTGGAGCGGAAGGTACCGGGTTCGAAACCCAATAGGGGCAGGATGCAAAAGTGATTTTTCACCATGAGATTCCGATCTATGGTGTGAATGAACACAACTGTGACCCCCTGTTGGAGTGCATAACTCATGGGCCGACCCATCTTCCATGTCAGCACTATATGCAGATGGTTAGGAAAATCGAACCTTTAGCCGTACGTCCTCGAATTGGATGTAATGGCGTAAAAGTAAGAACGTAAATAAGCGAACCGCGAACAAGTAGGGAGTGCCTTGAGCCCCGAAACAGATTAGAGAGAGAAAAAAAACTCTTTCATAGTTGACTTTTTACACCTGCATATTGCCTATATATACTGACACACAGATGGGTTGCCTCGCATACCATCCGCTCCAACTGTTAAATCTTTAGCCACTGAGTTAAAATATGAACAAAGGATAAAAAGAAAAAAATGTAACAGGTACCTTGTTATCATTAACATAAGAAGTGAGCTGAAGTGTGAAGGCTGCGGTCTTCCTACAGCGGGTGTGCATTGGGTTTGCAACCTAACCTGTAAAATCTCATTGTTACGAAACCTCAATAAAAGCATCGGGTATATTTGCATTTGCAACTATGGCCTGAGAACTTACTTAGCTTAAATCACACCGAAGAGCTCGAGCAACTCTTCGAACAAGTATTTAAATATAAGCTCTAATGCCCCACTTAGGAGAAACCTGATCAAATCAAAGATAGTTTCTGTGATGAGCTCGAAACTTTTTTCAAAGCTCAAATTGGCAGGGCTGGCAGCACATATTGAACCAAACAACTTACATCCTATATCAAAAAACAACGGGACACGAACCACTGAGCTAGCTGTAATGTACAACTTGGTGGTTGCCAGTACAAAATGGATTGTAATCTGATTCTAACAAAAGACCATACGAATCTATACAAGAGTCTTGACAAAATCCACTTACACTTAATAGAGTTAATCGATCATATAATTAAGACAAACTTAATTATATCGCGTTCTCATCAATTATGAGCATGACTAAGCCAAAATCTATTAACTAATTAAGATCGCGATCTTCAAGACATTATACTAAGAACTAGTAATTAATCGAGTTTCGTGTATATAATTAATCTTCCAATCGGCCGGTTAACTGATCGTTATATATACACACACATCTACTTTGGCAACAAGAAGTCCGAACAGACGGTTAAATGCTCAAATCAGTTTAATGTTTCTGTTAATTAAACTTTGACATGAACAAGTTTTTGTTATTTTGGCGGGAAAATTCGACCTCATACGATAAATAGTGTAGTTCGATCATGTTTTGCATAAACAGTAATCGTTCACACACTAACATTATATTATAATTGGTTGCGAATTGTGTTCACATCATCAATCATTTCGTAATCGCAGTATTTTGATCGAAAACACAAATCAATCGAAAAAACGTTACAAATCGCCCGCAAGCGGCGTAATATATGCATGTCTTACGTAGATTGAACATAATTTGTCTTATCACAATCATACGATCATTTGTTGCGATCGCGCAGTCTCGACCGTCGAATCACAATTTGTACGAATTAATTTGTAAACACGAATTTTGTGAAACAAATCGCCGTTGTTGTACGCGAACAACATAATGATCGTCGATATCGAATGATGATCTTCGATATCATATAAATGGCTCACGTAATACGATTCCTTATACGATCGTTATGTTCAGATCCTGACTTTAGACGTTACACGATCTGCATTGATATACCTGTATTAATGATTAATTTGATTTGATCGTGCAACGATCTGCTAGATGATCGTGAATTGTAACCTAATGATGTCATATTTTGTATAAACCACAGCTGTCTTGTACATATATATGTACATATGTTCGTGTGGTATAACTTCGATGAAGGTTTTTGCTTTGTAAATGACTTATATAGAGATGATGCAATTTTCAAGATCAAGGAAATGAAAGTACATTTAAGAATCGACTAGTGTGTTGTTGTTGTTGTTGTAGTTGTTTGGATTTTGTGATGGATTTTATATCTATAGTGTTCTCTTCAAGGTGATCTTGATGAGCTAACCACACATATTTTAAATGCCGGGTTGATTACTCGAAATTGGTATGATATAAAATAGATCTTACGTTTTAGCAGGCTAGCCACCATGAAGGAAGTTAAGCTTAAACCGTGGTTATTTGGTTTTAGTCGACTGACTCTCTTTCAAACCTGTAAAACACATGTCGACGAATGCCTCAGATTTTGTTTTATTCCAATTGTTGATCTCATGTAAGCGTGCTTGAGCGAGGTCGCTGCTAGAATACTGACTATTCGGATCAGCTATACCAACAAATTGTGTTAAGTATCAACGACAATTGCCACAGGTTAAGGTAAGTTCGTTCACTTTTCTCGTGGTCAGTTAATTTAATCCTTCTTTCCATTGTTTCCATCAGATAAAAGATAAAAGGTTTCTTGGTTTTGCTATCTTGATCATTCTCAGTACCATTGGTGGTTGAGTATGCAGTTGCCTAGACGAATCTTACCATTTTATGTTACCATGTTCTGTTAAAAAGATGGTGTTAGTAGTGTTACAATAGCCGAATACAAGGTTTTAAAACCTCTAACGGTATCCGGCGCAACGGTACTCTCTTAATTATTTAAAGCCGTATCTGGGAAATATGTCACCCATCTTGTAAGAAGCACCTCAAAATGACGAGATAAAATTCCGTCCTGTAAGGATGCAGGTGGCTAGAAATTTAGTCAAGTAAACAGCTTTTTGGCTAAAGGGCGCTTACTTTTTATAAATAGGTGGTAGAAAGTGGTTTAGTGCCAGATTCGAAGTCGTACCCAAGGAGCAGTTTTATATTGTATGTATCATATCTATTCTATCATAAAGAGTAAGGAAAAACTGGATATCATTCTTTATAGCAGGATATAGTGGGGAAGGCAGAAGTACCACCTTCAGATGAGGATATTCTGCCTAGTTTGGGTATAGTCCTGAGTCCATTCAAGTAATAACGAAAAAGAGTTAAAACATGATATCAATGCGTCAAGATGGCAGCAGTGTACTGTTAGAGAAGACTTACACCCAGGCCAGGAACCTATAGAACAGTTAAGCTGCAGCTAACATATATGAAAGGTGTACTGAAGTGTGTCTCATTAAAGTCTATTACGATAAGGCAGTCTCGGCTGCTCTTTGACTCAAGATTGTAGTTGATGGGATAGATTTTGTTCTGGTTCAGCAACATTCGGTTCAAAAAGTTGCTAGAAATTGTCTTCTGTGGTATAATAATTTAAGATGGCTAAGCTTTGCGTAAGATGCTATATCTTCCAGTCAAACCATCTTAAGTTATTATACAATGGTCAGACGTATGATTAAACAACAAAAATTTGTTGGTCAACCCATTTATTGTAGGGGATTGCTTACTGGTACTGCTTTTGTAGGAGATTGCTAACTCTGGACTTTCTGGTGGCTCAGCCTAAAGGCGACGTTCAACGTTTAGGGAACTGCCTCCTTGTGTATGAGTGGTGCACCTAGAAACACACCTACTATTGGATGGTTCAAATATGGATAGACGGTCCGGGTCAGGCGTCTTTCGTGAGGCTTTGAAGGTAAACCTTGGCAGACATTAACATTAAGATAGACGATGAAAACCTTTATTTTGATCCTCATTGATCGTACATCTATAACTAGCAAATTAGAGACTCTATTAAGAATCTATAGCAAAAACCGCTGAGATATGTGACGTCGTGATACCAACAAAGGATAGAATAGACCAACAATTCATTCTAATACAAATGTACTGATGCAATACAAATATTCCAACAAGAAATGAATGAGCAGGTCGCCAATTCGTGGCTTTTCTACGTCTGTGGTGCTAGTCCCGATGAGTAGGGTAGTTCTTTCTTGTATGTCATGGTCCAATTTATTTAGAAACATTTTTATTGGAATTCAAACGATTCAAAGGAGTTTTTAAAACACGGCAGTAGGTTGTCGTTATCAGATTCGAGAAGTGCAGGGAAACTATAGATTTCAATCAACTTTCGCAAATGGTATTTTGTCCCGACTACTGTTACGATTAAACTGTAAAACGATCTGAAAAGGGTTTATGGACGCACTACAGTTACAGCCAAATGGATAGTGGTTATATTACGATTCCAATCAACATAACTTTTAACTACAGGGCGAGTTATGGTCACAAAATGAGTGAGCTGCCCACATCGCTCTTAATCTACAAAGAGATCAACCGTAGGCCAACTTTTCGATCTATTACTCTTAATAATTTCTTAAAGATCCAAAAGTTGGCTCCAAGAGTAAGTCTTTGGGTGTCTTTTGTAGCAAACACAATATCACAGTATTTTTTGAGCCCTGAACGTTGGTGTTAGGTATGCAATTGAAAAGTATGTCAGCTCAACTTACCATTTTTTGGTGATAACCAGTTTCTAACGGTATCCGGAGGCGCGTCACCCTCTAATTTATTGGAAGCCTTTTTTAGACAATATAACGCCCATCAACGGTAGGAAAGTGCAAAATGCGTTAGCCTCAACTTATCTCAAAATTATGAGATAAAATCTTATAGAGATGGTGGTAGCAAGAAATCAAATCAAGTGAACAGCTAAGCGTACGTTTAGTCACGACTAAACGTACATATACGAATTGCACAATACCAACATCAAGTCCGGTAGCATATACCTGATGTCGTCGTCATAAGATCGAAACCGGCCTAGTGGATTACAAGATACAAGCAACAACTCGAAGTACAACACATTCAAATTTACAATAAAGCTACACGCTACATTGGTGACCCTTACGTCTCAGTTTAGGGAACAACACTATACACGTCAATACCTTCTGACGCACAACCTATCAAAAAGCTTTCATATGCGATCTCCTCTAATCTATATAACAACTTGGCAGCTTCTCAATGTCTGCCTTCTTCAATGCCCGCCTCAAGGCATAGATATTTCCAAGAAGTTCGTCCCATGTGGCAACACAGCCAAATATAACTAAGGTGGGCGAATGCAGGAATCCACAATTACAGCATGCAGTCAGTCAGGTTCGTTTCATGCCGCAACAAGCCTAAAAATTTAAAGCGGGCGAATTCAGGCACCCCAACCCAATTACGGCATTAAAAATATAGTATTACACACACAAATACATGAATCAGAGACGGAGGGGTAATTCACTTGCGCGGGAGTAATGTGGCGTTTTAAGTAAGTACCAAAAATAATTTATTAATCGATATTTTGAGTTGTGTTCTTGTAATTCGCTAGAACTGTCGCGTCACGACTAAACGTACATATACGAATCGCCCAGTACGATTGATGTCCGGTAGTATATGCCTCAATACCGTTCACACCGTCATTCAAGTCTATTACAAAATACTAGAAACATCTCTCGAAGTACAACACATTGAAATATACAATAAAGCTACATGCTACACATTCTTTTTATAGCAGGATATAGTGGGGATGATAGAAGAGCCACCTTCAGATGAGGATAAATATTCTGACAAGTTTTTGATAGTCCCTGGGTCTATTCAAGTAATAACGAAAGAGAGTAAACATTTAATATCAATGCGTATCAAGAGGGCAGCAGTGTCCTGTTATAGACTTACACCCAGGCCAGGACCCGGGACAGTAGAGGTGTGGTTGACATATATCCAAGGTGTATTGTAGTGCGTTTCATTAAAGTTTTTTACGGAGTCGTCCCGAATGCTCTTCAACTCAAGATAGTAATTGATGGGATAGATATTGTTCTGGTTCAGCAACCTTTGATTAGCGGTGAATGAGTTCTTGTCTGACTCTGATGACTGCCAAGTAAAAATTACTTTATGCAGAGCGAAATAATAAGTTTGAATCATGTATTGTCTCTAAAAGAATAAAATGTTACACCAGTTAGTGCATTAAAGGATACTCAAAATGGAGGGACCCGACTGAGATTCGTTTAGAACTATTCGAGGTGATTACTGGAGCCATTTCCAAAACCACCTATTTAACAAACCAAGAGATTTATAAATTAGTAGGCAAGCTTTATCTGAGGCTTTATAGAAGTTAGAGTTGTTACTAAAGCTCACATCAGGCATTTGGGAAAGTCTCGGTCAAATTGGTAGTTAAGGATACCTACTCGACCAAAATACAGAAGAAGTTTCAAAAATGCTAGAAGAACCAGCCACTCATCCGGGTGGCAAGTTATATTCCAATGCCCAGACGTATGATGAAACAAGAAAAATCGCAAGTTGTCCAACTAATTTTTTGTATGAGATTGCTTTCTAGTAGCCAACTTTGCACATTTTGATCAGCCTTAAGATGATGACCAATATTTAGTGAACCACCTCCTTGTTTATTAGTAGTGCACCTAGGAACACACCTGAATGGTTCAAATATGGACGGGCCGAGTCAGGGTTCTTTTATAAAGCAGTTTTGTCGTCTCCTCGACTGTTGCAGACATTAACGTTTAGACAGACGATGAAAACCTTTATTTTAAACCCCATTGAATGTTTCATCAAATGTTTCAACAAGAAATGAATGGGCCGGTCGCAAATTCGAATTGGGTAGTCCTTCCTTGCATGTCATGGTCCGATTTGTTTAGAAACATTACTGTTAGAATTCAGCGGACTCACAGGAGTTTTTAAAGCACGGCAGTAGGCTGTCGTTATCAGATTCAAGAAGTGCAGGGAACCTAAAGATTCCAATCAACTTTCGCAAATGATATTTTGTCCTGCTAACTGTTACGATATAACTGTGAAACGATCTTTAAAGCTGCCCATATTGCATTTAATCTACAAAGAGATCAAGTAGGCCAACTTTTCGACCTATCACTCTTAATAATTTCTTATATAATGTTTAAGTTGGATCCAAGAGTAAGTCTTTGGAATTCTTTTGTGAGGGCACCAGAAGTGTTTTCTTTACGTTCGAGTTCAGCAGTACACGTTGTGTGTTCGACACTTCTGAACTTCTTTTTAAAAGCTTAACACGGTCGATATCGATAACGTTTATTTTCGCTAGCCGATCTAATCCGACTTAGTGAAGTGGCTATAGTAGTTTATATCTATATGTCTCAAAAAGTCAGTTGTTTTTGTTGTAAACATAGTCAAGAATCGATTACAACAAAGTGTGCAGTATTGTAACGGAACAACATTTAACCAAAATGGAATTGGCACTAAATTATCAACTAACTAGTTTACGACCATCACTTAGATAAGCAATATTTTAGTTCTTTCACTGACCACACCACTCCTTTCGCTATTGTATTCGCGCACTCATTAAAATTTGCAACAATAGCCCGATATAAAATTGCATAAACATAAACCAATTATTTAGACGTGTTGTTTGTCAAAATTTGCATCATAAAGCGTATAAACAACGGTTAATCTTTGCACACATCAATTCCATTTAACTGATAAACAAATCTTTATTCGATTGATTAAAAATTTATAAACTATAAAGAATTACGAGATTATACGGAGACAGTGATTCATAAACTGTGGTCTGCGGACCTTTTTTTTTGTACACGTAACATAAAACGTTTTGAGTCGGATTTATAGATTGATTTATAATTTTTTAACTGTGGGGTGGTTTTTCACCTTGTGCATGACTCTCACAATGTGCCCGTCCTCTACAAAAATAATTTGTTAATTTGACAGTTAGGTATGAAAAGCAAAGGAAAGTTATAGTTTTGCATCAGGTAACAATTTTTTCAAATACGAATTAAGTTACACGTGTGTTCTCTAGTATTGACCAAGTGGGTTTGTTCAATTGTGTTATCCATTGTGCTTCCTTCAAGGAGTTATGTGGTTTTCAACATAACCTGTATTTGATGTGACTGACTTATTAATTTTATCGTGACTATACTCGATTATTGTTAATCATGGTGTTTGTTGTGTATATTCGACCACGATAATGCTGTGATTATGGGATGATTGTAGATTCCATAAATATTACTTCTCAGAGGGTCTACATAGTTCTATATCTCTGTCAAAAATATTTTTGCCATTGGTATGGTTCTTTATGTACCGCTCTAGTCACATATGCCTAATGAAATGGAATTGACCACACAGCTATTAAATTAGGCATCATTTCGAAACTGGCGTAGCGGAACTACTTTACAGAATACATAACTCCTATCATCATGGTTAATTTATAACCTCTCAGAGATTTAAATCTTCAAGCCGGTGATTTTTCATCGCATAGCATCCTAAGAATATTGCATGGACTTTTCCACCAGATGATCATATTCCGGGAAATACTTTTATCCACCATATGTACCATTTCCAATCGTACTCTTCCTTCTGACTTCAACCCGGTAGCAAATAAAATTACTCGTCTTTAATTGGTGACTTAATATATTATTTTGTACATCAAGGTCATTCAGAGGGTTTTGTTGTATATTAGTAGAAAGCCTGTGGTTTACTTCTATCTCGTAACTATTATCTTGTTGTGAGGTAGACATTGTTTACACTATCTTGACCAAATATTGGTATCCAGTATAAGCAACCGTTGCTGTTGTTAAAATTGAATCTGGTTCTTTCTCATTTGCTGCAATCAGTTTCAGATACTTAACCTCCCTTTGTCCTTATTCCAGCTTAGATCTACTCAAATCTTTCAATGAGATTACTCCTACTTGATGTGTGGATTTTTGGCCAAACCAACCCAAATATTAACCACCTCTGGTCGTTAATGTGATATTGTAAAAAAGCAATTTCGAATTCTTTAAATAATTTATGAATTGTATACCATAAGCTCTAATCTAATGTCTTATCAATATATAAACAAGAGACAATATATATAGTATGTTGGTTAGCATAACAATAGACAACTTAAGACTTAAGCCAATAATAACAATAACAACAAAATAATAATAAAATAGTAATTGGACATAAAACTTTTAAGAAACACAAAACTATATATGTTCGATTTAGGTCGTCGTCTTTCGAGGCATTTAATGTCTTCCACACTCGCGCACATTATGTCGCGTTTCGTATTGTTATTTAAATTTTTTTTTTCTAATTTTTTTTCTATTCTATACCAATGGGCATACGTCATTTTACGATCATGTTGGATCAATACATATACTTGTTGTATAATTAAGCCATTATGAAATGTCTTTAACGGTTCTTTCTTAAATACAAAGACGTATATATCCATGTATACGAATATCGAGTTTCAATAATTAATTGATTTATTTGTTATGAGTCTTTGCCAAAACAATAGACTAATCTTGTGTTCTAAGATCTTCTGGAAACTATATATATAAGACGGATAAGCCCTATACACAAACACACATATATGATTGTCTATATAATCAATTCGATTCATTATCGGTTTGCGTGTGAATGCAACTCAACTCGCGCACACCATTCCACCGACCGAAACAATACGTCTCAATTAATGTCATTATGATTGAAGCATCAATCATAAATACAAATTTCTTGCCTCTCATCTTTCGAATTCGGGGCGGTTGTCGAACTTATTAGTAATTAACGGGCAATTACGTTGCTTAACTACTCGTTACGTTGCTTTTCTACAGACAATTTTGTTCCTATTTCGTTTTTATTGTCTTGATGGCTTACCCATGGAGAGATCATTGTATGTTCCAAACAATCATAAAACAAGCTTCAAACCTATTGCACTGAACACGATTTAAGATCATCTGGCCGTTTAAGTTCTCATATACGGAGCTAGGATTCACTCATAGTTGCTATTGTGTCAACAATCTGGCTCCAACAGTTTCGATCAAGAGCCAGCTCTTCATACTGTTGTAAGCAGTTGGAAGATGCCAGATCGCTCTCTACGCCGTGGAGCCATCGTCGCCGACAGCGACCTCTTCGCTTACCGAAAGGCGGTTCTCCCTTCAAAGATCGCTGTATCATTCGTTTTGGATCAGCACGCAGAACGTGACCGAGCCAGCGTATTCGCTGTCCTTTGATTTCATGCACGATATCAGGAATTTGCATTAAATTCCTGATCCCGTGATTGAATAGAACTCGGTATGTGCCATCAACGTCGCGTTTTGGGCCATATATCACACGCATGATTCTTCTCTCGAATGTTAGAAGCCATCTTTCGTACTCATCCGTCAAGGTCCAACTCTCACATCCATACATGACAACGGGTCTGATCAACACTCTGTACAGCTTCAGCTTATCCGCATTTGCAAGATATTTTGATTTCAGCAGTGGACGTAGAGGATACAAAGCCCGATTGCCAGCGGCAAGGCGAACCTTGATATCCTCGCCCACACTATTATCGTGAGTAATGAGAGATCCAAGATACTTGAATCTCATTACTCCTTCAAACGTGTGGTTTCCACTACTGAAATCAATTGCGTCTTGGTCTTGAAAACCAGAGATCAGATATTTGGTTTTGGACTCATTGATTTTGAGACCAACGGAAGCTGAAAACTGTTCCAGTGGATCAAGTATCTCTTTCACTCCGTTGCCATTTAATCCAATCACACAGATATCATCTGCATAAGGAAGAAGTTGATTGGATTGTCGGAATAAGATATTGTCCTGAGGTGTTGCACTTTTACGAAGGATGTATTCCAACATGAGATTAAAAAGTATCGGGGACAGCGCATCTCCTTGTCGAACACCAGAAGTAATTGCAAAAATTCTCGATAGCCTGTTCTCAACTTTGACACAGCATTGTGACTGCGTTACTGTCATTTTACACAGATGTACATATTTTTGTGGTATTCCTTAATATTCAAGCGCATACCATAGCCTCTCTCGATTGATCGAGTCATTGATCGGCTTGCTTGAAATCTAGGAATACCTGGTGTACATCGCGAGATGTTTCGTAGTACTTGGAAAGAATCATCCGTAGCGAAAAAACTTGATCAGTGACTGACCGATTTGGACGGAATCCTCCTTGGTAGTCACCGACAATTTCCTCCGCCAAAGGAGTAATTCTTCCCAAGATTATGTAAGACAGTAACTTGTATGCTGTGCAAAGGAGAGCTATACCGCGATAATTCTCGCATTTCATGCGATCACCCTTTTTGAATATTGGGCATAACGCGGCCACTTTCCATTCGGCAGGCATAACTTCATTTCGCCATACCAATCGAATAAGGTCGAAAAGACAGTTCCACAAAGTTAGCCCTCCGAATATCAAGAGCTTTGAATTAATGCAATCAACCCATGGTGAACGATTTTTCATAAATTTCTGCATGGCCATTGTGAATTCCTCATAGGATGGATCCTCAATGAACATCTCCGCGGTCTGTATTTGAGGGTATTCAAATACAGCTTGTGATACATGTGGAACATTAAGTAGATAAGAAAAATGTTCACGCCATGTATCGAGTACCGCATCGACGTTAACACAGAGGTTTCCATCCTGGTCCCGAATGGCAGTTGACCGAGATCTTAAGGTATGGTGCAATTTGGTGATTCCTTTAAAGAAACCACGCGAATTGTGCTCATTGCTGAGTTGTTGTACTCTTAAGACCTTGGCTTTCCACCATTCTCACTTTTTCTGTCTACAAATGCGTTTAGCTGTCCTCCTAGCAAGAACTGCCTTGTTTTTCCTTGCAATTGTAAACCGAGTATACGCTTCATTGTGGGCTATATTGCGTTGCTCAACAGCAAGACGACACTCCTCATCAAACCAATCATTTTTGGGCTTAGTTTTCACTATACCGAGAGTGTGCTGGGCGGCATCGACAACCGAGGTTTTCAATACTTCCCAGACACTGTTCACATCATCAGATTGGTAATTGGATCGTAAAATGCTATTGCTGACAAGATCTTGATATTTTCATTGCGTTTCCTCATTTATCAGACCTTCACAGGAGAATCATGTTTTATATTCTCCTGTCCTCCTTGACTTGTACGAAAATTTCCATCGCAGCTTTGCAGCAACCATAAAATGGTCACTGCCTACGAATTTGGTTGACGACCGATACGACCTCACGTCTTGAACAACCCGAGCCCGCCCTGTTGAAATCAACACATGGTCAATTTGGCTTCGGGATGTTTTACGTGGGTGTGTCCATGTTTCTAAGTGTATGTTTTTATGAGGAAAGAATGTACTTGCTACTTTGAGATCATGAGCGATCGCAAAGTACATCATTCTTTCCCCATTCTCGGTCGCAGTTTCGTGTCGGGAGTACGGACCTATGTTGTTACTATAATAATAATATGTTATTATTATAGTAACAACATAGGTCCGTACTCCCGACTTGTAATATGTTGTACTTATAATAATATAATGGTAATGTTTGATCTCCGAGTCTTTGTTTAGCAGCCCCTTTGTCATTGAATAGCGCTAAGCAAACTTCTTCGTTCAGTGAAACGCGAAATACTTTATTAGTGAATGTTATCTGACCTTGAAGAGAGATCAGCTGAAAATCTTGATCGAACCTGTTTTACATTAATACAACAGTTATTATACAAGGCCTCTCGAACGAAGCATTGTATAATAACTGTCTCGAAGAAGCTGACTGAGCTTATTTCGTATATATGCAGTTGTCCTGTCTTCGATCTCAAATTTTTTACAATAGATCTCTTACATTAAGACTGTGGGCTCCTGTGCTTGGTTTCAGCACTTGCAGTCCGTCTTTGTTCACCATCACCGATCCGTCTTTATCCACCACCACCGATCGTTGTCAATTGATGGAACATCCATTCAGTCCGTATTGGGCTTCAAAAACCCTGTTATTATGCTTCAGTTATTTCACAGTGAGGTTGTGCTTTCCCAATAAGCCAGAATTCGTCTTATATATAAATTAGATTGTTTTCGAATTACTTTGGTTACTATCATGGTCTGGTCAGTACCGTCCATCTTCCTCTTAAAAAACAAATTCTCGATGTTCTCTGATCACATTTATAAAAGCAAGTACTTATAACTATTTATAATTTTTATCGGCGTAAAACGATCCCAAATAAAGCACAATCATGTTTTCTGGTACCCCTCAAGCTGACTGAATCTTGGCCTAGCAACTTACATAACTACTCATAATCAGAAAGAAAACCGTGCATAAGTCTAGCAGAGATACCATAACTGTTTATTGGGTCTTGTCGTTGTCGATTGGAAAGCTACTACTGTTGGGCTGTAAATGAGTGAAATTCTAGCCAAAATTATAATTTCACTCATATATTCACTCAAAATGTTTTGTTTTGTTGTTTTTTGTTTTTATCTCTACAATCTGTTTCGGGACTCGAGGCACTTCTTCGCGTTTCGCTTATTTACGTCCTTACCTTACGCCATTACAGCCAAATCGAGGACGTACTATAGGTCCGATTTACGTAGAACCATCTGCACATTGCATAGCTCCATGCCAGCCTATAGTACTAACATGGAAGATGGGTTGGCCCATGAATTTTGCACTCCAACAGAGATGTGTTCATTCACACCACCAATCGTAATCGTATGGTTAAAAAAACCTTTGCATCCTGCCCCTATCGGGATTCGAACCCGGTACCTCCCGCTCTAACTGCCACAGATTTAACCACTGCGCCACATGGGCGGTCTCAAAATGTTTTCCTCAATAATTATTTTTTTGAGGAGTCTATACCATCTTATGGATTAATATAAATCGATTTCAACATCTATATACTGAGTTTAATGCGGCAATACTAGTGAAGGTCCAGTACCTACAGCGTTAAGATAATAGCTCAATATAACTTTTTTAAACTAGTCGCACAGTCTATAGTCAGACTTCTACTGAACCTAACTGTATCTCTTTTTGATGAAAACATTAATCCATTATTGTTAGGACTAAGTATTCGATCCTAGCAGATTCCACCTAAAAATCGCACAACCTTTCCATGTCATTGAGTACAAGAAGCTTCTCGATTCTATCGATTAAAACCCGAAACGTTATGCCAATACTCATTTTGATGTCACCAGTACTCCACCACCACTCTGCGGTATCTTCTATTGAACTCCCAGACTAATTCCTGTCCGAAGGATACCTGTTCTGCACCAGTACGACTGGGCCAGCAATGACTTTATTTCCTTTGTGTTATTCGTGGTGGCCAATTGTTTTATTAAGTTAATACAGTCTCAAATAATGTTAGATCCCAGGCTTGGCGACGAAAGCTGCTTGACTGTCCGTTATAGATTCTTACACTGTTTTGGAGTTAGGTTAAAACTTGTGATTTATAGAAATGATTCAGACATTTTTAGTTCGAACTGAGATTGAATTTGGAATTAAATTTTGGTCATGCCGTTCATCTGAATAGGTTGGATGGTTTTCAGTTAATACAGGTCCTTATAATATGCAGATGTAGTGGATACAGCCTTAACAGAATTTTCTTTGCTGCTATTGGAAATGTTCGCCTTGATCAAGTGATACCAATCCAAGCATGTACTGCACTTTTTTTAGCAAAATTTCAGCATTTATCATATCAGTCAGGGCGGTTGTGCCAGTCATAAAGGAGGTTAAATGCCACACCTTCCAGTACATGGCATTATTGCATAGTCATAATGATTATGATCAGATTATTATTAAAACTGCGGACATAGGGTACTTTCTGAAGTTCATGTTACACACCCTTCCGTTACTTTACGCCAGTTAGGTTTACTTAGTCAGGTAAAGTTGGAACCTGATAATAAGAAACAGAATGTCGATAGAAATCTTCAACCCTGAAGGTGTTAGATGGACAATAGGCTCATTAAAACCTTTTACATCTAGTTTTCCTTATTTAATACAGCCAGGTTCAGAAAAGATTTTTCCTTGTCTCGTTCATATCTTTAGAGCCAGCTATACCTTTAAATATATCCCTCCTAAGTTGAGAAATATGAGATTGTATCCTTTATTCCTAAAGATGAGATACCCATCTCATGTATAATTACCATTTGTCTCGAAGGCGCTGGACAAAATGTTGGATTGCAAACAAGAAGTGAAGTTTTTCCAATGAATTCAATCCATAAAAAAATAGATTCGCTTACTAAGCTGGTAAGTTTATCGTGAGGTTTCTATAACACATATTACGACATCATTGAGAGTACTGGAGAAAAATGGAGTGACAGTTTGCGGCAAAATATGAGGATAAGTTCTAAGAACTGGACCGCTAGAACCAATCAGCTTGTAGATGAAACTACTGACTGGTTTTCTCATGGGTCACATTACTTTTATATAGCCACCTTAACAAAACAGATATAAGTGAATCAGACAGATGCCAGTTTTGTGATTCGGAAGTAAGTGGAGTATTAAGAACTTCATCATTGCGCAGCTATTGTCATTGCTTTTGATTTGTGGATCTGGAATTGACGTCTTGAGAAACACAATATCCTCTTTATTGATTTCATAGCCATATGTCATACCCAATATTGATCGTGTATTAAAAAGAAATTGATATGTCAACTCTTACTATATGTACTGTAAATGTCATTTTTTTTCCAGCCCCTCAGACTCAATTGGCCCATTGTGACATCCCTTCCCAGGCGTACACTCTCAGTCCCGGAATCTGATGGTTGTTCTTATGAAGTCTAAGATATCCGGTATCCTCAAGATCGTCAATTGGTCCTCAAATGAGAATTGTGAGCCAAAACAGTGCAGTCAATGGGAAAAGTATGAAGAGCAAGAGCACAAAAAGTTCTCAACAGTTTCTTACTACCCGTCCCCACACTGTTCGCAGAAAGAGGTGTTTCAAATTTTCATTCGAAACATATGGCTATTCAGGGAGCAGGGCTCCGTGAGAATGCCCAGCACGATCCTTAAAATGCGTCTATCATAAATTAAGAAAGCCTGGGATCTTTGCTGGTTTACTGATCCAAAGAATATTTTGGATAGACGAAAAAAGATGAGATTATCCCAACTCTTTTGGTGCAAATTCTAGAGCGGGCTCAGGTCCCAGAAAGGCTGATGTCGCACCCATTCGGGCCAATTTATCGGCCAATATATTCCTTTTGATACCCATGTGATTGGATATCCAGTAAAGTCTAACTTTCTTCAGCCTGTCTAGTCGATTTAAGGCACTTTTCATTTCCAAAACAAGTTTCAATCAAACATTATTGGAACCAATCACCTTTAGGGCAGCCTGGTTGTCAAAAAGAATGCAGATACGACGATCTCTGCCATTTATCCCCTTTACAAAGAGTGCTGCTAAAAAAATTGCAGCAATTTCTGCCTGAAAAACAGTAGCGTACCTACCAAGCGGGATAGATAATTTCACCTCAGGATTTTATATGTATAACCCGGCACCAGCTAGATTATGGCATACTGATCCGTCAGTAAAAATTAACATATCGTTGCCGGAGGGGTATGATGGCTTGGATAGTCCCATAAGTGATTTGCAGTAATAGTTACATGAAATAATTTCCCGAAGACGTACTTCGTCACCATAATGTCTGAGGACATGTGGGAAGTTGTGTGGCGGCCCACCTCTCTCCATTTTTGACAGTGCCCGGCAGAGCCAAATAGATTGTCTTTGTAGTGTAGGCGAACCACTGTTTGCGCTGCACACCTGCTGATCCAAGGATCAAGCGGCAGCAGACTCCCAGCCATCTCAAGAGCTGTGGTTGGAGTGGTGTGCATAGCTCCTACTATACCAAGAGAACCAGTCTTTGAAGGCGGTTTAGAGGTGTCTCTCCAATCCCGCTCATTGTTCTAGGCCACCAAATGAAAGCGGCAAACCGGAAACGCTCCCATAAGGTAAATTCTTTGTTGTCCAGTGAAATTTCAATCTGTCCAACGACTTAATGAAGTTCTATTTTTCCTTTCTGGAATGCGTGTTGTTTGGAGTGTATGGGATTTACTAATAGTGCATTATCTCTGAAATGCCTGTCAACCAATCGTTCTAAGCATTTCAGTAGAAAAGAAGACTATAGAAAGAAGCCTATAGGCTGAAAACTTTTTGCCTGATCATATCTAGGATTTACATCCTTTGGGATGCATACAACCCTGTCTTTTCCTCAATATCTTTGAATGTATCCCAGAGCCAAAGGAGATTTGTTCAAGGTGGTTTTAGGATAATTTCCAGTCCTTCTTGTAGGGGATCCAGGAATATCCCGTTTGAACCTGGTGTTTTAAATTTTGAGAAAGAACCGATGCTCCATCGGATTCTGTCTTTTGTCACAACTTTTGCCACCAAGCTCAATCTCTGAAACTTGGTAGTTGGTGTGGAAGTTGATTTCTATCAACTTATTAGAATTCTCACTTTCAGGAAAATAGGTTTTCATTAGTACATCTAAAGCTTACTGATTTGTACTCGAGTCAGTTCCATCAGGGTTCTCTAGAGTTCTGATAGTGACCCTCATGTTTTCACAGAGAACTTTCTTGAGTTTAGCGGTTGACGTAAGGCTGTACACTTCCTCACAGAACTCCATTTCGATGTTTTTTCACTTCGGATATTTTTCTTGTTCTCTCTTCGTTCGGTTTTCATGGCTTTGTTTAGAAGTTTTATTGTCTATCTCCTTAGTCTTCCCAACTCCCTATTCCACCGTGGTGTTCCAGTTTTTTTAGGCTTACTTAGAGGACATCTCTTCTCATAGGCGATTAGTGCTTCTTCAAGTTTATCAGCCCCCGCACTTTCTGATTTTCATTTCTGAAGATAGAAGTGACTGGTTGAGATGGAGTATGTAAAGCCAATCCGTGTTTCTTGGGTTCCTAAATTCTCTAATTTCAGGTTTATCGCTGGTTAGAGAGAAGAAGATGTCATCGACGTCATCGAAGACCACCCAGGACGAGACTTTTCCATTAAGACTCCGTGAGGCAAGAGTAATATCAATTACTTCTTACCTTGAGGATGTCAAAAAAGTAGGTCTATGGCTCACATTTGCGATGACTAGGTCAGACGCGGTTAGGTATTCCAAGAGAGAAACTAATCCTCTAGGATTAATATCGGTGCTGCCCCAGCATACGTGATGTGAGGTTGCATCGCATCCGGCAATGATTGGGATATCATTACGTTTTGCGTACTCTATTGTTTTGATAAACCCTTGAGTAGGAGGATAAAGTATCGAATCGTATGGGAAATAGGCTGAGATCACTAGAACCTCACGCCGAATTTGTTCCCGTGAATCCAAGGATCCTGAATCAAAAGGACATATTTAGATAGTAATGTATTGCAGTTTTTCATGCGTCGTTGTATGAGAGAGGACGACGCCTTTGAATACTGGAAGATTATCTGTATAAACTGTACGCCAGACATTCCAATCAAGTTGGGATGGTGGAGGACAGTTTTTCCTTGACCCTCCTCAGCTACTTTTGCGTCACATTTATTGTGAGTTGTGACCCTACCAGTAGATCTATATTTTTCCACAGGGAGCTGTACGTTGTCATATAATGAATCGTGATGTTTGCTGCATTGGTTTTGCGAACGACTGATCAGGATCAAAATCGATTAGTATAATGTCTTCAGGACGTTCAGTTAAGCCATGTGGGAGGGGACCAAGAAATCAGACCGACTTATGTAATAACAAAGATCCGTACTCCCGACACGAAACTGTGACCGAAAATGGGAAAAAAATGATGTACTTTGCGATCGCACATGATCTCCAAGTGCCTAGTACATTCTTTCCCCACAAAAACATCTATTTGGAAGCATGGGCACATCCACGTAAAACATCCCGAAGCCAAATTGACCATGTGTTGATTTCAAAAGACCGGGATTGGGTTGTCCAAGACGAGATCGTATCGGTCGTCAACCAAATTCGTAGGCAGTGACCATTCTATGGTCACTGCAAAACTACGATGGAGATTTTCGTACAAGTCACGGAGAACAGGAGAATACAAAACGTGATTCTCCTGTGAAGGTCTGATGAATGAAGAAACGCAACGAAAATATCAAGATCTGGTCAGCTATAGCAATTTACGATCCAATTATCAATCTGATGATGTGAACAGTGTCTGGGAAGTATTGAAAACCTCGGTTGTCGATGCTGCCCAGCACACTCTCGGTATAGTGAAAACTAAGCCCAAAAATGATTGGTTTGATGAGGAGTGTCGTCTTGCTGTTGAGCAACGAAATATAGCCCACAATTAAGCGCAGACTCGGTTTACAATTGCAAGGAAAAACAAGGCAGTTTTTGCTAGGAGGACAGCTAAAAGAATTTGTAGACTGAAGAAGCGCGAATGGTGGAAGGCTAAATCTTAAGAGTACAACAACTCAGCAATGAGCACAATTCGCGTGGTTTCTTTAAAGAAATCACCAAATTGCATCATACCTTAAGATCTCGGTCAACTGCCATTCGGGATCAGCTTGGAAACTTCAGTGTTAACGTCGATGCGGTACTCGATACATGGCGTGAACATTTTTCTGACTTATTTAATGTTCCACATGTATCACAAGCTGTACTTGAATACCCTCAAATACAGACCGCGGAGATGTTCATTGAGGATCCATCCTATGAGGAATTCACAATGGCCATGCAGAGATTAAAGAAAAATCGTTCATCAGGGGTTGATTGCATTAATTCAGAGCTCTTGATATTTGGAGGGCTAAATTTGTGGAACTGTCTTTTCGACCTTATTCGATTGGTATGGTGAAATGAAGTTATGCCTGACGAATGGAAAGTGGCCGCGTTATGCCCAATATTCAAAAAGGGTGATCGCATGAAATGCCAGAACTATCGCGGTATAGCTCTCCTTTGCACAGCATATAAGTTACTGTCTTACATTATCTTGGGAAGAACTTCCCTCTAGCGGAGGAAATTGTCGGTGACTATACCAAGGAGGATTCCATCCAAATCGTTCAGTCACTGATCAAGTTTTTTCGCTACGGATGATTCTTTCCAAGTACTATGAAGCATCTCGCGATGTGCACCAGGTATTCCTAGATTTTAAGCAAGCCTATGACTCGATCAATCGAGAGAGACTCTGGTAGGCGCTTGAATATTTAGGAATACCAAAAAATATGTACATCTGTGTAAAATGATAGTAACGCAGTCACAATGCTGTGTCAAAGTTGAGAACAGGCTATCGAGAAACAAGGAGATGCGCTGTCCCCGATACTTTTTAATCTCCGGTTGGAATACATCCTTCGTAAAAGTGAAACACCTCAGGACAACATCTTATTCCGACAATCCAATCAACTTCTTGCATATGCAGATGATATCTGTGTGATTGGATTAAATGTCAACGGAGTGAAAGAGATACTTGATCCACAGGAACAGTGTTCAGCGTCCGTTGGTCTCAAAATCAACGAGTTCAAAACCAAATATCTGATCTCTGGTTTTCGAGACCAAGACGCAATTGATTTCAGTAGTGGAAACCACACGTTTGAAGGAGTAATGAGATTCAAGTATCTTGGATCTCTCATTACTCACGAAAAAAGTTTAGGAGGATATCAAGGTTCGCCTTGCCGCTGGCAATCGGGCTTTGTATTCTCTACGTCCACTTCTGAAATCGAAATATCTTGCAAATACGGAAAATCTGAAACTGTACAGAGTGTTGATCAGACCCGTTGTCATGTATGGATGTGAGAGTTGGACCTTGACGGATGAGTACGAAAGATGACTTCTAACATTCGAGAGAAAAATCATGCGTGTGATATATGGCCCAAAACACGACGTTGATGGCACATACCGAGTTCTATTCAATCACGAGATCAGGAATTTAATGCAAATTCCTGATATCGTGCATGAAATCAAAGGACAGCGAGTACGCTGGCTCGGACACGTTCTGCGTGCTGATCCGAAACGAATGATACAGCGAACCTATAAGGTAGAACAGCCTTTCGGTAGGCAAAGAGGTCGCTGTCGGCGACGATGGCTCCACGACGTAGAGAGCGATCTGGCATATTCAGGTTGCTTGCAACAGTATGGATAGATCTGGCTCGTGATCGAAACCGTTGGAGTGCAATGGCCTGTAAAAACCGGAAAAAAGTAGAATGTCTTCACCTTTATGCGGTCTAATCAGAATTGTTGCTTCAATTATATTTATAACTATACCAATCGTGTGCCACTAGATAACTTTACCAAAATCGAGTAATTGTCTTAAACATATACTGAAACGATTCAAAGCTGGACCCTCATACTAGTTGTTAAATGAAATATTTGGCTGTACTTTAAAAAATTTGAACATGTTACTTATCAATCTTTCACCAAATTAATGGCTTCCAGAAAACTTTACATCACCAAAATTCTCGCCTCAGATCATATTTAGTCCGATTGGACAAATTTAAGGTATACTATATGTTAAATGGTTTAAAACAGTATGAAGAGTCGGCTCGTGATGAAAGCCAATGGAGTCTATAAAAGCCGGAACTACTATCGAACATCATAAAGCATCATAAAAATAGATGAAACGAATTCAGCCAAAACTAAACTAATTACCATATAGGTTCTTTGGTCAATAAAACCAAATTAACATCGCTCATCAATGAATTGTGCATGAGGATTTAAACTATTCGATACCGCAGCTATATGTGTGTCTTTGTAACAAAATTAAACCACAATAAGCCAATTAACTTATCTTACCTTTACAAATTCTCCTCTCCAATACCATATACTTCGGAACAATCATCATAAAACAACTATAAGAAAATAGGTATAATTATCAATTAAGCTTCAAACACAACTTCACAAACGTAACAAAAAAAAAAAAAAATTACCAATTTTTCCCAATGTCATGGTAGAATTAAATTATACACAACATAAAATTCCATCCAACTCTAATCCAATGTCATGACTGGAAATAAGAAACACAAAATATGTTTGAATTGTTGTTGGATTTTTTCCTTCTTCCATGCAACATTTCATTTCTTCGAATTGTACATACTTAGGCTATGTACGAGTACGTATGTATGTATGTATGTAAGTACATCGAACAAAAAAGCTGAACAACAATTTCCCTACTAACCAAAAAAAAAATTAAAATTAAATAATATTATTACTATTACTATCATTACTATTACTATCACTATTACCATTATCATCATCATTATTATTATTATTTAATTCGATTCGTTTCAGAAAGTCTTTTTTCGTAGCTTCAATAAATAAGAAAAGAAAAAAAAATTTCCTTTCTTTTTTATGTAATTCACTAAGACATAAACTTTGTTACAACAACAAAAACAAAGCTGAAGCTTGAAAAGTTTTTTTTGTTGTTTCTTAAGTTCTTCGTCTTACCCCCAATCCCCCATGTACGATTTTCTATATAAACGAGTATATTGTGTCTCTTATATAACCCAACAACACATCATATTATGTATGTGTGCGCAATTGAGCGGCGAGAGAGTAACCACCAAAAAGCAGGCTCACACTAAAAAGTATATAAGACAAAGTCAATGCACTTTTAAACTTGGACTTGGCACTATATCATAAAAGTTGATTTTGTGAATAAAAAAAAAGAAAAAGAAAAACAAAAACGACGAAAGATTTATATAAGAACGAAAAAAAAACTACTTTGCGCGTATGTATGTGAATGTTGTTGTTGTGTTTTTACTATTTTTCTATCTTCGATCAACCAACCGGCAACATTTTATAACAAAAAAAAAATCTTTGTGGTGGGGAGCTAAGAATGGATTTCTTATGTGTACACACACTCAAACCACAAGTATTTGTTGGATTTGTGATTGTGTGGTTGATGGTAATTCGATTCGCTTCGTTTGGTTGCGAGTAGTTTATGTGGGCTTAGATTAGAGCATTGCTTAATGATTGTAGATGGTGAACGGTTCAATATTCTGGTCGGAAACTGGATTTATGTGCATCTATCATAGACGTGCTTAAAGTTGCATAGCTTCCAGAAGTGATCATATCACCTCCGTGAATTGAGTATATAAGCCCTCCTAAAGTGGCATCCTTAAAAACAAACTGGTACATCCACAAAACGAGACTTTGGTGTAGGTCATATCAGAACTTCTAAAAGCTTAAATGGTTTATACTAGTAATGAATCAAGTTATGACGTCATCACATAAGAACAATATCCCTCTATATTTTAACACAACCACTACAAAATTTAGTACAATCTAAAAAAATATTTTTCAACCGATCAGATAATTCATCATTCATCAATATAGATATGTCCTTGGAGCGAGAGATACTGGGTCAAATTGCGATAGAGGCGAACCATTTTGAGTACAGGATGACTCTCTGTTAGAGCTATGAACACTTTTGTAAACATTTCGAATATACCAGATCACTCTCTACGTTTTGAAGTCAGTTTCACCTATAGTGAGTACTACATCGATGTTACCACAGAAGTAACTATCCCGGTCCCAAATATTTATGTGGGTTGGAATTAAAGCGTTGCTTAATGATTATAGGTAAGTTTAGAGTGGTGATCGATTGGATGATCTAGTTCATATGTGTTCATACGGGCTGTGTAGGTGCCTGGAGAGATCTAATATAATACATAGCTGCCACAAGTGATCATGTTAACTCTACTTATACAGAAAGAGAGCACTAGGGAAACCTTGGTCTCGAAAACGAAAATAACAATCGGTACATAACACTCCTATAAAGCTGCCCAAAACTAAAAATGCACACCAGGAGAAGGGTTTGAAACTTTGGTGTTAGTTTTTTATCAAATTTCTTTTATATATGAGTTTAAAAAGTTTATACCTTTAATTTACCAAGTGGTGACGTCAGGATATAACACATGTAAGTACTACAAAATTTAGTACAGTCTAAAGAAAGATATGTCCTTGGAACGGGATTTTTCATTATCTGATTACAGATTTGAGTACAGGACGACCCTCTGTTAGATTCAATAACTGACGAATCCCCTATTCCAGTACTACACGACCGACCCAGTTAACACTGACTGAGGTCAACTGCCGTTAAGTTTAAGTGGGCTGGGATTAGTGCATTGCTTAATGGTTATATAGATGAGCTTAGAGTGATAATCGGTTGGATGATCTGGTCAAAACTTGATTTGTGTGAATATTTCATAGAAAGTGCTTAAAGCTCAATTCAAACACTTATTCATATGATTTCATATGGAATGCGCGGTGGTCCGGCGTGAAGGTTCCTAGTGGAATCTAGTACTTGTCACCTCCACGTATAGAGAATGAAAGTAGTTTGGAGGCCTTTAACCCTTATTTCGAAAACGAGAATAATAATCGATACACAAGCACTCCTTACCAAGAGAAAGGACTGAAAAGTAAAGAACGAAAACATCGATCATCGGTGTTTAAAGCTGTGTTCTTGAAGCGGGAGGAACTGGGTCAAATTTCGATAAGTGATATGCAGGAGAACCGATTTTCTATCATCTGATAGTGGGTCACAGATTTGAAAACGGGATGACCCACTGTTGGCGTAAATCGGTTCAGATCTTGGACCAGCTAATAAAATTTTTACAAAACAATTCGAAGATGCCAGATCGTCATTAAGGTTAAGTGGGCTGGGATTAGTGCATTGCTTAGTATTTATATAGGTGAGCTTAGAGTGGTAATCGAATAGATGCTCTGGTCAGAAACTTGATTTCTGTGAAAATTTCATAGACATGTTTAAAACTCACTCCAACTCTCGTTGATATGTGTTCATGTGGAATGCGCGAGTCTAGTTTATAATTTATAGCTTTCGCAAGTGATCATGTCCACGTATAAAGAATTTGGAATAGTGACAAGAACTTTAAGATTGGCGTGAAAAGAAAAGCGACGAAAAAATTAAAACGAGAATTGGGTGTATAGACAAGACTATATGGATCAAAGGAGATTTCGATAGGGGAGATATGCAGAAGAGCAACTTTCCCGTCATCTAATTACGGGTCACCGATTTGACGGGATAATCCTCTGTTGGAGTAAAATGCAACGACAAATAATCAGGTATTCTAAACCGTCAAGTAAGGGTACCTTCCACATACCTTCCAAAGAGAACATTTAAATAATGCTATCATGCACCTTGACTTTTTTTTTGCAGTTTTAGGGACAGCCTATTACTTTCATTGAAATCGTCAGAACACAACGTTAAGTTTCTGGAGTAAGTCAGGAGATCAATCAGTTTCTGGAGTAAGTCAGGAGATGACTACGAACCAAGTGCCTTTATGCCCATCTGTGTTGCCAACATTTGGGATTCACCTCCTAAGATGTACCAACAACCTGTTAGACTATGGTTGAATTAATGAAACGTAATAGTGGTAATTGTGAATGTTAGTGCCTTCTTTATATACCAGTCTTGTGAAGTTGGTCACCAGTAATGTTCCAATCATTAACACTCGTGGTGAAATTAATCGTTTCATGATGCTATTCGTGATGAGATGATTACCTAAATCGATTGCGTATATTGTATAGTACCTACACAAGTACGCCATTAGCTTGTTAACTTGCATCACATAATCTTATTAGACTTAACTGATAGTTTGACACAGCTTATACCTTAATACGTTAGAAAGGGCATACCCTTGAGTGCTGCATCCAATGGTCTTTAAATATAACCTTCACCTGGATTTTATCTAAGCAGTGCACTGGGTCATATGTATACGAGTTGCATCTGATAACAATAATCCGTTTGGTATGGAGTTTTAGTCTTTCTGACTCTAGTTCTTGATTTGGAGATGTCTAGTATTTGCTGGAAGTTTGGTATAGTCTTGACAAAAGGATTTTTTCCATATGACCAAGTTCCTTTGAGTCGCGATTGTTTTAATCCTATGAGTCGCGATTGATTTACTTGAAACTACCAGAACAGCGAGTGGTTCACATGATTATTCACCTGGTGCAAATTTTGTATAGTTCGATGGATTTGAAAACTATACGAACTCCCAAAAATAGATCGATTTGTCCGCGATTCTAAATAGATTTTTTAAGATTAACACCTGGTTGGTAAATGCTAATTTCTGCATCTATGCCTCAAAAATGAAAGGTGTAGGAAATTCAAAATCCAACACTTTTGGTTGCACTTACCGTTGATTTAATTACTGCCTTCCCTACCTCTAATGCTCCATGTTAATGATGGTAACTAGATCTAGATCTACATTACTGCACTCGATGGCCATCTTTTAATCGATTCAAGCACATATAATTTGTTCAGATTTGAATTTGTGGCTTTTTAAGAAATCATAGCCGCAGTACCCTTCTTGTTGCACATTGGCTTATTGATAATGGAACGGACTTAAAATGATTATCCCACTGGAATTATTTAACTTGGAATAATTAATCTGTCGTAGTGTGACTCGATGATCAGAAATTAGAAATCACATTTAATGACATTTCTTTCTGGCATACTATAATTCAGAAGCTTTAATAACAAATCGTTAAAGTGAACAAGGTGTTTGGCAAAAGATAAAGGTTAAGGATCATTGTAAGCAGTGCACTCAAGTATTTTGTTCGTTTATGTATACTTTTCAAACTATAATGGGAAACCACACCATGATATAACCTGAAGCTGGATTGTTTGTAGAACTGCTTTATTAGATTGTAACTGTGTTGTCAAATGCATACCTTTTTGGTATCCAGTACCATAATCCAAATGACACATCGTAAATTATTTTCAAATATAGCCGTCAGAATCCCAGCATATGAGGGCCGTAGTCTGGCCGAATCCGAACGTTTTTGTCTGGAAATGGGATGTACTCAATACAAGCTCACTTCACGTATGGTTCACCACTCTGCCTGACAAACAAAGGCTCTAAATTTAAAACGACACATCGCGTATCGTAACTTGGCATATTAAGAAGATTTTCCAAATAAGTTAACCGTCTGTCATTGTTAAAAAGATTAAATTTTAAAAAGATTTGCCGAGAAAATTTTCTTCGAATTTTTTCTATACGTTATATATCAACATTATAATAAGAAGTCCAGACGACTAAAATGTATGTGAAGTTAGCCCGAAAAGTAGCCCGCAAAAAATGTGTCCTTGCTAAAACTTTAATATTTTCGGGCCAGCCCGAAAAATTTATAAAAACTGCATTATCTCTAAATTCTCATCCCGAAATAATTTTTACATCTGTATATAAAGCTGTTTGATTTTACATGTAAAACTAAATTTACAACGAAAATTAAATAATATAATAAAACATAATAAACATTTTGTTTATTCGCCATGCAAATTTATCAAAAATAATAATAATAATAACAATAATTTAAACGAAATCATAAATGATCGTTGAACATATGGTATATACAAAATACATGTTTACGTGGCCGTCCTCGCAGAAAATTCCAAAAAACAACTGAAACTGCTTCGAAAAATTGATCAATATCACAAATCTAAATATAAACCCAGATTATCATACCAGTTAGATAGAAGGTATACAATTACACGAGTCAGTACATAATGATCGGAACACAAAAATTCAAATGTTCACGGTTACATTTTCTTCCGTAACGAATTCCACAGGGATATCCGACTACTTCGGCCAATGTCCCGACCTAGTGTTGGTCACCAGAAATCCAAAACATACAGCCCCAGTACCATATCAGTTGGATAAAAGGTTTATATTAACCCTTGATTCAGACAAAAATACCAAAAAGTTATCTTATGAGACGGTATACACAAGGATTACCCGAGACTTCGGCCACTCTTACGACTTAGTGTAGGCCATTTGAAATCCAAATAATGTAGCCCCATTTCTATACGAGGTGGATAGAAGGTTCGTGCAAGTCTCAGTATGTAACGATTTTCAACAAAAAATTGACTAACAATTTTTTTCGGTGGTGGTTTTCACAGGGATTACCCGAGACTTCGGCCACTCTTACGACTTAGTGTAGGCCATTTGAAATCCAAATAATGTAGCCCCATTTCTATACGAGGTGGATAGAAGGTTCGTGCAGGTCTCAGTATGTAACGATTTTCAACAAAAAATTGACTAACAATTTTTTTCTGTGGTGGTTTTCACAGGGATTACCCGAGACTTCGGCCACTCTTACGACTTAGTGTAGGCCATTTGAAATCCAAATAATGTAGCCCCATTTCTATACGAGGTGGATAGAAGGTTCGTGCAAGTCTCAGTATGTAACGATTTTCAACAAAAAATTGACTAACAATTTTTTTCGGTGGTGGTTTTCACAGGGATTACCCGAGACTTCGGCCACTCTTACGACTTAGTGTAGGCCATTTGAAATCCAAATAATGTAGCCCCATTTCTATACGAGGTGGATAGAAGGTTCGTGCAGGTCTCAGTATGTAACGATTTTCAACAAAAAATTGACTAACAATTTTTTTCTGTGGTGGTTTTCACAGGGATTACCCGAGACTTCGGCCACTCTTACGACTTAGTGTAGGCCATTTGAAATCCAAATAATGTAGCCCCATTTCTATACGAGGTGGATAGAAGGTTCGTGCAGGTCTCAGTATGTAACGATTTTCAACAAAAAATTGACTAACAATTTTTTTCTGTGGTGGTTTTCACAGGGATTACCCGAGACTTCGGCCACTCTTACGACTTAGTGTAGGCCATTTGAAATCCAAATAATGTAGCCCCATTTCTATACGAGGTGGATAGAAGGTTCGTGCAGGTCTCAGTATGTAACGATTTTCAACAAAAAATTGACTAACAATTTTTTTCTGTGGTGGTTTTCACAGGGATTACCCGAGACTTCGGCCACTCTTACGACTTAGTGTAGGCCATTTGAAATCCAAATAATGTAGCCCCATTTCTATACGAGGTGGATAGAAGGTTCGTGCAGGTCTCAGTATGTAACGATTTTCAACAAAAAATTGACTAACAATTTTTTTCTGTGGTGGTTTTCACAGGGATTACCCGAGACTTCGGCCACTCTTACGACTTAGTGTAGGCCATTTGAAATCCAAATAATGTAGCCCCATTTCTATACGAGGTGGATAGAAGGTTCGTGCAGGTCTCAGTATGTAACGATTTTCAACAAAAAATTGACTAACAATTTTTTTCTGTGGTGGTTTTCACAGGGATTACCCGAGACTTCGGCCACTCTTACGACTTAGTGTAGGCCATTTGAAATCCAAATAATGTAGCCCCATTTCTATACGAGGTGGATAGAAGGTTCGTGCAGGTCTCAGTATGTAACGATTTTCAACAAAAAATTGACTAACAATTTTTTTCTGTGGTGGTTTTCACAGGGATTACCCGAGACTTCGGCCACTCTTACGACTTAGTGTAGGCCATTTGAAATCCAAATAATGTAGCCCCATTTCTATACGAGGTGGATAGAAGGTTCGTGCAGGTCTCAGTATGTAACGATTTTCAACAAAAAATTGACTAACAATTTTTTTCTGTGGTGGTTTTCACAGGGATTACCCGAGACTTCGGCCACTCTTACGACTTAGTGTAGGCCATTTGAAATCCAAATAATGTAGCCCCATTTCTATACGAGGTGGATAGAAGGTTCGTGCAAGTCTCAGTATGTAACGATTTTCAACAAAAAATTGACTAACAATTTTTTTCTGTGGTGGTTTTCACAGGGATTACCCGAGACTTCGGCCAATCTTACGACTTAGTGTAGGCCATTTGAAATCCAAATAATGTAGCCCCATTTCTATACGAGGTGGATAGAAGGTTCGTGCAGGTCTCAGTATGTAACGATTTTCAACAAAAAATTGACTAACAATTTTTTTCGGTGGCGGTTTTCACAGGGATTATCCGAGACTTCGGCCACTCTTACGACTTAGTGTAGGCCATTGAAGTCCAAATAATGTAGCCCCATTTCTAACAATTTTTGAAATATTAATAGTGGTAACGGTATTTGATCTGTTGGTCATTGCAATTCGAACGTTATAGTGAAATTTTGAACAGTGTTTAAAAATCGTGTTGGCATTATTTGTCAAATTCAAATCTAAGTTTAGTCAAACAGCAAAACTGATAACGGTATTTCGTCTGGTGGTAGTTATATTTATAACAGTATAGTGTAAATTTGTCAAGAGTGCTTCTGTTTAGAGTATTGTATTGACTTGATCCCTGAATTATTATCAAGATCGCTGGCAATATTTGTACATTAAAGAAGTAAGTATTATATTAATGTAATTCAAAGTCTATTTTAAAACTAACTTAATTTAATTTAACTATCCTTATTATCAGAATGAAGCGCACTATTCGATATAATCACAAAAATAAACGAAACCGTGTTACTCTCGAATCGTTGAAAAATGCATTGAGTTCAATAGAAGAATTAAAGCGACGAGACCTAATAGTATCTTCATTAGATACACCACAAATGAGGGAAATTTGTGATCTAATTGGAGCAAAAAAGAATAAGAGAAATAGAATCTTAATATATGATATTTGGAGGAGCAAAATTAAAAATTATGGTGATCTCGCTAGTGTTTCATCAAGAATCGAACAGCCAAGTAACGTGCAGGTTCCACTAACCGTGACTGAATACCCTGATTCAATTCCTAATGGCGAAACATGTGTTTCAGAAACAGTAATGGGTTCATCTCTAGATGAGTTGGTTTATATTTTCGATAGTAATGATTTTTTGACGGAAAATATTGCAAAAAATGCAACATCAGAAAGTTATACAACAACTCCCAGGGATTTTGAACACATCATTACTACCAATAACCCGAACGACGAGAACCAATATATTGATAATGCGTCTCCAATCAAAGAACGAAATGAGACGAGTTTGGAGAATGTATATTGCGAAGATAGTAGTGAATCATTAATTGATATATTTGAGCCACAGAAAAACTCATCTAATTTAAAACATATCGTGAGAAAGTGTGATGAAAATACAACAATTAAAAAAGGTACATTGCCTAAAATTGTTTTTATTAAAACTGATTATGAGATACGTCTAGCAACTGAGGTTTGGGCTAACATATTTATAGCACCAGAAAAAAAATTTAAATCGCACACATACAGCTCTTTAGTATCCGAAAAACTCACGGAGCTAAGTGGATGCCAAATTAATATAAAGGGATATGATGTAAGCAAAAGTCACATTACCATTAGAGCCTACTGTAGCCACAAAACTGATAAAATGAATTGCCGGACATATAAGTTAATTAATAGAGAGATTGAGAAAGGGATTTTTGCAGTTTATAGAACAGATGGTGCAGTCGTGCATCCATATAAAAAGTTTCGCGTAACTTCGAAACATGATCGAGATATATACAAAGAAAAGCTTCTGCAAAATACGGCAGAGTCTGTGTGCGAAATGCTAGTAGATGAGGAGGATGCTAATTTTGTATTAAAACATAACACAATACAAAAATCAAAAAGTAATGATGTATTACGGAAGATTCGGTCAGAGGCCATTAAAGCGCAGGACAATATGTCAGACGATATTTTGGACGTTTCAGAGGAAATGTTGAAGGCAGATACTGAAAATCGATATATTCAAAAAATTGGTTACCGACCCTTCTTTGTAGTAACGTATAGCAAGCAACAAAACCAAATATTAAAAATGATGGCTGATCGAAATACCACTGATGATTTGGTGGTGTATATGGACGCAACTGGGAGCTTGATTCGAGCGCCATACAAACGGTGTAAATCGATATTTTACTACGCGATTGTAATTCCAGCATCTGTCATTTCTGAGCGAACTACGACACCATACCCAATTACAGATATGGTAAGTGCTAGCCATACAATGGACACAATTGGAGGCTGGCTAATGTCATATCGCATGTACACGGAAAAAAATTTCAAAAAATGGCCAGTCTTTAACGCTATTGTAACCGATTTTTCATTTGCCGAAATAAATTCAGTAATGAATTCATTTAACCACATGAATATAGTGGAATATTTAAAGTTAACTCATAAATGGGTTAACAATTTGGAAGCCAATAAAGCTGTATCAGATGTAGTGAAATTGTATCTTTGTTGCTCCCATTTGTCCCATTCAATAGCGGAGGATGTACATAAAAATTTTATTTCCAGTTCAACGCAAAAGGTGGTTAAAGAAATATTTGCTTCGATTTTTATGATGCAAGATTATAATTTAATTCAGGATATCTGGAAATATTTATCAATTTTACTAAAGTCAAAACAAATTACCAGTGAAGTTCAACATTCCTTAGAGGTAATCACTAAAAAAGTCGGAGGAAATGATATAAGTACCCTGTCCAGTAAATGTGGATTATCCGAGCATGCCTCAGTTACTAACTTTAACAAAGCAATTTATTTACAAAGTCCATTTTATTTGGACTTAAAAAAAATTAGTGATGAATGTTTATTGGTCGAACAAAAGTGTATTGGGGTGGCTAAAATTGGAGGACCAAACAGCTTTTATAATGTAAAATTTGTGGAACTATGTTTAAAAAAATACTTAACGTATTTACCTTTATGGAGTGGCATCTTGAAAAATGGTGAAAGGCATAGCAACAGCCACATCGAAAACTATAACGCCACAATCAAACGAAGAATGAAAAATTCTAAAAGAATTGGTAAACTTCCAACCAAAGTAGGACGTTTTGTGAGAGAAATTAATTCACGAAACGCGTCGATTTATAAAAGATTAATTACTGGAATTCCCACACATCCTTTAAAACAAAATTCGACTCTTGGAGATCCGGATTGCAGTTTATATGATTCTCAAATGAAGGAGTCAACATGGAAGGGGAAAAATTTAAATGATTTAACTCCTAAGGGTAAAAACAATAGTTTTAAGTTAAAAACATTAAAAAAACTGCATGCATTATCGGCCACTGATCGTACTATCAATACCATCGGAATTCTCAGTCAAAATGAATCCAGTCAGAAGTTCAATACAACAGAGACAGATACTCCAAAGAGGCCATACCCATTAACAAAAAAAAAATTATTCAGAACTAAACCAGCTACTATCCCATTAATAATGAATGCAATAAAAACATGCACGTATTATAAAAATACGTGCTGCCTCGATTCTTTATTGCAATCATTAGCTTTGGGGTACTTTAAATTACGTTTAAATGACGATCCGATAAAATTGAGAACTTATTTACAAAACAATTGCAGAATAAAAAAGCTTATCGGAGAACTGTTGTCCAACAATTTAGACCACGTTTATAAAATTCGGAAAGAAATTTTAATCGAAATTTATGGAATAACCAACGATTGCTATAGCAGTATATTGGACATAGCCGGTAATGTTTTGAAAAATTTGCCAAGTCTTATAGTGACGTTAAAATGCGAGAAGTGTGGCGCTATATGTACAGAAGAACGATCGCTTATATTAATAGATATGCTTAAATTTAGTACTGTAGGGTTTTCGAAACTAAGCAGTTGCCTTCAACAAATACCAATAAAAGGTTGTTCAAATTGTAAGAACAAAATGATAGTGAATAACTCTGAATTTCAGGATATCATTTGTATTTATTCCGAGCGTACAACGACAAATCAAATTAAGGCCACCATACGTGATGTGGAACCTATAATTTTTATTAACCAAGTTTCTTACGAACTCGTTTCAATTATTAGCTATCAACAAATGGGAAATGGACACTTTGTTAGTTATGGGAAAATAAAAGAGAAATGGTTGAAATACGACGATCTTAATCCTATTGTATCTTCTATAAGAAATATTAGTGCACAGCAAATTGATCCACATTTGATTATATATGTAAAACAGAGTCAAAATTAATTATAATAAACAATAAATTTATAAACTTAAAAAAATCGTTTTTTATTCGAAATCAATACATACTGAGTAAGGTACGATCCATCTTTCCACCTCGTATTCAAAACTATAACGTTTGGACTCCAGGAGACCTTCACTATTTTGTAACAATGGCCAAAGTCTCAGGAAATTCCTGTGCAACCGCCACAGAAAAAAATTCTTAGAAATTTTTTTGTTGAAAATCGTTACATACTGAGACTGGCACGAACCTTCTATCCACCTCGTATAGAAATGGGGCTACATTATTTGGATTTCAAATGGCCTACACTAAGTCGTAAGAGTGGCCGAAGTCTCGGGTAATCCCTGTGAAAACCACCACAGAAAAAAATTGTTAGTCAATTTTTTGTTGAAAATCGTTACATACTGAGACCTGCACGAACCTTCTATCCACCTCGTATAGAAATGGAGCTACATTATTTGGATTTCAAATGGCCTACACTAAGTCGTAAGAGTGGCCGAAGTCTCGGGTAATCCCTGTGAAAACCACCACAGAAAAAAATTGTTAGTCAATTTTTTGTTGAAAATCGTTACATACTGAGACCTGCACGAACCTTCTATCCACCTCGTTTAGAAATGGGGCTACATTATTTGGATTTCAAATGGCCTACACTAAGTCGTAAGAGTGGCCGAAGTCTCGGGTAATCCCTGTGAAAACCACCACAGAAAAAAAATTGTTAGTCAATTTTTTGTTGAAAATCGTTACATACTGAGACCTGCACGAACCTTCTATCCACCTCGTATAGAAATGGGGCTACATTATTTGGATTTCAAATGGCCTACACTAAGTCGTAAGAGTGGCCGAAGTCTCGGGTAATCCCTGTGAAAACCACCACAGAAAAAAATTGTTAGTCAATTTTTTGTTGAAAATCGTTACATACTGAGACCTGCACGAACCTTCTATCCACCTCGTATAGAAATGGGGCTACATTATTTGGATTTCAAATGGCCTACACTAAGTCGTAAGAGTGGCCGAAGTCTCGGATAATCCCTGTGAAAACCGCCACAGAAAAAAATTGTTAGTCAATTTTTTGTTGAAAATCGTTACATACTGAGACCTGCACGAACCTTCTATCCACCTCGTATAGAAATGGGGCTACATTATTTGGATTTCAAATGGCCTACACTAAGTCGTAAGAGTGGCCGAAGTCTCGGGTAATCCCTGTGAAAACCACCACAGAAAAAAATTGTTAGTCAATTTTTTGTTGAAAATCGTTACATACTGAGACCTGCACGAACCTTCTATCCACCTCGTTTAGAAATGGGGCTACATTATTTGGATTTCAAATGGCCTACACTAAGTCGTAAGAGTGGCCGAAGTCTCGGGTAATCCCTGTGAAAACCACCACAGAAAAAAATTGTTAGTCAATTTTTTGTTGAAAATCGTTACATACTGAGACCTGCACGAACCTTCTATCCACCTCGTATAGAAATGGGGCTACATTATTTGGATTTCAAATGGCCTACACTAAGTCGTAAGAGTGGCCGAAGTCTCGGATAATCCCTGTGAAAACCGCCACAGAAAAAAATTGTTAGTCAATTTTTTGTTGAAAATCGTTACATACTGAGACCTGCACGAACCTTCTATCCACCTCGTATAGAAATGGGGCTACATTATTTGAATTTCAAATGGCCTACACTAAGTCGTAAGAGTGGCCGAAGTCTCGGGTAATCCCTGTGAAAACCACCACCGAAAAAAATTGTTAGTCAATTTTTTGTTGAAAATCGTTACATACTGAGACTTGCACGAACCTTCTATCCACCTCGTATAGAAATGGGGCTACATTATTTGGATTTCAAATGGCCTACACTAAGTCGTAAGAGTGGCCGAAGTCTCGGGTAATCCCTGTGAAAACCACCACAGAAAAAAATTGTTAGTCAATTTTTTGTTGAAAATCGTTACATACTGAGACCTGCACGAACCTTCTATCCACCTCGTATAGAAATGGGGCTACATTATTTGGATTTCAAATGGCCTACACTAAGTCGTAAGAGTGGCCGAAGTCTCGGGTAATCCCTGTGAAAACCACCACAGAAAAAAATTGTTAGTCAATTTTTTGTTGAAAATCGTTACATACTGAGACCTGCACGAACCTTCTATCCACCTCGTATAGAAATGGGGCTACATTATTTGGATTTCAAATAGCCTACACTAAGTCGTAAGAGTGGCCGAAGTCTCGGGTAATCCCTGTGAAAACCACCACAGAAAAAAATTGTTAGTCAATTTTTTGTTGAAAATCGTTACATACTGAGACCTGCACGAACCTTCTATCCACCTCGTATAGAAATGGGGCTACATTATTTGGATTTCAAATGGCCTACACTAAGTCGTAAGAGTGGCCGAAGTCTCGGGTAATCCCTGTGAAAACCACCACAGAAAAAAATTGTTAGTCAATTTTTTGTTGAAAATCGTTACATACTGAGACCTGCACGAACCTTCTATCCACCTCGTATAGAAATGGGGCTACATTATTTGGATTTCAAATGGCCTACACTAAGTCGTAAGAGTGGCCGAAGTCTCGGGTAATCCCTGTGAAAACCACCACAGAAAAAAATTGTTAGTCAATTTTTTGTTGAAAATCGTTACATACTGAGACCTGCACGAACCTTCTATCCACCTCGTATAGAAATGGGGCTACATTATTTGGATTTCAAATGGCCTACACTAAGTCGTAAGAGTGGCCGAAGTCTCGGGTAATCCCTGTGAAAACCACCACAGAAAAAAATTGTTAGTCAATTTTTTGTTGAAAATCGTTACATACTGAGACCTGCACGAACCTTCTATCCACCTCGTATAGAAATGGGGCTACATTATTTGGATTTCAAATGGCCTACACTAAGTCGTAAGAGTGGCCGAAGTCTCGGGTAATCCCTGTGAAAACCACCACAGAAAAAAATTGTTAGTCAATTTTTTGTTGAAAATCGTTACATACTGAGACCTGCACGAACCTTCTATCCACCTCGTATAGAAATGGGGCTACATTATTTGGATTTCAAATGGCCTACACTAAGTCGTAAGAGTGGCCGAAGTCTCGGGTAATCCCTGTGAAAACCACCACAGAAAAAAATTGTTAGTCAATTTTTTGTTGAAAATCGTTACATACTGAGACCTGCACGAACCTTCTATCCACCTCGTATAGAAATGGGGCTACATTATTTGGATTTCAAATGGCCTACACTAAGTCGTAAGAGTGGCCGAAGTCTCGGGTAATCCCTGTGAAAACCACCACAGAAAAAAATTGTTAGTCAATTTTTTGTTGAAAATCGTTACATACTGAGACCTGCACGAACCTTCTATCCACCTCGTATAGAAATGGGGCTACATTATTTGGATTTCAAATGGCCTACACTAAGTCGTAAGAGTGGCCGAAGTCTCGGGTAATCCCTGTGAAAACCACCACAGAAAAAAATTGTTAGTCAATTTTTTGTTGAAAATCGTTACATACTGAGACCTGCACGAACCTTCTATCCACCTCGTATAGAAATGGGGCTACATTATTTGGATTTCAAATAGCCTACACTAAGTCGTAAGAGTGGCCGAAGTCTCGGGTAATCCCTGTGAAAACCACCACAGAAAAAAATTGTTAGTCAATTTTTTGTTGAAAATCGTTACATACTGAGACCTGCACGAACCTTCTATCCACCTCGTATAGAAATGGGGCTACATTATTTGGATTTCAAATGGCCTACACTAAGTCGTAAGAGTGGCCGAAGTCTCGGGTAATCCCTGTGAAAACCACCACAGAAAAAAATTGTTAGTCAATTTTTTGTTGAAAATCGTTACATACTGAGACCTGCACGAACCTTCTATCCACCTCGTATAGAAATGGGGCTACATTATTTGGATTTCAAATGGCCTACACTAAGTCGTAAGAGTGGCCGAAGTCTCGGGTAATCCCTGTGAAAACCACCACAGAAAAAAATTGTTAGTCAATTTTTTGTTGAAAATCGTTACATACTGAGACCTGCACGAACCTTCTATCCACCTCGTATAGAAATGGGGCTACATTATTTGGATTTCAAATGGCCTACACTAAGTCGTAAGAGTGGCCGAAGTCTCGGGTAATCCCTGTGAAAACCACCACAGAAAAAAATTGTTAGTCAATTTTTTGTTGAAAATCGTTACATACTGAGACCTGCACGAACCTTCTATCCACCTCGTATAGAAATGGGGCTACATTATTTGGATTTCAAATGGCCTACACTAAGTCGTAAGAGTGGCCGAAGTCTCGGGTAATCCCTGTGAAAACCACCACAGAAAAAAATTGTTAGTCAATTTTTTGTTGAAAATCGTTACATACTGAGACCTGCACGAACCTTCTATCCACCTCGTATAGAAATGGGGCTACATTATTTGGATTTCAAATGGCCTACACTAAGTCGTAAGAGTGGCCGAAGTCTCGGGTAATCCCTGTGAAAACCACCACAGAAAAAAATTGTTAGTCAATTTTTTGTTGAAAATCGTTACATACTGAGACCTGCACGAACCTTCTATCCACCTCGTATAGAAATGGGGCTACATTATTTGGATTTCAAATGGCCTACACTAAGTCGTAAGAGTGGCCGAAGTCTCGGGTAATCCCTGTGAAAACCACCACCGAAAAAAATTGTTAGTCAATTTTTTGTTGAAAATCGTTACATACTGAGACTTGCACGAACCTTCTATCCACCTCGTATAGAAATGGGGCTACATTATTTGGATTTCAAATGGCCTACACTAAGTCGTAAGAGTGGCCGAAGTCTCGGGTAATCCCTGTGAAAACCACCACAGAAAAAAATTGTTAGTCAATTTTTTGTTGAAAATCGTTACATACTGAGACCTGCACGAACCTTCTATCCACCTCGTATAGAAATGGGGCTACATTATTTGGATTTCAAATAGCCTACACTAAGTCGTAAGAGTGGCCGAAGTCTCGGGTAATCCCTGTGAAAACCACCACAGAAAAAAATTGTTAGTCAATTTTTTGTTGAAAATCGTTACATACTGAGACCTGCACGAACCTTCTATCCACCTCGTATAGAAATGGGGCTACATTATTTGGATTTCAAATGGCCTACACTAAGTCGTAAGAGTGGCCGAAGTCTCGGGTAATCCCTGTGAAAACCACCACAGAAAAAAATTGTTAGTCAATTTTTTGTTGAAAATCGTTACATACTGAGACCTGCACGAACCTTCTATCCACCTCGTATAGAAATGGGGCTACATTATTTGGATTTCAAATAGCCTACACTAAGTCGTAAGAGTGGCCGAAGTCTCGGGTAATCCCTGTGAAAACCACCACAGAAAAAAATTGTTAGTCAATTTTTTGTTGAAAATCGTTACATACTGAGACCTGCACGAACCTTCTATCCACCTCGTATAGAAATGGGGCTACATTATTTGGATTTCAAATGGCCTACACTAAGTCGTAAGAGTGGCCGAAGTCTCGGGTAATCCCTGTGAAAACCACCACAGAAAAAAATTGTTAGTCAATTTTTTGTTGAAAATCGTTACATACTGAGACCTGCACGAACCTTCTATCCACCTCGTATAGAAATGGGGCTACATTATTTGGATTTCAAATGGCCTACACTAAGTCGTAAGAGTGGCCGAAGTCTCGGGTAATCCCTGTGAAAACCACCACAGAAAAAAATTGTTAGTCAATTTTTTGTTGAAAATCGTTACATACTGAGACCTGCACGAACCTTCTATCCACCTCGTATAGAAATGGGGCTACATTATTTGGATTTCAAATGGCCTACACTAAGTCGTAAGAGTGGCCGAAGTCTCGGGTAATCCCTGTGAAAACCACCACAGAAAAAAATTGTTAGTCAATTTTTTGTTGAAAATCGTTACATACTGAGACCTGCACGAACCTTCTATCCACCTCGTATAGAAATGGGGCTACATTATTTGGATTTCAAATGGCCTACACTAAGTCGTAAGAGTGGCCGAAGTCTCGGGTAATCCCTGTGAAAACCACCACAGAAAAAAATTGTTAGTCAATTTTTTGTTGAAAATCGTTACATACTGAGACCTGCACGAACCTTCTATCCACCTCGTATAGAAATGGGGCTACATTATTTGGATTTCAAATGGCCTACACTAAGTCGTAAGAGTGGCCGAAGTCTCGGGTAATCCCTGTGAAAACCACCACCGAAAAAAATTGTTAGTCAATTTTTTGTTGAAAATCGTTACATACTGAGACCTGCACGAACCTTCTATCCACCTCGTATAGAAATGGGGCTACATTATTTGGATTTCAAATAGCCTACACTAAGTCGTAAGAGTGGCCGAAGTCTCGGGTAATCCCTGTGAAAACCACCACAGAAAAAAATTGTTAGTCAATTTTTTGTTGAAAATCGTTACATACTGAGACCTGCACGAACCTTCTATCCACCTCGTATAGAAATGGGGCTACATTATTTGGATTTCAAATGGCCTACACTAAGTCGTAAGAGTGGCCGAAGTCTCGGGTAATCCCTGTGAAAACCACCACAGAAAAAAATTGTTAGTCAATTTTTTGTTGAAAATCGTTACATACTGAGACCTGCACGAACCTTCTATCCACCTCGTATAGAAATGGGGCTACATTATTTGGATTTCAAATAGCCTACACTAAGTCGTAAGAGTGGCCGAAGTCTCGGGTAATCCCTGTGAAAACCACCACAGAAAAAAATTGTTAGTCAATTTTTTGTTGAAAATCGTTACATACTGAGACCTGCACGAACCTTCTATCCACCTCGTATAGAAATGGGGCTACATTATTTGGATTTCAAATGGCCTACACTAAGTCGTAAGAGTGGCCGAAGTCTCGGGTAATCCCTGTGAAAACCACCACAGAAAAAAATTGTTAGTCAATTTTTTGTTGAAAATCGTTACATACTGAGACCTGCACGAACCTTCTATCCACCTCGTATAGAAATGGGGCTACATTATTTGGATTTCAAATGGCCTACACTAAGTCGTAAGAGTGGCCGAAGTCTCGGGTAATCCCTGTGAAAACCACCACAGAAAAAAATTGTTAGTCAATTTTTTGTTGAAAATCGTTACATACTGAGACCTGCACGAACCTTCTATCCACCTCGTATAGAAATGGGGCTACATTATTTGGATTTCAAATGGCCTACACTAAGTCGTAAGAGTGGCCGAAGTCTCGGGTAATCCCTGTGAAAACCACCACAGAAAAAAATTGTTAGTCAATTTTTTGTTGAAAATCGTTACATACTGAGACCTGCACGAACCTTCTATCCACCTCGTATAGAAATGGGGCTACATTATTTGGATTTCAAATGGCCTACACTAAGTCGTAAGAGTGGCCGAAGTCTCGGGTAATCCCTGTGAAAACCACCACAGAAAAAAATTGTTAGTCAATTTTTTGTTGAAAATCGTTACATACTGAGACCTGCACGAACCTTCTATCCACCTCGTATAGAAATGGGGCTACATTATTTGGATTTCAAATGGCCTACACTAAGTCGTAAGAGTGGCCGAAGTCTCGGGTAATCCCTGTGAAAACCACCACAGAAAAAAATTGTTAGTCAATTTTTTGTTGAAAATCGTTACATACTGAGACCTGCACGAACCTTCTATCCACCTCGTATAGAAATGGGGCTACATTATTTGGATTTCAAATGGCCTACACTAAGTCGTAAGAGTGGCCGAAGTCTCGGGTAATCCCTGTGAAAACCACCACAGAAAAAAATTGTTAGTCAATTTTTTGTTGAAAATCGTTACATACTGAGACCTGCACGAACCTTCTATCCACCTCGTATAGAAATGGGGCTACATTATTTGGATTTCAAATGGCCTACACTAAGTCGTAAGAGTGGCCGAAGTCTCGGGTAATCCCTGTGAAAACCACCACCGAAAAAAATTGTTAGTCAATTTTTTGTTGAAAATCGTTACATACTGAGACTTGCACGAACCTTCTATCCACCTCGTATAGAAATGGGGCTACATTATTTGGATTTCAAATGGCCTACACTAAGTCGTAAGAGTGGCCGAAGTCTCGGGTAATCCCTGTGAAAACCACCACAGAAAAAAATTGTTAGTCAATTTTTTGTTGAAAATCGTTACATACTGAGACCTGCACGAACCTTCTATCCACCTCGTATAGAAATGGGGCTACATTATTTGGATTTCAAATAGCCTACACTAAGTCGTAAGAGTGGCCGAAGTCTCGGGTAATCCCTGTGAAAACCACCACAGAAAAAAATTGTTAGTCAATTTTTTGTTGAAAATCGTTACATACTGAGACCTGCACGAACCTTCTATCCACCTCGTATAGAAATGGGGCTACATTATTTGGATTTCAAATGGCCTACACTAAGTCGTAAGAGTGGCCGAAGTCTCGGGTAATCCCTGTGAAAACCACCACAGAAAAAAATTGTTAGTCAATTTTTTGTTGAAAATCGTTACATACTGAGACCTGCACGAACCTTCTATCCACCTCGTATAGAAATGGGGCTACATTATTTGGATTTCAAATGGCCTACACTAAGTCGTAAGAGTGGCCGAAGTCTCGGGTAATCCCTGTGAAAACCACCACAGAAAAAAATTGTTAGTCAATTTTTTGTTGAAAATCGTTACATACTGAGACCTGCACGAACCTTCTATCCACCTCGTATAGAAATGGGGCTACATTATTTGGATTTCAAATGGCCTACACTAAGTCGTAAGAGTGGCCGAAGTCTCGGGTAATCCCTGTGAAAACCACCACAGAAAAAAATTGTTAGTCAATTTTTTGTTGAAAATCGTTACATACTGAGACCTGCACGAACCTTCTATCCACCTCGTATAGAAATGGGGCTACATTATTTGGATTTCAAATGGCCTACACTAAGTCGTAAGAGTGGCCGAAGTCTCGGGTAATCCCTGTGAAAACCACCACAGAAAAAAATTGTTAGTCAATTTTTTGTTGAAAATCGTTACATACTGAGACCTGCACGAACCTTCTATCCACCTCGTATAGAAATGGGGCTACATTATTTGGATTTCAAATGGCCTACACTAAGTCGTAAGAGTGGCCGAAGTCTCGGGTAATCCCTGTGAAAACCACCACAGAAAAAAATTGTTAGTCAATTTTTTGTTGAAAATCGTTACATACTGAGACCTGCACGAACCTTCTATCCACCTCGTATAGAAATGGGGCTACATTATTTGGATTTCAAATGGCCTACACTAAGTCGTAAGAGTGGCCGAAGTCTCGGGTAATCCCTGTGAAAACCACCACAGAAAAAAATTGTTAGTCAATTTTTTGTTGAAAATCGTTACATACTGAGACCTGCACGAACCTTCTATCCACCTCGTATAGAAATGGGGCTACATTATTTGGATTTCAAATGGCCTACACTAAGTCGTAAGAGTGGCCGAAGTCTCGGGTAATCCCTGTGAAAACCACCACAGAAAAAAATTGTTAGTCAATTTTTTGTTGAAAATCGTTACATACTGAGACCTGCACGAACCTTCTATCCACCTCGTATAGAAATGGGGCTACATTATTTGGATTTCAAATGGCCTACACTAAGTCGTAAGAGTGGCCGAAGTCTCGGGTAATCCCTGTGAAAACCACCACCGAAAAAAATTGTTAGTCAATTTTTTGTTGAAAATCGTTACATACTGAGACTTGCACGAACCTTCTATCCACCTCGTATAGAAATGGGGCTACATTATTTGGATTTCAAATGGCCTACACTAAGTCGTAAGAGTGGCCGAAGTCTCGGGTAATCCTTGTGTATACCGTCTCATAAGATAACTTTTTGGTATTTTTGTCTGAATCAAGGGTTAATATAAACCTTTTATCCAACTGATATGGTACTGGGGCTGTATGTTTTGGATTTCTGGTGACCAACACTAGGTCGGGACATTGGCCGAAGTAGTCGGATATCCCTGTGGAATTCGTTACGGAAGAAAATGTAACCGTGAACATTTGAATTTTTGTGTTCCGATCATTATGTACTGACTCGTGTAATTGTATACCTTCTATCTAACTGGTATGATAATCTGGGTTTATATTTAGATTTGTGATATTGATCAATTTTTCGAAGCAGTTTCAGTTGTTTTTTGGAATTTTCTGCGAGGACGGCCACGTAAACATGTATTTTGTATATACCATATGTTCAACGATCATTTATGATTTCGTTTAAATTATTGTTATTATTATTATTATTTTTGATAAATTTGCATGGCGAATAAACAAAATGTTTATTATGTTTTATTATATTATTTAATTTTCGTTGTAAATTTAGTTTTACATGTAAAATCAAACAGCTTTATATACAGATGTAAAAATTATTTCGGGATGAGAATTTAGAGATAATGCAGTTTTTATAAATTTTTCGGGCTGGCCCGAAAATATTAAAGTTTTAGCAAGGACACATTTTTTTCGGGCTACTTTTCGGGCTAACTTCACATACATACGACTAAAGCATATTCTAAATTTGAACGAACCATTGAAGAATATAAGATTTGAAGAGTCTTCCTTTCTTTAAAACCCCAACAAAGATGGTGATTTTGCTATAATTTTATCGATATAAGGAATAAAACTCAGTGTGGCGTCAAATGTTATTCCCAAGCACACTTCTTAATGTTTAAATTTAAATGATTCTTGCAACACCATAATAATAAATAATCCAGGGTAGATTGCAGTTTAGTAGCATCCGAAGGAGTTTTAATGCGGCAGAGAAGTTTCAGATCATCTGCATATATAAGTCCTTTAGAGTAACGCGAAAAGAATTATTAGTTCACGGTCAATAAATGATCGAATGATGAAAATATTTAACTCTATATAGTTGTTCGTTGACTGTTATGGAAGAAAAGAAGGCATGAGAAACTTGTTCCCGCCACCCAATTTTCTCAGTAGTATTACTTGAACCATTCAACTATTGGCGATCAATGTACATTTGAATTATTGCTTAATCGAGTTGGTTAATCACATGTTATGCTAAAGAGAACCCTAAAAAGAACATGCTGTAAAAGATTGCAGAAAATTTTCAGCAGAAAAAATGATTTTTATACTCACCACCAGGGGCACTACTATCGCTACAGAGAATTTCTTCTGCAGTCATTTTTGTATAGCCAACAGAATTTTTCTTTAATTTTTTTCAATAATTTAACTTCAAAATTATTCCAGGATTCAAATAAAATATGTATAATATTTCCATAAGATTATAATATACTGTATAAAACATGTATGAAATATGATCTTATCTCCATACATACAACTATGAAGTTTGAGGATAATCGACCGAGTTTGAGCGCCTCATAAATATCAGTTTTTTCACTGTGAGCAATGGATAAACCCCGCTGTAACCAATATGCCATTATAATTTTCCAACAAATATAAACATCCAACAAATAATTTACAAATATTGTAAATAGCAGTGGACCAAGGTGTGGGCCCTGCGAAACACCCGAAAGAACGTTTATTTGATTTGATTTAACACGATGTAATTTAACAAATTGAATACGATCTAATAAATATGCCCCCACCCAGTTTACGAATTTTTCAGAAAGTCCAAACATCTTGAGCTTATAACGGGTGATTTTTTAAGAGCTTGAGAACTTTTTTTTAAAAAAAACGCATAAAATTTGCAAAATCTCATCGGTTCTTTATTTGAAACGTTAGATTGGTCCATGACATTTACTTTTTGAAGATAATTTCATTTAAATGTTGACCGCGGCTGCGTCTTAGGTGGTCCATTCGGAAAGTCCAATTTTGGGCAACTTTTTCGAGCATTTCGGCCGGAATAGCCCGAATTTCTTCGGAAATGTTGTCTTCCAAAACTGGAATAGTTGCTGGCTTATTTCTGTAGACTTTAGACTTGACGTAGCCCCACAAAAAATAGTCTAAAGGCGTCAAATCGCATGATCTTGGTGGCCAACTTACCGGGCCATTTCTTGAGATGAATTGTTCTCCGAAGTTTTCCCTCAAAATGGCCATAGAATCGCGAGCTGTGTGGCATGTAGCGCCATCTTGTTGAAACCACATGTCAACTAAGTTCAGTTCTTCCATTTTTGGCAACAAAAAGTTTGTTAGCATCGAACGATAGCGATCGCCATTCACCGTAACGTTGCGTCCAACAGCATCTTTGAAAAAATACGGTCCAATGATTCCACCAGCGTACAAACCACACCAAACAGTGCATTTTTCGGGATGCATGGGCAGTTCTTGAACGGCTTCTGGTTGCTCTTCACTTTAAATGCGGCAATTTTGCTTATTTACGTAGCCATTCAACCAGAAATGAGCCTCATCGCTGAACAAAATTTGTCGATAAAAAAGCGGATTTTCTGCCAACTTTTCTAGGGCCCATTCACTGAAAATTCGACGTTGTGGCAGATCGTTCGGCTTCAGTTATGAAATGTCAAAGCATACTGAGCATCTTTCTCTTTGACACCTTGTCTGAAATCCCGCGTGATCTGTCAAATACTAATGCATGAAAATCCTAACCACAAAAAAATCACCCGTTATATATGATAATTTGGTGTTGAACAGAGTCAAACGTGCTGAGATGTTGAAATACTTTTTTGTGTTAAAAACATGTATCTTGTCCATATGGCCGCTTAGGGATTGATGATAAAATAGATATATCTCTGTAATTGGATATGTTATACCGATCACCTGCCTTATATGGGAATAATTGAAGATATTTTCCATATCTGCGGAAAAACTGAAGTATTTAAAGATTTATTAAATAATAATTTCAATGAATAGCAACGTTGATATTTTAACAATTTCAAAATATGCGACGAAATTCCGTCAGGTCCACATCCAATTTTAAAAGAGTTCAATACATTAATAATATCAGATTCAGATACATGATTTTTACACTTAAATTTTGCTCCACTGCTGAAGTTACGTTAGTAGGTAACAAAAAATCACATTCATCATCAGGAACCTATGTACAGTCCTTAAAATTATTTGTGCATCGCCAAAATTTAACAATTCACTCGAGAAAATTTAAACTCTTGACCTAAAAATTAACTTTAAAAAATTAATAAAGGATTTATTATTTGAAATGGCATTTATTCTGTATTTAATTTTAAAAAAAATTAAAAAATATTCATTATTTCATTAAAAACGAAATCACAAAATTATTTGTGCATCTATAAAATTAACTAAATAGCTAGGAATAAAAATAAATTTTCAAATTAAGTCAATATGAAGTATCCCCACCATTGTTTTCAATAACTTCATGAAGACGATGTGGAATGGAATTCACGAGATTTTCTACCATTTGTGTTGGAATTTGATCCCAGACATTTTTTACTGCAGCAAAAGTTTCATTTGGCTGCCTTCCAATTTCTACCGCCAATTTTTGTTTCAAATAATTCCAAATGTTCTCAATTGGGTTTAAATCCGGACTTTGCGGTGGCCAATCAAGCGTTCGTTGGTCCAAATCTTTTAGAAACGTCGTAATCATTTTGCTTTTGTGAATTGAAGCGTTGTCTTGCTGCAGTATAAAATGCTGGCCGATTAGTTCACATCCAGAAACTATTGCGTGCTTCGTTCAACAATTCCAAGTATGTACTTGAAGTTACCTTTTGAGGTAACATAATAAGTTGACCAACCCCATTATAGCAGAAACATCTCCATACCATAACTTTACCTCCACCACTATGGCGAGTTGGCATAACAATAGAGCGATTTTTTTTTGTTCAGGAGTCGAATAAAAATATTTTTTCCCATATGTCCCATCCAAACTAAAACATGACTCGTCTGTCCACAAAATATTACGCCAAAACTCCACAGTTTTAACTCCACAACTTCTTATTTATGTGGTTTATGAATGGCTTCTATTAAATGGTATAGGCTTTGACATTTGCCTCGTGTAGTCGTCTTCGTACAGTAATGTGAGAGATTTTGACTTCTCGAGTGATTTTTATATCATTTTGAACATTTTGTATTTTTTCTTGAAGGTTCCGTTTTAGAAGATTAACTATACTTTTGTATTTTTTTGCGGTTGTAGCTCGTTTTCGCCCTCTCCCTTGCACAATTTTCAAGCTGCTCTTTACTTTTGATTTTTTTATTTGATATGCAACCGAATTTCGATGGCAGTTGTACATCCGTGCCAATTCTTTTATAGGCATCCCGGCAGAATAGCTCCCTACAATCGCAGATCTGACTTTCAAAGATAATTCCTTAGTTTTAACCTGTAACATTTTTGTCAAAACATGAAAAAATCGGGATTCCCGTTATTTTTTTTTTAATATTTTATTTATGAGAACAATAAATTTTTTTTACAAAGTAACTAGTCATTTTTGACTAACAGCGGTTGATTCTGACTGCAAATTATTAAGCACTCCTATGTAAACTTTCCAAAGCGATGTTTAGATTTATTTTGCCTTCTGCGGACTATTCTTGTAATTCAAAAGGTTTTTGTCTTTTAGGTTTAGTCTTCTTGTAATACCATCTTAATGAAGTAGTTTTACAGTTTCATGGTTGGGGTGTTGATGGAGCCTCTCCTGATGTTTTCGAGCATACTTCTTTATTTACTATTTTTATTTATTTTAGTTTTGCTTTTGTTTTTAATGAAATAATGAGTATTTTTTAATTTTTTTTTAATTAAATACAGAATAAATACCATTTCAAATAAAAAATCCATCATTATTATTTTAAAGTTAATTTTTAGGTCAACAGGTTAGATTTTCTCGAGTGAATTGTTAAATTTTTGCGATGCACTAATAATTTTGTTAAGGACTGTATATAACATTTGGTAGATTGAAATCTCCGATTACGATAAAATTTGTGCTCTCCTTATCAAATTCACACATAAGATTGCTCATAAATTCAGTAAATGTTGAATAAAATTCCAAATTTTTACGTGGTGGTTAGTAGATGGTAACGAATTAACGATTATACTGGTTTGACAAAAAATGTTTCACTGAAAAAATGTTTAATGGTTTCACATTCTAATGAAGACGGAGTTACCAAAGCCTGGCTTGAAATATTTTTATAAACAGCAATTAAAACGTCTCCTCCAGGTCCAGATGTTTTTGAACTTATATAATAAGACCGGTCACAACTGTAAACAACAAAATTTGATGGAAAAAACTCAACACTGTTAATTACTTCGTGGAATTTAGTTTCCGTGATAGTGTAAATATCATATTCCGTTAACGTGATTATATAAGTTAAGTTAAGTTGTTGTGGCTGCTATCGCACACTTAGACCAATTTGATCCGTTGTGATACCACTCTATACGGCTATAGGTCCGAGTCTTTTCGTAGAACCATCTGCGCATTGCATAGCTCCATGTCAGGCCTATAGTACTGACATGGAAGATGTGTTCATTTTTCACCACCGATCGCACCGCCCAAACGCTCGAAGGTGAAAAACCCATTTTGCATCCTGCCTCGAATCGGATTCGAACCCGGTACCTCCCGCTCCAACTGCCGCAGGTTTAACCACTGCGCCACCTGGGCGGTCGTGATTATAAAAACAAGTTGACTTCGATGACATTCTTCCAACATTTTATAAAAATGTAGCAAGATTTTTATCATGAGATGATAAAGTCGAATTGTAGTTATTCCAGAAATTGTGCACGATTTAGATTTCGAAAATTTCCACGACGAACCTGATACTCTTTAACAAGGATATTTTTCGGCCAGGCTGACGGTGACAGCAAATTCTCCAATTGCGCCTCATCTATAGTGATTTTATAGGATATATTTTGGTTCAATCCCGTGACAGTTGACACTCGATAATTGAAATTTTCGATCTACATAATTTTTAAATTGATCATCAGAAGTAGTCGTATAGATATTTTGGACACAAATAACCATTTCTTTGGAGTAACAACTGATATAATGTCGGTAGACTCGGAATCGACAAGAGCTGTACCAATAACAACATTGGATCCAATTGGCTGAGTTGTTTGGCTTCTCGGCAGATCTGGTTGCTGGTCAATTTGCAATGCAGAAATCACAATTTTTAACGTATGTATATTGTCCGTTTAGCGTACAAACCGAAAATGTACAAACAATACTCACATAGATAAATATCACACTCATCTGAGAGCGTATACCACTCTCAACACCATATTTATCATATACTCATACAAACCGCTCAAATGTATTTCCAAATTCGTTTGTACAAAAACAACAACAAACATAAGACATTGCTGTATGTGTTGTATCTTCAATGTTTCGTACGTTGTCGGGCATACACAATATATCCATCCATAGTACGTCTTGAACGATGAGAAATGTTAAAGATGATTGTTCTGCATGTATTCTCGGTATATATCTTTTAAATAGATGTCTTAGATGAGAGATGAGAGAGAAGGCAAACCGGCTCTGATATATGATGGTACAAAAATAGTTATGAATTATTGTCTTCGTTTGTATATGATTTGTTGTTATTTATATACACGACCGTCTTATGTTATAATTACAAATTATGTTAATTAAGACAATCATAAGACATAGGAATTTTTATAGGCATGTTTATGCATGTACATACCTAAGACACGGTTAAACAACAAACAATCGTCTATTCTTTACTATTCGCGCATCATAACACTTCTATTGTGTCTCTTCAACGCATACATGCGTTTACCTAAGTGTATGTATGAGACATAAATTATGAATATATAGAAGTGCGGTATAAATGGGGAAGACTAACAAAATCTCCGGAAATATGATTGCAAGATAAGATGGGTTATATGGAAATGCCGTTACGACTTTTCCAAGGGGGGCCTCGACTGCTCGTTTTGGGTAGTTGGTGAACCAATATTTGGTTCGTATATATATGAGTAAGGTGATTTTGACCGACATTTTTATGGGAATCGTGTTTAGATATGAATAATTATTGGGTAATTATTACAGTGTGGTCGTTAAAAGTATCAAGACCATGACTAATGAGTGATTTATATACAATCATGGCTAAGATCATGATTTGGCTACATAACTGCATGCATCAAATTAGTGTATTTATTTTTATTTCAACCAGAGTTGGGGAATCGAATCGACAGTGCGTAGTTCAGTGATTTTACCATAGTGCCCAGTATTTAAAATTTGCCCCATATTTCATTCAAAATAAGTCTACCGCCCAGGTGGCGCAGTGGTTAAAGCTGTGGCAGTTGGAGTGGGAGGTACCGGGTTCAAATCGCGATAGGGGCAGGATGGTAGCTCGGTTGAGTGAATGTCGGAAAATGTTTATCCTGCGGGAGATCAAAATCAAATACCTTATATAGACAGATTGAATTACGTCAATATGCGATTTTTTGATGCTAATATGTACTCAACTAACTCAAAATATTTAAGAACAACTTATAGATGACCAGCTGATGTGACATACGTATTAAAAGAATTATATCCAGGCATCTGTACCACTAACATCGCTTCTAACACCATTCGTTTCACCATTATTAAATCATTCACTGACATTCCAATATCGCCGGGAATTAATGGGAATTAACTAACAAATGTAAACTGCCGGAGTCAAGCAAAATTCTAATTATCCATGAAGCCCAAGGTTTAACATCTTCAAATGTAATGTGTTCGATTGTCGGGTAATAAAATTAAACTGTTTGACAGCTTATCACATGCAATAGTAGCATTATAAGCAGACACACACTCACATTTCATTACTTTTCTCAAGCAGAAGGTGACCAACTTCATAAGTTGCTAAATAGAGCTATTCATGCAAATGAACAGAATCTACACGAAATCACGCATAAACCTGAAGACAAATCACTAAGTCCAAGTAATAGAGCCTTGAAAGCCAACGCACTGAGGAAAACTAAACTTAAATTTTATTTTCAAAGTGTAAATAAAATGTCGTCGAAAGCTGCCATGTTTCAAAAACAAAGAGATCCTGAGTTCTGAATTTTTTTCCCAGCCGGTATGTTGTCTACCGATGTGATCGTTCACCAGAAACCAGTACTAAAAAATCTGGAGGTGGAGTATTGATAGCTATTGACACTTCTGTACCCTGTGAGCTCGTTGAATTAAAAAGCGTGTCTATTGAACCATTTTGCGTAAAAATATCGATCAACAAAACAACATTATATATCTACGTTGTATATATTCCACCTGACGCATCGATATTATCATATACTACATGCTGCGACTCAATTGTAGATATCAACAATATGGCTAATCAATCTGACATTATCTTAATCACAGGTGACTTCAATTTTCCTTCTATTAATTGGACCTTAGACGAGGAATTGGATGAAATTTTACCAATGAATATTACGTCGGATGAGGAACATTTGTTCACTGATACTATTTACGACTCAAACCTGAGCCAAATTTGCCAAGTACAAAATGGCTTAGATAGAACTCTTGACTTAATATTTACAAATGAACGAAGTGCATTTAAGGTAAATCAATCAGCAACGCCTTTTGTTGTTAATGATGTTCACCATAAATCAATTGAAATCATATTGGAAATCGAGAACATTAACAAAAAATTCAGTCACAAAAGCTCGACGCCTTTCTACAGCTTCAGGAAAGCAGACACTATTAATCTCCATCATTACATTGAACGTGTCGACTGGAGGAAAGAACTAAACAGCAGCAATATAGAAGAAACAACACAAATTTTATAAAATCATATATCAAGGTATAGAAGTATATGCCCCTTTAACTGCGGTAAAACTTGATAAATATCCACAATGGTATGACGATAAACTAATCAATTTGAAGAATAAGAAGGATAAATCCTATAAAAAAACATTAAAACAATATTCCGAGGCTATATTAAGCTTAAATATGCAGAATGTAACCAACATTTCGAAAACTATTTTGAGACTAAATACAAGACTTACATAACTTGAATTAAAGACAAAATTAAAAAGCACTTTTGGAGCTTTTTTAAGACAAAACATCAAATCAACGGTTTTCCTGCATATATGACATTCAAAGAAGGGAAATCATCGGACGCGCAAGTCATATCCAACATTTTCGCTGAGTTTTTCAATCTGTATTTAGACCAGAAGACGTTAATAAATACGAAAATCCGCACCATGCTAGCGTAGGGAACCTGGCCATTGAAATACCACATATTACAATAGAAGATATAAACAAGGCTCTTAAAACATTCGGCGATGGTTGCGATCCTGACCAAATACTAGCTTCTTTTTTGAAAGAATACACCAGTTTGGAACTACCTCTTTGTATGCTGTTCAATCAGTCGCTGAGATTGGGAGAGTTTTCTTAAAAATTGAAGATAACCAGAATAACCCCGTTATTTAAAACTGGGGATAAAAGTGATGTATCATGTTCATATAACGTCGATTTCATCTATACCCAAATTATTTGAACTTGTAATATGTAATTCCTTCAAAGAAGTGGTGCCTCGACATGTTTCACTCTACCAACATGGGTTCAGGCTTAAGAGATCAACATCTACAAACCTTATTGAATTTACCAGCAGCAAAATCAAAGTTATTGAAAGCCACAAGCAAGTTGACGTGGTGTACACAGTCTTTGCCAAGGCGTTTGACTCCATTAGCCATTGTAAAGCACTAGAACGTTTATACTCATTTGGATTCTCAAACAACTATGTGGCTTGGTTTAAATCTTACTCAAGCAACCGCATCCAATACATCGACATTGGTAACAGCAGGTCCAAGCCAATTCAAGCTACATCGGGTTTTCCACAAAGTTCTCATCTTGGCCCTTGGATTTTTACCATTTTCATCGAGGCAATCACTGAAGTCATTCTACACTCTAAAATTTTAATGTTTGCTGATGACCTCAAAATATACAGAACTGTCGAGAACTTAGGCGATGCCGAGAAACTTCAAGAGGGCATTGACAATTTAGCGATATGGTGTGAGTCAAATCTTCTTAGTCTGAACATCAATAGGTGTAAGACTTTATCATTCCACAGGAAATTAAATCCAGTTTTAAAACATTACGAAGTAAACAATATGCCACTAAAGCGAGTATCAAAGACCTCGGTGTTATTTTCGTGGAAACATATAGAACAATGTGTTGCTAAATCTAATTCTATGTGCGGTTTTATTAAACGATGGACGGGAGACATTTATGACCTGGAGACAATTAAGATTCTGTATTTCGCATACGTACGTTCGCAATTGGAATATGCTGTTACTGTTTGGTGTCCATTTTATGATACAAACATCAGTAAACTTGAGGGTATTCAAAAAAAGTTTATCCGTCACTTAACTTGAAAAAGCGGTTGGGAGTATGATCACGAATTACCATACCATGAAAACCTGCAGCGTTTACCACCATATCTGGAAGGCTGCAAAACAAACAACATAGCAACTCTGGAAAATAGACGTGAGCTTTTAAAGTGTTCGTTTGTTGGTAATATTTTATAAGGTCACATTGACGCACAATCAATACTGGAAAATTTACAAATTAAAGTACCCAGTAGACATCTAAGAAGAAATGAGTTCTTGCAAGTTGATGTCCATAGAACCAACTATGGTTCTAATGAACCGATTAACATGATGTGCAAAAGCTTTAATCAGATAAATCACCTGTTCGATTTTACTTCTAGCAAGGATACCTTAAAACGAAGATTGAAGCAACACTTTGCTTCTTCCTGATTTTTATTATTATTTTATATGTCTGACTATTACGTCATATTTAATGTCAAGTCGTATTTGTAATGTGCAGATGGTTAGGAAAATCGGATCTATCGAATTGGTAGTAATGGCGTAAAAGCAAGGACAGATAAGAGATTACAAAAAAAAAGATAAGTCTATGACTGTATGATGGCTTGTTATGAATAATACACGTATATGGCCGAGTTTTTCCTAAGCCCAACTGGCCACGTCTTATTTTAGATTTGAATTGTTTCTAAGGTAGAATACGCCAGGTTTTTCCTATGATTACCAGTTGACACATATTTCATTGATTGAGTTGATATATATAGGACCTGATCCTGCCATTAGTTCCGCCTGAATTGCGCTTATGTAATTGGGTGTGCTCTTGTCTCTTAACCATTTATTAATCCGAACGCATATACGTAATGGATTGGTTTATTGTGTTCCATCTCGTCCCAATAGCACCTACGGTTTGCTATGATGCCAGTTACACATTCCTATTAAAAACAAATGTCATATTTGTCCTTGTAATGTCATAAATGGCGATATTCTCGAGGCGACTCCATTCCTCATTTTCGGAAAAATTAATCATTGGCCCATCTCACACCGAATAGTTATTCGATGTGGATGCATTGATTTCTCCATGGTTACAGGTTGTCTTTCTGAACCCCATGAAGCTGGTGAGTTTATGTTGATGAGAGCTCAGTCATATTTTGAGCAACAACAACAATGTTTGATTCTGTATACGAAATTTAAAGACAGCAATTTGGACCGGTCAGTGTTTTTTAAAACGTGATGTAACTTTCGATAGTTCGAAAGTAAGAATATGACGAGTAATGCTCGGTAGTTCACGGTCAATAAATGATTGTATGATGAAAGTATTTATCTCTATATAGTAGTTCGTTGACTGTTATGGAAGAAAAAAAGGCATGAGAAACTTGTTCCCGCCACCCAATTTTACATTGTTAATCACATATGGTTAATCACATGTTGTGCTCACTCTAAAAAGAACCAACATTTGTTTAATATGCATCATATGATATTTCATTTTGAGATCAAGAAAGTAAATCGAAACCTGTGACGATATCGAAATTTGCTCTATAAAGTCCAATGCTCACCTGGACATCTCGGACAACACAGGGTCTTATAAATTATAATGCGTGGGTCTTATTGAACCTTAATTGAGGTTGAAGGGTCCCTCTCCTTAAAATCTGTATCGCAATCCACAGAGAAATTTCCAAAGTAATATAAACAAGACCATGTTTTTGATTGTCTGAATACTCCTTTAACTGTATTATGATCTTAAGGCATCTATAGAAATAGTGTTCCCTCAAAGTGTGACATGATTTAAAGATCTCCTTAAAACTTGCCAAGAATTTTTTGAAACCGTTTTTATCTAAAGTATTGCTGGATCCAAACTATCTCCCACTCCCTTTTACTTTTCAATATATCCTGATGCCGTAAATGATATTCTTATTATGTTGTTAGGATGCTTTCATCAGTGTTCATGTATATAGCTCATCTCTTGCCGAATAGAATTCAATTGGTGAGGTCGAAAGCGTGTGAAAATTCACCAAGCATATGCAGCTCTCTATCAGTTTTAATCAAGATATATATCTATATATATATATATATATATATATATATATATATATATATATATATATATATATATATATATATATATATATATATGTATATATATATATATATATATATATATATATATATATATATATATATATATATCCTAACTGATTTGCAGTAGTTAGACTCGTGTATTACGTCGATCATGTCACGCAATGAATAGGTTGGTTACTCTTAGGGCTCCTGCGTTCGAACAGTTACATAAAACCGTCTTTCCAGCTAGATATAACATTGTTGATTTTAAGCTTGAATGTTTGCGACCGAGTTACATCACACCTTCCAATCTATAGCGAAGCTTAGACTATAACCAAAGCGGCTGGCTTCCAACATCATATTATGTTTAGTCTATAGACAAGATGATTTGGAACGTATAGAGTTTATAAACGTTCACAAGATTGAACTACACACTCCTTAAGGCTCGATTCCATGAGAAAAATTGACTGACAGTAAATATTAAAATGGGACAAAAATATAGATTTTATAGTAGAGTAAATGAAATAAAAAGCTATCTCAATCGAACTTGACTGGGAAAAATGTTTGTTTTTGTAGTAGTGTGACTGCCTTAAAAAGTATAAACGTGACTTACATTACACTTGCACTTCTAAATGGGGTACTCTTAAGGCTACCTATTTCCAGGGTAAAAAACGAGCTGCCGGTAGTTCAGCAGGTGGCATAAAAAAAAACAAGCCAAATACTTCAAATATTCTATTATTTTTAGATGATACGGCAGAACCTATAGATGGTATGTTATTAATAATACTTTAATAATACTTTAGTCCCAAAACACTGTTTTAACGTCGTGTTTGTTTTGTTACAAAAGCTGTCAAAATCCTGCTATAAGGTTTTACTATAAATAAATAAACAATTACGTTGTCTTTGTCTCTTATATGAAGTTTTACTTTTTTTCTCTTTTCGTTTTTTTTGACTACCAGTTGATTTTTACCATGCGGAATAGAGCCTTTAAGCTATAGTTTAATCCATGCCTGCGGCAAGACAAGTTCATCCAACGGATAGAAATTGTTAACGTCCGTTGAAAAAAACTAAAAACATCGTTTGAACGTCAGTCCCGTTTGTGATGATCTGAACGTACGAGACTAAAAGAAGTTCCACTAGGTAAAATTTTTCATATAATTATAGACAGCCGAAACAAGCAAAACGCCTGATTAAAAGCTTAATGTAGTGATTAGGCCTTAACCTAATTGACAAGATCTTTCGATTGCAAAAGTGTTTTTAAAGAATTTAAATCTCCTTTGATGTTTGTCCATATCCATTTAGAAATCAGATATTGGTTTGATGTGGGCCCCAACATACAGATACCGTCTAAATATACATAAACCGGAATGAGTACTGTATCACATTTCTCAAATGCTGTTTGTCGATCGCGTTTGACTGTATTTAAAAAGCCCCCATTAAAATTTAGCACGATCCTATATTATAATTGCTAATATTGGCGATATTCTAATCAAAAACCTGTCCGCCATTTGATTTAAATTCCGATTTCTTTTAACGAATAGTCTCAATAACTTTTTAAGCGCGTCTTATCTCTAAAACTCATCTTAATTACAAATTAGTTTATTGTAAATTAATTTAAAACTTTGAATATCGTTCCATTATATATGAGACACCAATATAGTTTGCAACAATACAATAAATTGTCAAGAAACCACTTAAGATAAGAAAGATCGTATATATGCGTATATAATAAACCTACTTTCGATTCGAGGTTTTGGACCTATTTGTAAATATTAGTATACAAAAAAAAACTAGACTACACCTAATAGGATCTAACCGTAAATACATACATACTATATATATTGAGCCTCGGGGCCTCTCGCCCTCTCACTATATGTGTTACATCAACAAAAAGGGAAATTCATTCACCTCGTGTGCTGTAGTTACACACTCTACGATATATACTTATATAAATAAGATTACTTGTACCTATATGTAATATTCCAATTGACCTACATCCCGCCTCCATCATCATCATCATTTCGATGATCATCACGATTCGATCATCATCTTCGTATATATATAAACCAAACACAACAACCATCTACTTATCTCGTTTTCTTATATAGATTTTGTCTGTTTTTGGGTTGTCCGTCGATCATGAAACGATGATGATCATCTTGAGATCATGTTTTTTGTTTTTTAATTTTTTTATTAGTACAACGTGATATACACGATCAACAAAGAAATTGGTTTTTTTCGAAGATTTTTGAAGTTTGAAAAAATTTTTTTTTCTTAAATCCCGATTTATCCGATTTTTTGGGGGGTTTTGTTTTGATTTGGGTGAATAATAAAATTATAATTTATACAACAACAACGACGACGATAAAATATAGTTTTAACGGTAAAATTCGCGTATTTATTTACTTCATTATTAAGTTTGTGTATTTCGTCTTATATATGTTCTTAAGAGCAATCTTGTATTTAAATATCAGTTTTTTGGGTTTTTTTGGTTTCGATTTATAATTTTATAATAATGAATGCTTGGTATGTAGACGACCGCAAACTACGATATAGTTTACTATAAGAAAGTACAAGCCTACAGGTGTTGCAGGTTTGGAGATATTTCTGATCGGATTCCAAACACATTATCGCATTGGCCAAATCAGCTTCACGTAAACTCGGGTTCCTCAATAGATGCAGACGGTTTTTTAAATCGCATCATGTTCTCCAGATATAAAACCTTTATTAGACCGTGTATAGAATATTGCTGTCAAGTTTGGGGTGGAGCATATGGCACTGCTCTCCAGTTGCTGGATAGAGTTCAGCGGCGTGCCATACGAATAATACGAAACTCCAGACTTACGAAAAATCTAGATAGCCTACAACACCGCAGAGATGTTGCAGAACTATGCGTGTTCTAAAGATTAATAAATGGTAAATGTTCTGCAGAATTAAAGGAGAAAATACCACCATTAGTTACGCCAGGACGGGTAACACGAGGAACGGTCAATGCGCATAGGTTTACGGTGAAGCTGCCGAAACCTCGAACTGAAGGTGCAAAGCGCGAATTCATTCATCGAACATCCAGGAAGTGGAATTCGTTATCCGGTTTTCAGTTTCGGTTGGAATATAAAATGCACAAGTTTAAGGCAGCTATCAACCTTTACTTGAAGGACCGCGCGTTGGGTGCAGGAGCTCTGACAGTAACCAGGAGCTAGGACTGTCTAAAAGTCCACCCTGCACCCAATTAAAGCTTAATATAAAAAAAAAAAAAAAAAAACAAATTAGTTTGGAATCGAATATTTCATTGCCATTGTACTGGTTGGAATCAAACAAGAAATCGCTCCAGATTGACAAAAGTGTAGTCTTTTTACTTCTGTGAAAAGAGCGATGCAGGACTCGAAACATGGCGTGAACATTTTTCTGTCCAACTTAATGTTTCACGTGTACCACGAGCTGTATTTGAATACCTTCTATTCACAGATTAAAGAAACACATCACCTCGAGGTGACTGCTTTCGAGGGGCTAACGTTGTTTTGACCTTGGAACTGTCTTTTCGACCTTATTCGATTGGTATGGCGAACTTAAGCTATTCCTGAAGAACTGAAAGTGGCCACGTTACACTCAATATTCAAGAAGGGTGTTCTGCATACAAGGGTCTTTTGCATACAAGTTACCTTCGTACATTAGCTTGGGAAATATTACTCCTCTGGCGGAGGAAATTGTTGGTATGGCTACCAATTACTATTCCGTCACTGATCAAGTATTTTCATTACGAATGGTTCTTTCCATAAGTACTACGAAAATATCTTGCGATGTACACCAGGTATACCTAGATTTTAAGAAAGATTATGACTAGATAGAGGCTTGAATATTTAGTGTACATTCCGATCAAAGAATTCGTTGCTATTTTAGCAAAGCAGCTCACACGAATAGTATACATACAAAAAAAATATGTTCAAACACAAATATTTTTATAAACACATTTTCAAAAAACACATATTCAAATAGATTAAGTACCAGCCAACCATAACGATGATGTATCCACAATTTTAGAATATGTTCATCAGAGAATCAAAACAGACGTCTGAAAACTTCTTATATTCCAAAAAATTACCTTACTACATAATTAGTAAAATATGATAATTTGTTAGTAAAATCATTTTTCGGTAATCTAATGATATACTGCATTCAAAGACTCGTCCCCACAACACCCAATCCATTACCATCCAACGCGTGGGAGAATATAAATTCAATCAAATAAAACATCTGACATGTCCTTCCCAAAAACACTCCTCATAGTGGAACTACCCATCTCCACACATATCAAATACATTTCGGCAATCAAGCCACCATCCTCAGCAGCTACTATTAACAAATAAAAAAAATTCAAACTCAACCCCCTCCTCCAGGGCACGGTCCCCCGTTATATGGTACAACACTCTATGACGCATCCCTCAAAAGCATTTCGCAAAGTCTTCCTGCCACAGCACCACCTCACTGCCTAGCAGAAACTCACTTTTGTGACCCCTACACACCTCAAACTCCCCCACATCCAAAGCCCCTGATCACCTCGCTAGACATGCTGGCCGGCGCTTCCACTACAATCCACAACAACGCATCTCTCCGAAGTACCATCATCAAATCGTAACGCAGCACCGGTAACCGGCCTTGAACATACATCTCCGATCCATTCCGCCAACCCCAGCCGTAGTATAACCATTTCCACGCGCAATGTACTCGTGGGAATGGTTATACCAATTGAGGGCATCGACGGCAGGCGCATGTTCGAGGTATTTGGAGGGCCCACGCGGGTGGGTCAGGATATGCATGACCATCATCAAACCGTAACGCAGCACCGGTAACCGGCCTTGAACATACATTCCCGATCCATTCCGCCAACCCCAGCCGTAGTATAACCATTCCCACGCGCAATGTACTCGTGGGAATGGTTATACCAATTGAGGGCATCGACGGCAGGCGCACGTTCGAGGTATTTGGAAGGCCCACGCGGGTGGGTCAGGATATGCATGAGCTCGGGTCGCCCTAGTCAGCCTAGTCCGGAGTACCATCATCAAACCGTAACGCAGCACCGGTAACCGGCCTTGAACATACATCTCCGATCCATTCCGCCAACCCCAGCCGTAGTATTACCATTCCCACGCGCAATGTACTCAATGTTCCCAAGCTCACTTCGACCATCTTCCCCGAACATCGAGATCCCATTCAAACGGTGTCTCATACGCCTACAGACGACTACCCTACGCTGACTAGGGCGACCCAAGCACATGCATATCCTGACCCACCCGCGTGGGCCCTCGAAATACCTCGAACGTGCGCCTGCCGTCGATGCCCTCAATTGGTAGATCCAGAAAGCCAACCGAGCTAGTCCGCTCTACCACCAATGTGAATCCTACGCCCCTGCGCACACTACCCATACAACCCCGCACCCGATATAGTTGTCCAGACGCACCTGCAAACAACACGAGCACGTCATCCACACATCCACGCCAATATTTGATAGATATGTAGATGACATACTCCAATTTAATACACCAAATATTGGCATAGACATGTAGATGGCACACTCATACCGCTTAAAGGCACATCTAGACAACTGGACTAAATGCAGAACTATACAAATAATACACACGAAAACACAAAATTCACAGAACAGAACAACTCAATCAACTTTCCGGATCCAACGATCAGAAACATCGACAACAAACACATTCAAAACATTCAGAAAACCCACGCAAACGTATCCAACCATACATAAAAACTCAAACCACCCACACTAGCATAAAACAGCCGAAAACAACCACACTACACACCAACCAAACAAGGTCCCGATGTCAAAAGAAGACTATCAAAACGAACCCAAGACCAACACATCGCACACAAAAACGACCAAAGTCGACGAACCAAATCAACAATACATATCCAAAACCAATCACCGACAGAACACTACGCCACAACCCGATGACAACACTTAAGAAAAACACGCTATCGTGGACTACAACAAAAACAACAGCCAACACATCCAGAAAACACCCAAGAACTTTGGATATAAAGTTGCATATAAAACGCACAACAAATTAGAACAACAAACCAGCCCAAACAGTAACTTTACATCAGACAGCGGAATCCATTAGCATTAACATGCTCAGACTGCCCATCACTCCACATAGGACAAACCGGCAGATCCCTTAAACCAATATTCAACGAACATAAAAAGGATATCGGCAAAATGAGAACTGAATCAAGACACAAAAAAACCTCCACTCAACAACAAAACCAATTCTATGACGAACAAACCCCACGAACCACCTTCGAAAAACACGTCACAAAACATTACACCTCAAAATAAAACGGGTGTAGTGTTAGGCTTTATATACCCAACCCAAAGAACAAATCTATATCTAATTTTTTTTTTTTTTTATCGGTCTTTACAGGCGGTCATAATTGGCCCGTACCGTGTCAACTATCTGGCTCCATCGGTTTCGATCACGAGCCAGCTCTTCATATTGTTGCAAGCAACCAGAAGATGCCAGATCGCTCTCTACGCCGTTGAGCCATCGTCGCCGCCAGCGACCTCTTCGCCTACCGAAGGCGGTTCTCCCTTTAAAGATCGCTGTATCATTCGTTTCGGATCAGCACGCAGAACGTGACCAGCCAGCGTATTTGCTGTCCTTTGATTTCATGCACGATATCAGGAATTTGCATTAAATTCCTGATCTCGTGATTGAATAGAACTCGGTATGTGCCATCAACGTCGCGTTTTGGACCATATATCACACGCATGATTCTTCTCTCGAATGTTAGAAGCCATCTTTCGTACTCATCCGTCAAGGTCCAACTCTCACATCCATACATGACAACGGGTCTGATCAACACTCTGTACAGTTTCAGCTTATCCGTATTTGCAAGATATTTTGATTTCAGCAGTGGACGTAGAGGATACAAAGCCCGATTGACAGCGGCAAGGCGAACCTTGATATCCTCTCCCACATTATTATCGTGATTAATGAGAGATCCAAGATACTTGAATCTCATCACTCCTTCAAACGTGTGGTTTCCACTACTGAAATCACTTGCGTCTTGGTCTCGAAAACCAGATATCAGATATTTGGTTTTGGACTCATTGATTTTGGGACCAACGGAAGCTGAAAACTGTTCCAGTGGATCAAGTATCTCTTTCACTCCGTTGCCATTTAATCCAATCACACAGATATCATCTGCATACGTAAGAAGTTGATTGGATTGTCGGAATAAGATATTGTCCTGAGGTGTTGCACTTTTACGAAGGATGTATTCCAACATGAGATTAAAAAGTATCGGGGACAGCGCATCTCCTTGTCGAACACCAGAAGTAATTGCAAAAATTCTCGATAGCCTGTTCTCAACATTGACACAGCATTGTGACTGCGTTACGGTCATTTTACACAGATGTACATATTTTTGTGGTATTCCTAAATATTCAAGCGCATACCATAGCCTCTCTCGATTGATCGAGTCATAGGCTTGCTTGAAATCCAGGAATACCTGGTGTACATCGCGAGATGTTTCGTAGTACTTGGAAAGAATCATCCGTAGCGAAAAAACTTGATCAGTGACTGACCGATTTGGACGGAATCCTCCTTGGTAGTCACCGACAATTTCCTCCGCTATAGGAGTTATTCTTCCCAAGATAATGTATGACAGTAACTTGTATGCTGTGCAAAGGAGAGCTATACCGCGATAGTTCTCGCATTTCATGCGATCACCCTTTTTGAATATTGGGCATAACGCGGCCACTTTCCATTCTTCGGGCATAACTTCATTTCGCCATACCAATCGAACAAGGTCGAAAAGACAGTTCCACAAAGTTAGCCCTCCGAATATCAAGAGCTCTGAATTAATGCAATCAACCCCTGGTGAACGATTTTTCTTTAATCTCTGCATGGCCATTGTGAATTCCTCATAGGATGGATCCTCAATGAACATCTCTGCGGTCTGTATTTGAGGGTATACAAACACAGCTTGTGATACATGTGGAACATTAAGTATGTCAGAAAAATGTTCTCGCCATGTATCGAGTACCGCATCGACGTTAACACAGAGGTTTCCATCCTGGTCCCGAATGGCAGTTGACCGAGATCTTAAGGTATGGTGCAATTCGGTGATTTCTTTAAAGAAACCACGCGAATTGTGCTCATTGCTGAGTTGTTGTACTCTTAAGACCTTAGCCTTCCACCATTCTCGCTTCTTCAGTCTACAAATTCTTTTAGCTGTCCTCCTAGCAAGAACTGCTTTGGTTTTCCTTGCAATTGTAAACCGAGTCTGCGCTTCATTGTGGGCTATATTTCGTTGCTCAACAGCAAGACGACACTCCTCATCAAACCAATCATTTTTGGGCTTAGTTTTCACTACACCGAGAATGTGCTGGGCAGCATCGACAACCGAAGTTTTCAATACTTCCCAGACACTGTTCACATCATCAGATTGGTAATTGGATTGCATAATGCTATAGCTGACAAGATCTTGATATTTTCTTTGCGTTTCTTCATTTATCAGACCTTCACAGGAGAATCGCGTTTTATATTCTCCTGTCGTCCCTGACTTGTACGAAAATTTCCATCGTAGCTTTGCAGTGACTAGATAATGGTCACTGCCTACGAATTTTGTTGACGACTGATACGATCTCACGTCTTGAACAACCCGGGCTCGCTCTTTAGAAATCAACACATGGTCAATTTGGCTTCGGGATGTTTTACGTGGATGTGTCCATGTTTCTAAGTGGTGCTATCATTTGACACCAGCGGGATTTTTTTATTACAAAAAAAATATATGCGTTAATTTTGTCCGCGAGTGTATATTTATAATAATAATCATGTTATCTGCATTTTAGTATGTTTGATTGCGTCCCCGCTGACTGCGAGATTGTATATCCTGATGATGAAGAACCACGATCCACTGAAATTCGTATAAATGCGCCAACTCCAAAAAAAAAAGAAACACCACAAAACAAAGAAATATTTCAAATATCCTTAAGGCTGATAGATATAAATTCGTAAGCTTGCTCTTAGACGCCGTATTCGAACGTCCCCTATTATTCGATTATACCATCCCAATAAAACGCCGTACGCCTGCGAGTCTAAAACATTAATGGCAGGAAGTTTGTACAGAAATGATGGCACAATTTGAAGGAATCGATATAAAAATAGATATGATAAAGGATATGTACAAAAATCTACGAAATAACTATACCAGATATAAAAGTAACCGAGACATCTCACTAAACTACCTCATTTGGATGCAGTTCTTAAACGGGCGTATGCAATATGTAAGTGAACTTTTTAACACCTAAGAGGGTTGAATGAACAGCCAAAAAATGAAGCTCAGTTGTACTTCATGGCATACATGAATGAAGTTGTTAAAAATGAAACGATGTAAAATTAATTTCTGTGAAATTGGTTCAGACAAAACCCCATTGCCATGGTACTGACCCATCGGTCATAAACTGCTCGGTGAGATCATAGCGCACGTTTGTTGCAGCAAAAGACGCATTGTAGCTACCTTGTTTTGGTATTGAAAGCAACCCTCCGGCTCTTCTCCAATCACCAGGTCAAAATTCTTCACTTGCCAGATTATCTTGGTCCACTAGAGAACTTGGGCAGTATTTTTTTTATGGTGTAGCATATTTTCTTCCTCCGCCAAACAAAATATGTGTAAGCACACGGTTATTTTCAAAATTTTGTCGACAGTATCTGTGGATGTCTCTATACTAGTTACCAGCATCACCCACGGGCAGCTAATATGCCAAAGGCTTTTTCAATTACTTTTCGAGCCCTCGATTGTCTGTAATTAAAGAAACTTTTCTCATAGCTCAGGTTTCCAGACGATTTTCCTGAAATGGGGTTAGTAAGTACGGCTTTAATCCGAATGCTTCATCCACCAATAAATAGTACGGCAAAATCGGGCCGCCAATAAAAATTACACCATCGTGGGGCACGTTCAATGTCTTGGTTTCTAATCTTCTGCCAATTTTAGAATCTTTAAAGACGACTCCTCTGTCGCTTTGACGACCTTGCGATCCCACATCCATGAAAACAAATCGATAACGATAGTCACAAACCGCTAACAATATAATTGAAAAAAAAATACTTATAATTATAATATTCAGAACCAGAATGAGTTCAAAAACACTGGAATACTGAATGTACCTATGTAAATATAATACCTGAATTGTTGTATGCTTCCCATCGATTGCACCAATGCAATTTGAAATGTTACATTTTGAAATGGATAACCAATATTGTAGGGTAGGGAGAGGCAAAAGTATATTACAGAGACACTGGTGGATTGCTGTTAGTGTTTCACTGATTACGTTGCATGTTGTTTTTTTGCCCACTCGAAATGCAAATGAAATTGATTTTTGGCTGCTACCACTGGCCAAATACCTAAAAGCATTCAAATAGATATAAACATTAGCAACATAAATTACTATAATATGAACCTTAGTGTAAGTACCAATCTCGTAGCCAGATTTATGGATGTCCAGAAATTTGTATATTTTTTTGGAAATCAATGGACCAACTAGTTTGAGGAGCTTGTCGAAGGAAGTTGGTGACATATGCGTACAGTTAAAAAAAGATTCGTGATCACTAAGTCGCATTTCGGCTACCAAATTATGATCACCAAAGTTTTTTCTGGATTCTTCTGTATATATCGGCCGAACCCCCCATTTTGGAATTCTCCTTTTCTTTTTTTAATTAAGTCTTCTTGAGAGCATGCTACTTATGACGATTGCAATATAACTATCATCCATTTCTAGTTACGAGTATTACTTTAGTGAACTATTTACGTTTTTGTTGATTTGGCTTTTGTCAAAAGTAGCAACGAATTCTGTGATCTGAACGCACTTTTAGGAATACCAAAAAAATATGTACATCTGTCAAAAATTACTGTGACGCAGACACAATGCGGTATTAAAGTTAGAAGACGATATCGAAACTTTTGCAAATAATTCCGGTGTAGGAAAAGCAGGCAGTTGCCCTAATATTTTTAATCTCATATTGGAATACATCCTTCGTAAAAGTGAAACACCTCAAGACAATATCGTATTCCGACAATCAAAGATGGAAAAAATACGCGTGTAATATATGGCCCGAAACGCGGCATTAATATCGCATACCGAATTCTGTTCAATCAAGATATCAGAAATTTAATGCGAGTTCCTGATATCGTGCATGAAATCAAATAGCGGCGTGAATGCAGGCTTGGTCACGTTCTATAAATTCTGATCGGAACCGAATGATACATCGATCTTTTAAGGGAGGGCCGAATTTCGGTAGGCGAAGAGTACGCTGGCAGCGATGAGTTCACTAATTGTTTATAATAGTATGATGAGCTGGCTCGTGATCAAAACGGGTCAACAATGGAATGTAAAATTTTTAAAAAAAATCTTAAATCAAGAGATAAGGTTCTTCGTTTGAAGTAGACGCATTTCAGAATGCTCCTCATGGCAAATGCCTTCGATGTGTCATTAAATACTTTAATGATCTGCACAAGAAGAAATGGCCCAATCTTATTGTAATTGTAAACGAATTTTGAGTAATCACATTTTTTGAATGAAATTCTCAATGAAGAGAAGCAAAACTAAGTGAACTTGTGCTGGCTTCATATTCTTCTCTCGACAAATTTCTTATCCTTATATAACGGCTTGTATGATCTACTATTGAGTTTGACTATAACAGATATCTAACCTCTATTTGAAGATGAAATAGATTTTTGAAATGAAAAACTGAGTGATGGGAGACATTTTCTGACTGTTCAAAATCATTGTTAAGTTCTAGTTTTACGGGTTTTTTGATTTATTTTCCTTTCAAAGCAGAGATATACCACCTACCTCATCAGCAATATGTTGGTACTCTTATTTAAAAATATCGCAAAATTTGACAAAAAAAATTTTTGAAGGAAAAAAAATTGTCCGAAAAAAAAATTTAACGAGAAAAACATATTACATTAAATTTTTTTGACTGTAAATTTTGATCAGGCGTCTTAAAATTAAAAGAAAAGCAATTTATTGAACTTACTTTGCAAGTGACAGATGGTTTATGAATTGTCCGAAAAAAAATTGGCCGAAAAAAAAATTTAACGAGAAAAAAATTTACATTAAATTTTTTTGGCTGTAAATTTTGTACAGGCGTCTTATAATTAAAAGAAAGGCTATTTATTGAACTTACTTTGTAAATTTTTTTTATAGTTTAGGTATGTTGACAGATGGTTTATGAACTATCCGAAAAAAAATTTACATTAATTTTTTTGACAGTAAATTTTGATCAGGCGTCTTAAAATTAAAAGAAAAGCTATTTATTGAAGTTACTTTGCAAATTTATTTTAAAGTTTAGGCATGTTGACAGATGGTTCATGAATTGTCCGAAAAAAATTGTCCGAAAAAAAAATTTAACGAGAAAAAAATTTTACATTAAATTTTTTTGACTGTAAATTTTGATCAGGCGTCTTAAAATTAAAAGAAAAGCAATTTATTGAACTTACTTTGCTATATTTTTTATATAGTTATGGCATGTTGACAGATGGTTTGTTACGTGAATATTTTGCACTAAACATATCTATGAAAGAGTGATGGCTTGAACTCGATGTTCTTCACCATGTGTCCTTCGAATGATTAACAGTTCAATTTTTCATTGGCTCACAGTTAAAAAACACTTTATTGAACCTTTGCGTATGAGATAGGCCAACCTGTCATAATTGGGTTTGTACATGCGCCCATTAATGTACGTCAACCATAAGATAATTAGGACGGATCTGATGGGATCAACATTTGAATACGACGTTAGATCGATGAATTTTAATGCATTCACTTGTATTAGTCTTCAGCAAATACATAGCCAGAGACCATTACCTGGCCCAATGCAAATCTAGGATTGAAGTTGCTGTACTAGTCAAAGGCGGATAGAAACATAAACAATGTGATTTATGGGAAGGTTACTGTCTGTACACAGCTCATAAGTTGGCCCATTATGCATGTCAGTATTATAGACTGCCATCGAATTCAATGTGTAGATAATTTCCCCAAACATAAAAATTGAAGTTCTTGCCGTCTTAAAAATCTAGTGACAATGGTTAATATAAGGTAGTTGAGAGACATGCTTGTATCTCGCATTGTGATATGCGAGGTTAAAGATAACTTTAGTAATTTCAGAGTTTCCATAAGATGCCCCCAGCGAAGTGTGCTTTTACCTCTGTTGTATAGGTTTTTGTCAATGACGAACGAACTTTTTGCTTTTCTTCATGAGTCCGATTTCATTGTTCAAAGCTACACTGGCGCTTTTATGCTGGTTCTGACAGTGTCAGATAAGCCCATAAATGTCTTATCAGATTTAACTCTGGATTTATTTGGCTATTAAACAATAAAAAGCCACTGCTATTTTCGGCAATGCCGTTTTCAAAATATCGATTGTCAGGCTATAAATGGAATCATGTTTTCCCCTCCACTCCATCTTTGCCACAATCCTTCATTTTCGATACAGCTGATGGACGTTTTTGGCACTATTTGAGGCCATAGATCATTTCTTAATGAATTTATATAAACGAGCTATGCAAAAAATCGAAGATGATTCTACCTGTTCTTAATTTCCACAAATCATTTGAGACGGTTCATCCATCCAGCGATATGTGGTTCTTAACTAGACCTGCTCAATCTGTTAATCGAATCGCTAACATTCTTTTCAGATGGCATTCTCTCACTCTGAACTGAGTTCTGGTTCTGGTATCTACAGTCCATCTCATGATCTGAGACAGTTTGGTGAGCTACCGTACTTTTCATTATGTTAAATTAAACGCGGATACCCGCTGTGTGATTTGCTTAAACTAGTTCTCTCTTGTGTTATATAAAAGATTTGAAGCAGCTGCCCCTTTGCCATTTTATTGTAAGGCGAATTACACTCTTTCCATGAAAAAGGACAACTTGAGAATATTGGTTTCCATACTGACCAGCGATTGCCAGGATATGGAGAGTGATAATCAACAGTTGTCCGGCTTTCAAGCGCATCAGATCAATTCCAGAACTATTCATACCTGCCCAGTTTGGTAGGGTTGCAGAATGGGTTTGTGCACTTTAATATAATCCTCGGTCTGCACCATGGGCCCTTTGGGGTATTAATTACGAAACCTCGAAGGGATCCAGCCAACTGAAATAATAAAATAAAAAAGATACAACTGCCTGTTCCAATCAAGACTAATCGTGATCCAAATTTTGCTAAAGTGTCAGTAATTATACCAGCAATGCCGCCAAAATGAGGCACCTGCATGACTGTTACGTTGGTATATTGGTTGAGCCTATAATAAATGAATTTAACGAGCTAGAGCTATAAACAGAAGTAAAGTAGACCGACTTGCCGTTTACAATGTTTCATACCAACTTTCTTATAAATGGCCATATAACTTATGTACCTATATTTGTATCTCATTAAAATTATCATTAAACAAGAATGTAACAAATTACACAACTAATTTAAAAACTCTCTCATTCGCGCATATCGTAAAAGATACGAAGTGCCCCTAATAAATCAAATCGTAAACTATAAAGTAAACAGATGATCTAAAAATGTATTCTTACATTTTGATTAATATGTTATTATGATAAGACCAACCAGATTTACATATACAGTATATTAAGAGAACCTGTGTGTATATACAACTAATAATTACAGCACTCAATTAGACGACGTCAATACGTTAAACTCATAAACATACATATACAAAGGGTTTTCAAATAAGAGGTTGCATTTTGATATTTATGAAGAACGAGTATTTTTTACGATGAGCGTAATGCCATTAACGTTTTGAAACGATACGAGCTAAATGGCCGCCACGACTACACTTGCAGCACCATAGCGGCACGTAGCGTCGTCTTGTTGAGTATATTCGTCGTCCTCGTCAATATCTTCCAAAAGCCGCCCAACGTTTATGGTAATCGATCGGCTCAAGTTCTTCTGAGTTAACTGAGCTTTATAAGCTTTAAGAACTAACTCGTAAGGCAAAGTACTGTGAAATGTCTAATTCCAACTTGTCTCAAAAGCTCAATTGTTCCACCAAATGTCAAAAAATAGCTTCAAAATTAACAACTGCCCAAAACTGAAACCTCTTATTGGAAAACCCTTTATAATATATAGAAATGGTTTTAATGACGGCAACCAACCATTTCCACAATCGAAGAGCGAGAACAACAAATCAAACATATTTTGTATCGCAAAATGTGAGCGCCACAAAAACTCATTAAAATTACGTCACAACTGTTTAACGTTTCATTTTCCAATTTTCCACTCTCTTAATTATAAATTACATTTATTGCGAGGATATCATCTCTGGCTGTCTGTGAGTCTACATCATCTGCAACAAAATTATCAGTTGGGACTGTAGTGTATATATTGGATGCACAGTGGGTGATAAACTATAACGTTTGTGTGTATATGTATATGTGTTCATAAAAATTTATGATTGGCAATAAAACATATTACAACGAAGACGAAGAAGAAGACGGGCTCGAAGAAAAGCATAAAATTGCAATGTAAATTAATTAAATATATTTAAAATATAAAATATGCAATTTATGCATGATAAATTTGTTGCAAATTAATTTGTGTTGCATATACAAGTCCAAACAGCGCATATATACCCACACACACACAGACACATACATTGCAATAAGATATGTTTCTGCAGTTGAAGTCTGTCGTTGATTGTTGCTGTACAATTTAAGAAAATCTACCTTGTTGAAGACATGATCTGGTGGTGTACCATATACATACTGTAAGTCACGAACAAAGCATAAACAGTTAGTCACAGTTGGGCGTGTAAATTACACAATTGTAATTTACACCGTTGTTTACATGTAAAAAACTCGTAATTTACATAAGGTTATTTTTAACATTCTATATACAAAAAATGATCCATGTAAAGAACTGACGCGCCATCTCTTATCATATCTAATTGTAACTAAAGCACCATCTGTTGAAAAATGAAAACATTTTAAAACAGATGGCACTGCGAATTTTTTACATGCAATTTACCTTTTACGTGTAAAATCCTAGCTGTGATCGAAAGATGGTCAAAGTCGAAAAGTGTCTGAACATAGCACGTAGAGTGTTCAGTTAAAGCTATTGTTATAACTGTAAGTGATCAGGACCAGAAAAATGATAAAGTATCATTTCTGCTAATTGAAGTCTTCACTGTCTCAAAAGTTAGAAGCATGAAGAACAGACCAAATCAGAATAGAACTAAAATGTCTTGGTTTGAGACATCGTATTGGATTCATCGGTAATTCACCGGGTGAGACCGGGTGGCTGAGACCAAGTGTTACCAAATGAAAACGCGGTAATTTTTTTAATTTTGATTATTTTTTATTGAAATTTCGTGGAATATGTTGAAAACATATTATATTTTATGAAAAACATGTTACTGCTCGATATAACCTCCTTTGGCTCTGACTATTTGATTCAGTCTTCCAAAGAAAGACTGTCCGTGGGCTTGCGGAATTTTATTCCATTCTCGAACAAGAGCTGACTTCAATGCATCAACACTTTCGTATTTTTTAGTGGACACCTTACTCTCCAAAATGGACCATATGGAGAAATCCATGGGATTCAACTCTGGTGAATATGGTGGCCATTCTTTCGATGAAATCAGCCGCGGAACGGAATATTGTAAAAATTGCTGTATCGCTCGAGCTTTGTGTGACGGTGCCGAGTCCTGTTGGAATGTCCAACGGTTCGTATCAAAGTGCTTACGTGCCCAAGGTAGCAAAGCATCGTTTAGGATCTTTTGGCGGTACATCTCTTGGTTTACCTTGTGCGTCCATCTGCAGTAACTGCAGCCCAAACCATAACATAAGCTGGTTATTGCTTGCGCATGGCAACTCTTGTGTCCAAATTATCGTTGGACTTGTGCTCTAACCAAACACGATCATTTTGTTTATTCACATACTGTTGAATGGTGAAAATTTTCTCATCAGAAAAGACAATTTTTGGAATCTCATCACGTTCGGCCAAGGCCTTCAATGCTCGTGTTCTTTCAAGCCTAACTTTTTTTGTGCCTCCGTAAGATCTTGAACTTTTTGTATCTTGTAGGGCTTCAAGTGTAGTTCATTTTTCAATATGGTTTGAATGCTGTATCGTGAAACATGTAGACGTGCGGCTAATTGATTGGCACTTTGACGAGGATTTCGTTGGATTCGCTTCTTCACCTTTCGTATCATTTCTTTTGAAGTTGCTGTCTTTTTAGGACCGCCTCTATTGCGTTTAGCGATGCTACCAGTTTTGTTGTATCGAGTAATGGTTCGATACACAAACATTTTATTCACATTCAAATGCTGGAGCTGACGAACTATTGCTGCTTGTGAATTTTCACCCAAATACAGTGCAATTACACTATTACGTTTGAATTCCATTACGATTTTTTTTATCAAGATATTAATTTAGAACAACTATTTATTGACCACATATAAACAGCTAACCAAACTTCAATCTGTCAAAAAATTGACGCGCGAAAAATAACAACTACACAAATGACAGCAGAGTGAAGTTAGTAACATTTGGTCTCAGTCACCCTGTATTATCGAATATTCGTGACAGGATTAGTTAACATTGAAGGGGCCCAATTGAGTTAAGGCAGAAGAACAATACTTTCCAAGGATGTGATGAACTAGAAGATGTCGTTGTGCACATCATCGTTCTTACCATAGTCCTAATAAACATTGATTTAGATCAAGAAAAAAAAGGACTGAGAGTATGGTTGTCACAAGACATCGATAGACACGAGTTGAATTATTGTGAGATACCAAATTTATGAGTAGTTACGAAAATTAAGCAAGAACAGCTCACAACGAAGGCGTAGGCATTTTAACAACAGCTAAAGCCAAGAAATCATTAATCGATCGAAAACTGATCAGTATCAGAATGATAGTATCAAAGTTTCATTCAACAATAAGAAATACTACTCAAAATACGTTCGGACGATTCAGACGATATAACAGGAAATACATTCAAAGAAATGCTCCAACTCTATCTTTCTAACACAACGAAAGAATTGAAGAAGACATTTGCAACACTACAAAAGTGAAACTTTGCAACATAAAAGTTCTGACTTGTGGTCAAACCCTAAGGAACCCTATAGGACGCATATATTACACACGCAGGAAGAGGGTTTACCCATAACGATCCCAAAGAAAGCAAGAACTTTACTGGTTGGAATTGATTATCCTCTCAAATACACACAAAAAAGACTAAGTCCACCTGGGACTCATAGCATTTATTAAAAGCCTGTTATTATTCAGTAGAGAAATAATTTTGTGGTACTTTAGACTTTACCCGTACTGTAAACATTCATTATTTTCTCTCACATAAATGACGTCACACAAGTATGCTATTGGTAAATTTGGCAAAGTTTACTGTGTTCAATATCTCCCACAACCAAATACCTTTTACAAAACTCATTCTTAATCAAATTACATCTCAACTGCTCTTAAGATACACGCATGAAACATACTAAGACATCCCATAAATTCATGACCAGTTATCTTTTAGCGAAAAGGGACCGAATACTTTCCAGTCCCTTTTTGCAAGTAAAATCGTCTCCGGTGGTAGCTTTAATTCGTTGATGTGATGGGATCCGTTGAACAACAACATTGTAACTTCGCCCCAAATTCCACAAAATTTAAAGTACCCCTCACACAGAAGAGAATGAAATCACACATGAACGTTTATGTAACGGGTTTTTCAATAAAAGAACTTCAACTTTTTTTTTTTAATAAAACACAAACTGTTCGACTTTTGAACTAACTTTTTTTTTATTAACGAATTTGAATATATACATTTAAGTATGAAACTCGATTTCTTTTGCAGGACCACCGCGTGCACGTTTTACAAAGTCCAATCTTTGAACCCAATTTTCGATCACTCTTTCGCGTAAATCGGCCGAAATTCCAGCAATTTCACGTTCAATATTGGCTCTGACCTCTTGCAACGTCTGCCGGCTTATTGGCATAGACCAATGACCTCACACAACCCAAAGAAAATAATCTAGAGGTGTCAAATCACACGAGCGCCGTGGCAACTAGACGGGCCCATTTCACGAAATATCACGCTCATTGAATTTAGTCTTGAATAACGCGATTGTATCGTGTGCTGTGTGGCATGTGGCCCCGTCCTGTTGAAACCACATGTCGTCCAAGTCCATTCCATTCAATTGCGGCCAAATAAAATCGTTTATCTTATCGCGGTATCGATTTTCATTAACAGTAACGTGGCGATCGTTATCGTCGATGAAAAAATATCGCCCAATGACGCCGTCGGCATATGTAATTCGCCCCAAACAGTGACTTTTTCGGGATGCAATGGTGCCTCATGAATCACGTGTGGGTTGCTTGCTGCCCAGTAACGCATATTCTGCTTGTTGACAAATCCATTTAGCCAAAAGTGAGCCTGAGATGATTTTTCGGTGAACATCTGCATCATTTAGCTCCTGAACCCAAGTTGCTCTTGAACCCAATTCACGAATCGGCGTCGCTTCAAATAGTCAAACGGCTTTAGTTGTTGTGTCAGCTTGATCTTATTCGGATGTAGGCCAAGATCTTTACATAAAATACGCCACAATGATGTCACAGAAATGCCCAATTGTTGCGAACGTCATGTGAGCGTCACATTCGCGTCTTCTTGAACTGAAGCCCTGATGGCTGCGATGTAGTGAAAACGTAGACTCAAATTTTGGCTTGTTAAATGGACCGTAAAATGGCCGTAATGCTCTTAAAGTAGCAGCAACAGAACGATTATTTTGATAAAAAATTTGCACGATTTGCAATCGCTGTTCACGTGTGTAGCGTTCCATGGTGAAATGTATACTAATAAAGTTTCCAAATGACAAAAGAACAATAAAAAATATGGTGTCGTTCGCCGTCCCTATCGGAAAAAAGTTGAAGCGCACCTGTTGAAACACCCGTTATTTTAACCGATAATTCATTCATTATCGTTTTATTGTATAATTGCACTTGCTGTAATATTGTTCTCGTCTCATTAACTTATAAATTTCCCAGGGCTAACAATTGCACAGCCTCTGATTCGGGCCATTTATTGTGCCTCATTCATTTTTGTATTATTTTTTCAGATCCAACTTAGGCCCATATTTATATACATGCTCATTCCATATACAATTTTGGCAAACATCATTTGCAGCATGTCAGTTATACTAGGATGGTCCCTTCAAGAATAATTATCTGCTACTTATCGTTTTGGCAAGCCTAATACAAGTAACACACCATGGTGGACTCCAACAGAATTAAAATACTAGCTGGATAGACTGATATACATCAAGAAGAGACTTATAACGTCTTTCATTTTTGGTACAATTCAGAATTGGTTTATAAGTTTTCAAAATATTGAGGGTTACAATACTGCAGCACTTCAGATTGTGGTGAGTCTGCTGCTGTTTTGTATGTCGTGGATTAAAAGATTATCAGCACCTACCGCCGCGTGCTTGCATAATTCTAGCACAACTGAGCATAATCAAGTATAATAAAGAGTGGTGATCGGTCACTAATCGTTCGCATACGCTTTCGAACACAATGGTGTGAAACCTATTTTGGAAATTGTTTACGCTTCAACGTAACTAGCGCCGGACTTAATCACATGGTAAATCTGGAGTAAAATTATTTATTTCGCTCGGTAGGTTCACCACTGTCTATCAGAAATTGTTGCAATATAATGAGAGGAGCATCCTGATCTTTACAGCCAAGGTTCTGTAAGATCAATTGAATGGCTTCCAACAACATCTCTTTGCCTCTTGTTTTGTTTTGATACTCTGCACTAGAAGTGAATTTAAACTGTTCTTTGCAACAATAACCTTGAAAAAACTGAGCACCACAAACTGTACAGCATTATTTTCTTTCCACAGACTGCGTTGGTTTAAATCGCGATTCCTTTTTATGGATCAACGAACCGTTTTGAATATATCTAAGTCCTCGTTCGGAGAGCTAATTGTTTTCGGGATTGAAAGCGGTGTGTCATGGGGCTTAGAAAAATAGAATATTATGGCGATATTGCAGTATGCTTTTCTGCAATAATATAATCGCTAATATCCCACAATGGATATCTCAGTTCAAACTGATACTTTGCACAGACTGTCAAGGCTAATCCTCGGAGTGTTTATGAATACTTGTTGTTCTTCGGAAATATATTTACTATAAATCATATCCAAATTGTAAATATGAGTTTTGAATACTGTCTCCTCCCTGCAAACTCATCTTCGTTACAAACCAACAATTTAAATGGTAAGCTGATCCTCATTCATTTTGAGACATGATCATAAATTATGCTGTCATTATTATGTTACGATCAATCGTATAATTTATGTACAATACGAGCATATACCAACAAAAAATTGATCGTCGACATACTGTTCGCACTAGAGGCTGATTTTGTTGAATAATCGCGACAACTGTACATCCAGTAATGGATGTCGCGTACTTTGCATACTCGATTTTTGTCTTTAAACTGAGGTAAGAGTTGTTATGATTGGCACCGATAAATCCACTTTTTGAACACTGTCACATGGATAAAATGTTGAATTTTCTAGAATCCAGCTTCCATTCACTCTTTCAACATTTGAATTGGAAAACTATAAAAATTTAAAATTTTAATATTTGGAAACAACAAATCAAAAATTGAATTTCAATTTCGATAAATATTTTGAATAAAAGAAATCAGGTTTCTTATTATTTATGAATTCGATTAATTTATTTATCGGTGATAATAAAAAACAAAATTGAAGGACTGATTAGAAATTCAATCGAAACGATTTTCTTTCGAAAAGTAAAATTTTTTTATCTGTTTAAATTAAAATGTATAATTGTTTAAAACTACGAACATTCCCAACAACAACAAATAGGACAAGGCAAATAGGTTGGGCGACCAGTAGGAGACATGGGTGGACTTATTATGACGCATTTTGTCCTAGTTTACATCGAATGACGTCGCTCTGTTGTATTGTGTGCTCAAATCACGCAATCAATCACGAAATTTCGTTATACCTGACACCTACCGTTTTTCTCGGTAATAACTAGCGCTCGCTTCAAGAAGCTGCAACCTTCCGAGACAATTGAGACATCATTAATAGCGTTATATAGCTCAATGATTAGCATATACGCTTTTTGAGAAGTTTGTTGAAATCACTGAGGAGCATATAGTGCACACTGTAGACACAATGTTCTAGAATATATTCCGAACTAATTCAACCAAAGAGAAGTTTGGCCAGTAGGAAAGCTTACGGTTTTTAACAAGGACGGAAATTGCTTTCAGGATGTTACCTTAAATCTGGATTTCTACTAGTTTCACTAGTTTCCAGGCTAAGTCAAGAGAAACTCTTAATCGGATATCATTGTACATCGACTTCGAGATGTTAACTCTGTAAAGTCTATAAAAAAGTTGAAGCTGATAGAAGAAAGTGATTGGCCAATAGCATGACTTATTCCAACTGCGGTGGGCACAGTATCGACGGTATCGACAGGATAGACAGAATCGATTCGGATGAAGAGCTTGAATAAATAATTAGCGAAACGAGAACCACCGGTGACAGTGGTGGAGTCTTGGGATCTAAGAGCAGCTGGATAAAGTAACAAAAATCAGAGTAGTACTCTTAAACAAGCCATCATCAGCATATTTTTAAACAGGTGATCGTGCATTTTTGTTAAAAGGTTATTTGGATGTTTTCCAGGAATATAAAGCTGAAGGTATAACCGGCTGTGAAATAAAATAAAATTATTTCCATTAAATTTTGACTGGAAAAGCGAAATCTTCGTGAACTCTTGACCAAGTTCTTTTGGCTTCTTTCCACGATCTTCTACTATCTCAACCTATCCTCTCAGGCAACATGACACAAATCTTCAAAGAGTAGACTTTAAAGTATTCAAGAAGTTCCATCATCGGCCATTGGTGGAATCAGGAAACTTCTTGTTTCGAATAAACGCAGAACATCTTGGCTATTTAGGACAAATGATGACAATGCAGGCAGTATGAATGATGGTTTAATTCTCAATGATGTGAAAGACTGACACATGTGAAAGAGATTGTTTTCACTTTCACTGTAAAGAAAATATTTGTTTCTAGACCCAGCCTTCTCGCATGTTCACCGAAAAGGCAGTGTCCCGTTAATATTCCGACCATCCTTCTTATATCTCTCCTCTCCAGATAAATTAAGGTCTTGAAGCGATTCAAATTCAGCCTTGGCCACATTTGTCTCGCCCTCTCGTATGTAGTCAGTCTAAGCTCCGCTGTAGGCGTCCCCACATTGGCTCTGCCAGGCTTCAGCCGAAGAATTGAACCTTGCCTAGCTAGTTCGTTTGGCCATGCAGTTATCCTCGACGTCAGAGTGGCCGGGGACCCAGATAATCTGAATATTGAAATGCTCACTCATCTCGTTACGAGACGAGTGAAAATCCAATTCCACCCTAGACTTCAACAGCACTGCTTCCAGCGACTTGATAGACGCCTGACTGTCCACATAAATTGTGTTATCCCTCTTGAATATCACGTTATGCCTCAACCAGCTCAAGGCGACCTCAATCGCTATTATCTCCGCCTGGTACACGCTATGCAGTGGTAGAGGAGACGAATGGAAGTGCTTATATTTAATGCTCCACAGAACAGCCCAGCTCCGACCTTACCATCTAGCTTTGAGCCATCCGTGTAGAATTGTATAGCTTCGGTTTCCGGTGCTAGCTTATTCCCCCAGAATTCTCTTGAAGGGATTTCGTTTTCACCTTTTTCAAAACATAATATCGGTGTAATATAATCAAGGTTCGCCATTTTCTTCTTTAGCGAACCAATTATTGTCGAGTGACCTGTCTGAAGGTGTTTCCACCAAGACACGGCCGTTAGTCTTGTGGCTATGTTAGCCGCCATCTGTTTTCCATAGATATCTACTGGAAGAACGTGTAACGTGACCTCTAAGGCCTGAGTAGGTGTTGTTCTCAGTGCCCCGTTTATGAGCATACAGGCCATCCTTTGCGTCTTCTCTAACTTCTTCCTATAGGTTACTCTATCCAGTGCTGGCCACCAAACACTCACTCCATACATAAGAACGGGTCTTACTACACCCAGAAATCTCGCTTTATCAGTAAAGGCCAGTTTAGTGCCATTTACGGTAGATGGGTCAACTCCCAATCCACATTAACTGGCCTATCTTGTAATAATAAGATGCGCATTCTACATGAACTTCTTAATGGTCGGTAAAAATTTACCTGATACCATGATAGCCACGTCATCAGCGTAGGCAACCACTCCTATACCCTCTCTCTCCAACTCCAAAAGGAATCTATTGATCACCATGTTCCAGAGAAGAGAGGACAGGAATCCTCCCAGTGAGGTTCCCCTAACCATTCGCCTTCTAATGGTTGCCTCCCTCAACACTGAGTTTGAAGTCCTGCTTTCCAGCATATGACTGATCAACTTGATTATGGAGGATTCCACTACTCAGGGCAAGCAGCACCAAAGGATTGGTTATAAGCTCGTGAAAGGGATTCCACCATGCGGTCCATATCCTCAATGGTCGCTGGGGGTTTTGGGACCTCCGACGGTATTAGTCGCTTAAGGACTTCCCTATACTTACTCCAGTTTGTTCTCTTAGGATTCCTAAAAGATTTCTGAGAAGCAGAGCAAATGGTGGTCAGAGAAGGAATGTATCTCCCCTATACTTTTCACTCTACAATCATATGAAAAATATTCTCTGATGCGAAGGTCACATCCAGAACCTCCCTCCTATCTTGAATAATAAAAGTGGGCTATCGCCCAATATAACAGACATACAGGTTCGTTTCGAATAAATAATTAAAAAGTGGCTCACTCCTTTCATTAATGTCCGAACTTCCTCAGATCGTATGATGCGCGTTAACATCGCAGATCAGAAACATACCGGTTTTACTGTGTTTCGCCTCGAAGATCAGTTCCTCCAGGTTATTCTGTGGAACCTCCTTCTCCTGCCCCAATTAGGCCGCCACCAGCCAGATTTTATTGCTACCAACCTCCAGACTGGCCACCGTTATATTACCATCGCTGTCCTGCGAAAGAAAGAAAAGATTTAGAAAGATTCCCTAGAATACAGGATCTGATCCTCTCAGACCCTCTTGAGTATAGAATACAATACCCTTCATTTGAAGACCACAGATCTTGGTTTTGTTAATCCAAGGTTCCTGGATTAAGATTATATTCTCTTCCGATCTAGTCAGTCTGAGGAGCAGAGCACGCTGCTCAAATCATATTCTAGTTTACCAAGCTGTACCACTCGCCGAAGTCATGAGACTCATTGGAGTTTCTTCAAAAGTAGTGCTGAACACTTTATAGAAGATTCTTGTAAATGTTGACATTTACTATCTGTTTTGAAGCCGAGATTCGTTTTCGGCCGAAGTCAAATCGAGGACATACCTCTATTGTTCCTATTTGGGTAGACCATCTCCTCGTTGGATCTCTCGATGACAGTTTATAGTACTGTCATGAAGGATGGTTTGGCTCTTCGATACTCGTTATCAAACTTTTTATTTTTAGACTAGGTTTTCTTTATACGCCAAGAACCTCCGTGTGGCATCGACAAGCAAAGTGTTCAATTCTTCGGATACGATAAATGATTTTGCCAATCTTGTTTCCTACCAGAACTGCTGGGATAAGACATGGTAACATTCTTCCATGATAAATACATATACATATACATATACAGATACATCTGGTCGGTGAAGTCTACATTTTGCAACGATCGCAGGACTAACTCCGCCACTGTTCACATCTCGTATATGATAATAAAAAGAAAACTAACAAATTGTAACCTTCAATCAATTTTATTTTTTATTAATTTTTCCACAACAAAAACCAAAAAAATTCTTTTACTTTTCTTTCCACATATAACAGAGGAAAGAGACGCCCAACAACACCGCACAAACGATGAAGTCTTCAAGACCCATTTCATACGAGACGTAAGAGCGAGTTTAAAAATAACAACAGAAACCAAAAATAATATTCTGGTGTTGTATATAGACGACGTTATAAGAATCTAGAACCAAACAACATAACGGTTTTTAAGTTTTAGTTTTTTTTTACTTCTTAGTTGTTTCTTGCACACCATCTTACCTATATATACATAGATAGATGAGTTACGTTCTTATATCATCGCACAAACAAATCAAAATGTATACAAAAAATGTGCAAACACTCTTTTATGGTTTGTTTTGATGATGACGATCATCATCGTGATAATGATGTTGATCATCGTTATAATTATCAATATAGCCGCGCAATGTAGCAGCAGCACCGTCGACCACATAACAATATATGGCAAGTGAACTTACTTTTTGTCGTTAAGCAAAACAAAAAACTTGAATTACAGGAAGTAAATTATTAAAAAATCATTTCTTGTGTGCACAGGCTCGGTTTAGTCTTAAGACGGTATATTATGTCGTTGCTAATTATACGATCGTACCTTTATAAAAGAATTAGACATATTGCTATTTGTCTATATATATGTATGTATGTATATGGGAAGATGATTTGTCATTCTTTATAATATGATTGCTTGTATATACACAAATCTTAAATGTCACCCAAGTGCATTGACACTTTCGTTTGTGTTGTCTTTTTTTTCGTATTGATATTTGCAGTATATACATACGCGACAGCTAAATGGGACACGCTCGAACTATATAATAAGATTTAATCGATTTACCGCCAAAAAGTTGGAAATTAAAATGTCAAATTCATGTCTTGAATTAAATATTTGTGCGCAGGCACGATAGAATCGTTAGATAAGATTTTATTCTTGTATGTATTTATATATACGTTTGAAGGTATACGAGGGTTAAATGATAAGTCGTTGGTCTCTCGCAATATAAATATTTTTTTGTATGGGCTAAATCAGTTTTAGCCCGCAAGATTTATAAAAGTTTCGTATACCCATTCCGTACTCGTTATTTTTACTGTATTAAAGCTAGTCCAGGTTCAGAATGTGCCACCAAATCCAACGGTAAAGTTTACGTTTGTTTAAAAAAGTGGCGCCCAACATGGGGCAAATGAATGTCGATAACTGTATGAAACTGTAAACGACTTATTTCTCACGGTCCTTGCAGCTCTTACCTATCTATGTTTTTGACTTATTGATGGGACAGCTGACCATGGATGCTCGGTAGGTTTAATGCGTTATTTTTATCACTTGATTGACAAAGCCAAATGAGATGTTATATCATTTAACCTTGATTTCTCTTATGTTGTATCATTTTACCTTGATTTATACAAGTTCTGCAAACCCATTTCGTATACTCGTTATTTTGACTATATTAAAGAAAATCAAGGTTCAGAATGAGCAACCAAATCCAACGATAAAGTTTACGTTTGTTTAAAAATGTGGCGCCCAACATGGGGCAAATGAATGTCGATCTAATACCAACTGTATGAAACTGTAAACGATTGATTTCTCACGATCCTTGCAGCTCTTACCCATCTATGTTTTTGATCTAGTGATGGTACAGCTGACCATGGATGCTCGGTAGGTTTTATGCGTTCTTTTAATCACTTGATTGACAAAGCCAAATGAGATGATTTATCATTTTATCTTGCTTTCTCGGGTGAAAATTTGTATGGGCTAAATCAGTTTTAGCCCAAGATTTAAACATGTTCCTCATACCCATTTCGTACTCATTATTTTGATGGTATTAAAGCATGTAACTTTACTTTTGTTTAAAAAAGTGGCGCCCAACATGGGGCAAATGAATGTCGATCTAATACCAACTGTATGAAACTGTAAACGATTGATTTCTCACGATCCTTGCAGCTCTTACCCATCTATGTTTTTGATCTAGTGATGGTACAGCTGACCATGGATGCTCGGTAGGTTTTATGCGTTCTTTTAATCACTTGATTGACAAAGCCAAATGAGATGATTTATCATTTTATCTTGCTTTCTCGGGTGAAAATTTGTATGGGCTAAATCAGTTTTAGCCCAAGATTTAAACATGTTCCTCATACCCATTTCGTACTCGTTATTTTGATGGTATTAAAGCATGTAACTTTACTTTTGTTTAAAAAAGTGGCGCCCAACATGGGGCAAATGAATGTCGATCTAATACCAACTGTATGAAACTGTAAACGATTGATTTCTCACGATCCTTGCAGCTCTTACCAATCTATGTTTTTGATCTAGTGATGGTACAGCTGACCATGGATGCTCGGTAGGTTTTATGCGTTCTTTTAATCACTTGAGTGACAAAACCAAATGAGATGATTTATCATTTAACCTTGCTTTCTCTGGTGAAAATTTGTAGGGGCTAAATCAGTATTAGCCCAAAATTTATACAAGCTCCATATACTCGTTCAGAATGTTCCACCAAATCCAACGATAAACTTTATTTTGGTTACAAAAAGTGGCGCCCAACATGGGGCAAATGAATGTCGATCTAATTCCAGCTGTATGAAACTGTAAACGACTGATTTCTCACGATTTTGCAGCTGTTACCAATCTTTGTGTTAGACCTATTGATGGTACAGCTGACCATGGATGCTCGGTGGGTTTAATGTGTTCTTTTAATCACTTGAGCTAAATTCTCTGGTCAAAATTTGAAAGCTGGTTCAGACTGCATACCTGAAAGCCATACCTGAAATCAAGGAACTTCTTAAGACTGATCATGTTCTTTAAAGTCAGTTTGAAAAACTGGTGATGTTTAAAAAGGGCACAACTGGGCCATTGACAGAAATAATTGTTCATCGAAATTACTCTAGTTTTATTGATCGGTAGCTTTGTAATTTCTTCAAATAGGACTGCTAATCCCAAAATTCCTTGAGCTTAAATGTTATCTCTTCAAATTATTTAATAGACGAAAACTGCTTTTCATAGTGACTGTCTCATCTGAGGTAGTTTGATATGACTGGTTACTTGGTGTTTGGACAAAGTTTTTCTTCACTGAACTCTACTATATAGGTCACTCCAAATGGATTCGTTTGAGCTATTTGAACATATTATAGCTTCCCAGTATTGGAATAAATTCTGTAACGCAGAACTATCGAACACTGATCTTAGTTTGCTGTTCGCATGTAATGTATAGAATACCATGATCAGTAAAACTGAGACTCCATTTCATTGTGGCTTAGAGCGACCGATATAGATTGAACCAAGTTGCTTGGTGATCGTCAGATAACTTTTCATAATGTTTAGCATATCCGTCCCAAACCAAACCTATATATTGACTTCATGAATTATCGAAACAATGTACTTATCAAACAACCCTCGTATCCATCCACATACGAATATTTCGCGCATTCGGTTTATCTGCTCGAATGACTTTCAAAAAAAATATATTAGATGCGATATGAATCTTAAACTTTACAGTTTGATTAATTAGTTGGTTAGGATCTATACATTATTGAGCATATATTTACTTATACGCACTGTATATATTGTCTATCGGTGTATTGTAGACGAAAACAGAGATCATTGATCGTAAAACATATACAGAAATGGTCTAGATAGGATCTAAACATATATTTGATTGGAATTGAAAGTTTTTGAACGCAATTTGAATGATTCGCTAAATTTGATAAGGTCAATGGTAATTTAAATCTCAATCAATCATCAATTATACTTCAGAGATCCTTATATATTTTGATCGTGAATCATAATTTCGAAGATCATAATCTAAACGTGGAATGTACTGGAATGAATATATGCTTTTGCGTTACTGGCTTTATGTATCCCCACAGCTAGACATCAAACATGGAATATCGACACTCAAACTCGATTAATGTTCATATTACAGAGGTTCGTACACTTTCATTTGAATTTTATTGGTTGCACCAAGCTTTTTCCGTGGAGAACTTAGTTGCCGCATTCTCGATTCGGCTAAGTTCAAATGGTCGCTTAATTCTTACTTGGCGCACGATATCATCATCCATAAGTTCAGTAAGAGTGATTCTTATGAATAATTTTATGCTGAAATTCACAAATTAAAAAATAACATATGACTGTCAACTATCGGTTACCGTTGTGAGTTCACATTTGGCTCGAATGATGAGTATCCAACTAAACCAAACACCTTTTTTGGGCTTAATCTATTTCAGCCAATGAACTCTGTAAGTTTCATGTACTCACCCCGCTCAGAATGAGATGCCAAATTCAACTATAAAAGGTAAGGTTTGTTACAATAATTGGAACCCAACATGGGGCAAGTGTGTGTTTAAATGTCAAATTATTATTCACGTTTTGCTGGTACGCCAACTGTCATTTATTAAACTGCTAGCTTCTTTCTGGGGGAAAATTTTTACAGGAAGTGAATGATGCAATTGGTGTCCTACTAGGCAAGTTCATCTGATTTTCTATTCCTTACCACTTTGAAATGCTTTGGCATCCCATTATCACGACTTATTAAGCCTGAAATCATTATACCTCCGAAATACGTAAAGGAACGGTTTACAAGCTAATCGACCATTCCATCAAGGTTGCACCACCTGTAAAAAATTTCGAAATTAAGGATTCATAACTGCTTCACTCAGCCAGAGTTTGGTCCTAGGTAAGAAATACACACATCAATTTGGCCTTTTTTAAAATGGGTAAACCACAATAAGTAAGGTTGTACTCCCTAATCGATAGAAGTAGCCCTTTAACAGCAACCATCTATACAGGTGCTTTAGCGTATAGACGAGTTTTATCCAAAAAGGTGACCTTGAAGTGCACCTAGTCTTAAAAAGGATATAGTTTTTCTTCACTGAACTCTGTCAATCTCTGAAAATTCTCAGTCGGCCTCACGAGGGAGTAAAGAGGCATGTTATTTTTTTGCATCTAATGGTGTACTTCTTCAATATCTCGTAAAGTGAGTTTCTATAGTAGTACTTCGAGAGATTTTTCTTGGGTACACAAGCAGCCTAAGGAAATGTTGCCTTTTTCCCCAGAAGAGACCCCAGGATTCGATTATAGCTTTTCTTGATTCGTATTTATACTGTATGACTTCTATGTAGGAGCCCCAAACTGCGTGAGCTTTGCTCAATTTCATTTTCCCATATATTTTGACAACCCTTTATTATTAGACTTCCAGTTATCCATGGCTCCTAAAAAAGCCATATCAAAACGTTTACTATAAACCTGCTATATAAACCTGACGCCATCTTAGCATTAATCTTTATTTTCTTTATATTATGTTCCAGTTAAGGTTAGACTTACGGTTCGTGTTCTCTGTTTTTCAATATCTCCGCAAATGCATGGCTTATGCAGAGTATACTGAAGATTAATTTGTTTTGGTACTCTCCGTAAATCCTTCCGCCATGACAGTTTTCACCATTTATTTTGGAACCACTTCACATTCTATACATGCTACGGTACCGAAGAAGGTTCTAGAGATGCTATAGTATTTCTCATTCGTGCGCTTACTAATGGTCCAATTTACCCAACTACGTGGCTTAGTCACTGTAAAGTATTTTTCTTCAAGAGTACTTCAGGATTCCAACCATCACCGACTAAACTAAGGAGAGGTTCGTCGAAAGCTTTAATATCGAAGGTTCTAGCCTGGTGTCATCGACACAGTTTATTTTGCATACAAAGCCCGCTGATAGAGTTCTAGCTTCCTTTGGCACCCTCAAGAAAAGGAGATAAGTTTCCTTTACTAATAATTTTCAAGAATTTTTTATTTTAGGTAAATCAGCAAATGGACTGTTCTCAATATAAATAAAAATGATGTTCAACCCTAAAGGCAGAAATCATTTTCCCAGGACAAGTGTGGTCAGGATAAAAACAAACTATGGAATTGTACAGATATGGATTACAGGAAAGTAGGACGATCCCTGTAATATATGCCCTAACATAGGTTTGATGAATCCAAATCTTTCCACTATATGATGTAATATTGTCAGTTGCAATCCAATCTATTGCGTTAAGGATAGACCGAAATTCCTTCGAGAGTCTTTATTCGTAATAAATGATCGTGGAATCAACAGGACCAAGTACCACTCGTTATCGGATGTGACGCACGGGCTCATTATTCTATATGGGGTTAAATAATGTATTTCTGCTGAATTGGTGACGGCCACCATTAAATCCTGACTGGTATCGAAATTTAACCGATTGGGCGTTACTCTTCATCGAACTTGTTTCTTTTCACCAGCCATTTTGACTTACCTCATTTAGTTAAATTTGTGACCAACAGGCTCGAAACAATGCTTGGACGTTCTTTGTCTACTTGCTGGTCTACTGTTTCAAATAGAGAAGTAGAAGAGTCACATCCCGCTGTTTATTTTCTTGGCTGTGGCATTATCTGTTGTGTTAACACAAGGCCAAACGACATTTTTGCTGAATCATCCAAATCAGAATTGACCGGTAAATCCTGATGGAAGTTTGAATTTTCCCACGTAAGTTCTATAGTTGTTGCTTTAATAAATATTGAGGGCGATTATCACTGTACCTCATTCTAATCAAAAGTATCTATCAAGCCATTAATCTCACTATTGTCAAGCAGATTGAGTTTATCTTAAGACTCGTGTTTCTAAGACGGAGCTAGATGACTTGTAAGTCTCTGTCAAACTCTTCAAAGAATGCATACTAGGAGGTGTCCTTTCATTTTTGCTTAACGAAATATTACTTACCACTGTAACGTGGTGTTCTGAGAAGAGCTTAAGTGTGAACCCAATTAATTAGGCATAGATCAGAGATGGTAAACTATACAGGCAATCATCCGGAGTGCTAATTTTAAAGGAGTACTGTAGATGAGCTTTTAGATGAGATGTATCTTATCCTATAAGACTGTTTTGAAGAGAATGATGACTCCATCGACTTCATTTGAAAATATTTGGCTTTTAACAAAGTTCGTTTCCCAGTTCGTTTCTTTAGAACCGTAGTTATTTTTCTGTATTGGCCAATTATTTACATTACCCTGCAACCACTTGGGAAGCATTCCACCACAATTCATGCTTCTGCAGTTCTGAAGGTAGCACTCCTCGTGACACACAATCAGCTGGACTATCACTAGTGGGGACATGACGCCATTTGTCTCTTGACGCGACTTCAAGTATATAACACGTTCTGTTCCCAACAAAAGTCTCCCGTCGGACCGGAACATCAGATAGCCAGTGCAGAATTATAGAGGAACTTTCAATATTTCCATTACCGATTTTAGGAGCTTTACCAAAAGGTATGCTGCACACAGCTCTAGTCTAGCCACTGAAATCCTTTTGATTGGAGCAACTTTGGTTTTCGCAGCTACTAAATAACAAGTACGTTCTTCTGGTTCGATCGTCGCAAAATCCGTGAATTTCGATATCTGGCTTATAGCTGGCTGTATGCGACCATCTTGGAATTCATCTATTTGGTGCAATTGGTCCCGGATGGTTAACCATTTTTGTTTGACTGTTTGTGGCAATTCCTCATCCCAATAGATGGTCGTTAACCAGAGAGATTGGAATAATATTTTTATTTTTACCATTACCGGAGACAACCATCCCAACGGATCGAAAATTTGACTGTTTTCAGAAAGTAATTTCCGTTTCGTATATACCGGGGTACCCATGTTGACACGATATGAAAATACATCCAATTTTGGGTCCCACTGTAAACCCAATACTTTCACGGTTACACCATCTTGTGACAGATACTTTATGGTTGTAGCTCTATCGTCTACCGGAATTGTCTTCAAAAATGAATCTGGATTTGAGGTCCATTTTCGTAATTTCATCCCAGCCTTACAATTTTGAAGTTTGATAGCTTCCTCAACGTCTGCTGCCACTGATATAATATCATCCACATATGATCATTGGCTGCTAGATCATTTAACACTCTTGTTGCTAAATACGTCTTAAGCATGTAGTGCTTCATCGGCTCCGTTTCGCTTGATCTCCAGACGACCGCTTGATACTGCCTATCCTCTTCCCTCACCAATATCTGCCGATACATCTTCTCAACATCGGTACTGTTCGCTATTTTATTCAGAGGGAAACGTAAAAGTTATGCGTCTAAGAATTATATGAACTCAGAAACCGCACACGAATCCATTATTTCTTCTTATTGACTATACTCAAAACCGAATGCGTACCAAATCTGTAATGATCTACACAAGAATGTGCCTCAAATACACTTTATTTATAAGCTATTGAATTAGAAAGCATTGAGGCAAATACTTAACACTAGTAGTCATTAGACGAAGCTAATCATTATTCGAATAAGATAATTGTCTTGACCAAATTGACGTACGCAAGATTTGTATGCTCATATATACATACACCACGAGTATGGATCCACTTTAACGTCTTTATAAACAAACAACAACAAATCAACAGAATAGATGAGCTCTATACACCTGTGTTTCTTATCTCGTCGCGGAAACAATAAAGTTCTAATAATGATAAATGCGTTTTGCGTCTTAATAGAGAGATTAATTCGTTCGTCTTAATGAATATCTATATGTATGTATGTACAGTTAAGTCCAATCTGTAGATCCATAAATTATATAGATATCCAAAAATAATATGAATAATTGCCGATCTTAAACAAAACATATATATAAGATGTTGTATCATCATCCTCGTCTATTATGGTAATTTGAGAATATATTTATATAAGTTTAAGATTCCATATATATTGAAGGTCTTTCTAACAGTTATGAACATCACGCGGGAATTCCTTTATACACACAATATATATGTACATAATGACATCACGAACATAAGACGCGCGAATCTTCCGCATCCACGATATAATTTAGTCTGACGATCAATAGAAAATGTGTGTAAGTAGAGTTTTCAGTTTTTCTTTCAATCGCGTACGCAGTTGCACAACCTACAAATAAGACATAAATCGTTTCTCTCGATATCTGTATGTCTATATGTAGGTACTGGACTGCAACCGCCCTCCGCTCCACCCATACACATCAATTTTATATAACAATTATTTTTGCTTTCTTTAGATCACTCGAACAAAAAACTAAGAACAAACAATATATACTGGAGTTATATTATATATAGAGAGAGTATTGTTACAAGAATTTCGTCTTGTACTTTTGTTGTTTAAAAAGACAAACTGGAATCGTTGTACGATGCTGAGATCGCGCGCGCTCAAGACGAAAGGAAGGAAGATCGTATATATAGAAGCGCAAAGATCACAATAACTGGTTCTTGTATATACATGAATGTCTTATAATAATTTCGACATTTTTCTTTAAACATTTTCTTTTGCTTGTTCTATGTATTTGTTGTTGCTGCTGCTGCTGTGTACAGATTCTGGGTAAAGGAATACCATCGGTGCAGAAGAAAAGGAGAAACAAAATCCAGTTTTAGCAGATTATTTTTGGAATTGTTTTCGATACACATATGGAATGTGTCAGTTAAGTACCTTTCTTGTTGTATATTATAAACCAGTATCTGTGCAATTGGTTAATCGTGTACCAGGAACGATTTATTGGAGCAGTTTGTGATAGGATTTATGAGTATTTGTATAGAAAGTTGTTTGGTGGAGTTTTTTTATACATGGAAGGCAGTGGTGGTGCTAGGTGGTGGAGGATCACAAACCTTAGAAAGATCGAGTATGAGTACTGTACCACAAGTACTACAAATTTCACTCAATATTTTTGAGTGGATTTATTCTGAGTGAAATTACAAATTTTCACAGGTCGGACCAATATGCCACCGAGGTTCAAGATTTGCCTGCTTAATCACTCCTACTTATACACAGTTCTGGATATCATTGAAAATCCGGTGATTCAAAAAATTTATTTGAGTGAAACTTGATGCTGTAAAATTTTAAATTGAATACAGGGTTCTGTTAGAATGCTTAATAGAACTGCATATTGTATATCTTCTAAGTTTGAGTTTGGGACTTAATTTGAGTTTAGTTTCTGGTAAATTTTTGAGTGATATTTAAATATCACTCATGGCTAAGTTGGTTCTGTGTCATAGCATATCAAATTATGTTTCTAGGATTGAGAGATTCAAGAAAAAGTTATTCATATTTTTTGTCTAATGACATTGAGTGCTGTCGAAAATAACTTTTACGACTTGATTAGTGATAGGATTTTTAAGTAAATGTATAGAATGTGGTTTGGTAGAGTTTTTAATACATGGAAGGCAGTGGTGGTGCTAAAGAAGGTAATAAACATTAGAAAGATCGAGTATGAGTAGCGTACCACAAGTACTACAAATTTCACTCAATATTTTTGAGTGGAATTAATTTGAGTGAAAGTATAAATTTTCATGGGTCGGACCAATATGCCACCGAGGTTCAAGATTTGTTCAGTTCTGGATATCATTGAAAATCCGGTGATTCAAAAAATTAATTTTGAGTGAAATTTGATGCTGTAAAATTTTTAATTGAATACAGGGTTCTAAGAACTAATAATACAACTGCATATTGTATATCTTCTAAATTTGAGTTTGGGGACTTAAGTTTCTGGTGAAATTTTTTGAGTGATACTTAAATATCACTCATGACTGAGGTGGTTCTGTGTCAGAGCATATCCAATTATGTTTCTAGGATTGAGACATTCAAGAAAAGGTCATTCATTCTATGTGTCTAATGACATTAAGTGCTGTCAAAAATAACTTTTACAACTTCATTGATGATAGGATTTATGAGTATGTATTTGTATAGAAAGTTGTTTGGTAGAGTTTTTAATATATTGAAGGCAGTGGTGGTGCTAAGGAGGATCACATTAGAAAGATCGAGTATGAGTAGCGTACCACAAGTACTACAAATTTCACTCAATTTTTTTGAGTGAAATTATTTTGAGTGAAAGTACAAATATGCACGGGTCGGGCCAATATTCCACCGAGGCTCAAGATTTGCCTGCTTAATCATTCCTATTTGTACATAGTTAGAGAAATTTCAGTGAATTCATCACAGAAAAATTTAGTGATTCAAAAAATTAATTTTGAGTGAATAATTTGATGCTGTAGAATTTTTAATTGAATACCGAGTTCTGTTAGAATACATTATACAACTGCATATTGTGTACCTTCCAAATTTAAGTTGAGGTCTTAAGTTTCTAGTGAAATTGTTTGAGTGATATTTAAATATCACTCATGGCTGAGGTGGTTCTGTGTCAGAGCATATCTAATTATGTTTTTAGGATTGAGGGATAAAAGAAAAAGTTACTCATACTGTGTGTCTAATGACACTGGAAATATTATTTCCGTTCTAGAAAATAGAGTAAAAATGATATGCTCATGTTATGTTCATAACATTCTCCACGGCCGCACTGCTTCTATCAACTGCTTCTATCCTGTTCCCACCTTTTTGTTGGTTCCAGTTCCATTCTCATTTAACTTCTTCACTAGTTCTTTATTATCGTCAGTTGGCAGAGGAATAATTTTGGTAATAGGTCTCTTGAAGCTGCTGTTTCTGGGACTCTTTAATGATACAACTCTGGTCAAACCATCTGACCCTGGGTGAGTATCTATTATTCTTCCCATTGCCTAGTTTGTAGATGGGAGTTGTTCATCTTTTACAAGCACTAGTTGTCCAAACTCATAGTTCTCTGTTGGCGTTGTCCACTTGAACCTTTGTTGTAAATTGGTTAGATATTCATTTGACCATTTTTCCCAAAATTCCTGCGTAACCTTTGACAGCAAGCTCCATCTCTGTGTCGCACTTAGTTTGGTTTTATCTGACTCAGGAGTTGATATTAATGGTCTTCCGATTAAGAAATGGTTAGGCGTTTTAGGTGCGTTTTTGTAGACTTGACTCCAGATTCCCAGATGCCACCGAAGTGTGGACTACCAGCTGAGATAAAATGTCAGTTTGTTCCATGGTTGGCTGCTTGCTGAGCTGCATTGTGGTTCTCTTGTTGTATAGCCAACATTAATTCTTTACTTAGCTCATTTCGAGCACCTACAAAGTTGGTACCGTTGTCACTGTAAATGTTTAAGGGTGTGCCTCTCCTTGAAGTGAAATTTTTAAAGGCTGCAAGGCGGCTGTATTGCTTTAGTTGAAAAACAAACGAATAAACCAATATACCTCTTGTAGGATTTATTGCCTTTTCCCTTGGATACGCGAATTGCAAATGGACCCGCATAATCGATGCCCGTATTGGAGAATGGGGCAGACGGAGTTACCCTAGCTTCGGGTATCATACCCATTAGTTGTTGTGACGCCACTCTCCTAAATCGAAAGCATTTTACGCAATTGTGTATTGTTGACTGTTCTGCAATTGGCGAGCATTAATGCCCCTTGAGGCAATATCAGCTGGGATGCGATAGTGACTGAATTTCAGCTATACGATTACCTACAAAGGTTTTATATATGTTGGGACTGCCTTTAGCCACACAACCGTGTATGCATGGACGGATTCTTTGATAACCTAGGGTTATCAAAGAATCCGTCCATGCATACACGGTTGTGTGGCTTAAGTCCATTGCCTCTTGAACTGTTTTAAACAACCTAGCTAATAGCACAGCACCACACAACTCTAACATTGGTAATAAAATCCTGGTTTTTATGTGAGCGACCTTGGTTTAAGCGGTTATTAAATGAATTGCTGGCTTCCCTTGAGAGTTTATTGTTTTGTAGTATACTACTGCTGCAAATGTCTTTTTCGACGCGTCACTAAACCCATGTATTTCATTTCTCGTATGTGATTCTTGTTCTATCCACCTAGGTATGATAATTAACAGTTTCACTTGAATGATTACCGGCGCGAACCATCCTAGCGGGTCGAATAACTTGGTGACTTCGGCCAATATGTTCTTTTTTTGTGGGCTCACGAATATTTGGGGACGATGACATTTTAAACTCGAAGACGTCTGAGTTGGGGTTCCAGCTAATTCGAAGAGTTTTTATTGTGTCATCACTTTTTATGGGGCATGCTCCACCTTCAAGGGCATTTATAGGCAAATGTGTTTGCTTGCCCATTTTCGTAGGTTCCTTCAATAGGTGTATAAGCTACGACTGAGCTTCTATTGCTTCTTCTAGTGTGTCTATTCCTGTAAGTAGATCGTCTACGTAAAAATCATTCAAGGTTATTCTAACTGCGACCGAGTATTTTTCTTTTTTGTCTTCTGCTAGCTGGTGTAAGGTTTTTGCTGCTAGATATGTTGCAGCTGCAGTACCATATGTTATCGTTTTGAGTTGGTATTCCTCGATTTTTTCATCAGATGATTTTCGCCATAAAATCTGTTGAAAATTTCTATCCTCTTCGTCTACCCAGATCTGCCGGAACATTTTCTCTATGTCAGCGGTGATAACGTATTTATGCTTCCGCCATCTCATTACAATATACCAAAGTCTGCACATGATAGCATGTCAATCGGCGCTGGAATGTTGTAGTTTGGATCAGCCAGTAAAACAGCCAGTATAAATATCGACGGCTATCAATCGAAGGAGTTCTTTTCGGAAGTTTTAAGTTTTCTAGAGTTTGATATATTTGCTCCAGAAATTCAAGAAATCCTTTTGTGGTTTGCATATCTTTTGGATTTCGTTACGACATCTCGTATGCTTTAATCGTCTCGTTATCCAATTTTCTGGATAAATATGACACTAGCCAGGCACCCCAACTTGTAGTGTCAATTCCAAGATTTTTTACCGCATGTAAATTTTCCCTCACGGTGTCATGCAATATTTTATTGCGGATGCCGATTCTTGCTGTATGTTATGTAGGGCAAAAATCGAGTTGATGTGGGTGTTTACCAGAAACCTTTCATTCTGATATCGAGTTGTTAGTATTTCCAATTCACTTTTGTAGTTATCACCCGTTGGCTGCAAATGTTGAATAACCTTACTTGCGGCCCCTTCTAAACGCATTTTCAAGTACATTATCCTGTGTGTATCGATTAGGTTGCAGTTTTGATCCACCAGCTTCCAGAACAATTCATGGAAACCAACCCAATTTTGATAGTTGCCGTTGAAGTCGATGGTATAGGTTCACTGATATTGGACCATTTATTTACTGCTTGTTGTAGTTTGGCAGTACAATCCTCTGCAAGATTTGTGATTTCGAAGTATTGGTTATTGATGAAATAATTTTCATTCTTTATACTTTCTTCTGTTGCCTCTAACAGAATCTCTTCATGCATTTCATGAGTTTTGACTATTTATATTGTAGGTTGATCATGATTGGCACGTTTATTCTTTCACTTGCACGAACCGATGTGTTTTATATATTTTCCTTCGTAGCCTTTTATAGTCAAGGATATTCTTAAGGAAATTAACCACTCATCAGTAGAATTGCTTTTGAAGAGGCATCTGACTCTCCTTTCTCAACATTTCTGCGGATTTAACGCCTTTACCCAAATAGTTCGGACTCTCATGACTATAGATATCTCTGCAGTATAGATAGAAGGATGGAGCTATCCACGAGCTATGACTTACACTTGAAATATGATCAGCACTATAAATATAGGGAGCTACTTTCCTACTAACCTAGATAGTAAGTCTTGATCTATATTGCCAATCCTAGTATTAGACGGATTTTTACAAAATCTCTTCTGAGTACGCTACATCTCAGTAATAGAGAGCCACATATTGAGGCAACCAAAAAAAAGCTAATCAATGAACAAGGGCCAAACCAGAGATAAAAGAACACCTTACTGAGGAAACCCTTTGGTAACAGATACCGACAATAATCCATCATAGTTCAGAAAGGTGAGACTTAAGGCTAGACTCCCATAAGTGAGATGACTTCCAAAATAGTTACAAGAATCAATAGCTACTCTAAACCACACTCAATATCCGGAAAAGCACTCAGGAACAATTCCTTGTTTAGTAACAGCTTTCATAATACAGGCAACCCTGCTTCTCCTCGAAGCTTGAGAAAGATTAAGTAAGCAGCCATGAATGAAAGAAAACTTTTGTGCGCCAGGGTCGTATATCGTGTGATTAAATAAGCTTGTATGGGAAATTCTCGATTCACTGACTTTTATTTACATCCAGGAAAATGATAACGAGAGCCATCCCACCAACTTCTCTATATATGATGAAAAAAGTCGATAAACGAAGAACATCAAGATTACAAAGATGAGCCTTATTCTTAAGTTTATCAAGAAGGCGTGTATCTTCCAGGGAAGCCACGATGGTAGTTGTACGATTATGTCGATATCCTTCGGTGCAGAGATAATCGAAGCTTTAGCTTAATACAGGGGAGTCCCCAACTACATGCTGATAAACTCCCAAATTTTATCGATTTGTGGTTATTGCGTCCAAGACGTACCCAGGACATTGTGGTGCAGCCGTTTTCAACAGTTGGGCAGCTATATCACTAAAGTTTACAAATATTATCCCATCCGGCTTATCGCAACATGTACTTTGTCCGCCCACATGCCATCGGGCAATATGGTGACGAATTACGCCCTCGGGAAATTAATTTGTGTGATGATTACCGAAAAGCACATTTAGGACTACAATAGCCACTCCTACCCCTCCGGTGACAAGAGTACTTGGTAGGTGCGTCACAGTCTTTCAGGCGGAAATTGATGCAATTTTGAGAGCTGCAATAAGTGTGGGGGAAGAAGAAGAAGAAACTGTTGAGCACTTCTTGTGTTTTGTTCTTCACACTCTTTCCATAGACTGCAATGTTTTAGATCACAACTCCTATTTGCGAATGAACGGTCGATCTAAAGGACACCAGACATCTTGGATTTTACTAGAAGAACAAATAGATTTCGGGATTGAAATGTAGTGTTAATCCATTATAACATGAGCAATTATTGGGAGGAGATCGAAACATTCAAGCAAGACCATACAGAATTGCAAGCGGTATGTAAGGAGCTCTCCGGAATCAATTGCAACATATTCATTCAGCAACTCCAATGGCGTCTTAACAACCTAATCGCTGATAATAAGCTATTGCTCGACAGCAACAAGGAGCGACGACGGGTTAAAAGAGGACTCGGGGACACAACAGGAATCGTGCTAAGTGACATGTTCGGCCTTCTCTCATAACGAGAAGCACGTGAGTATGAAGCCCACTTCGAAACAATAAGCAAGGCCAAAAACCATTTACTGACGCTGATAAAGAACTAAACCAGCTTGATTGACAACACTCTCAAATTAGTGAGACATAATTCAAACCTTACTATGACGTCCTTGAACAACCTAATCAAGGATCAGCAGCGGCTACGGCAAGAAATGCTTCAACTACAAGAGTATCACACATACGAGCAAAGAGTTCGGTCCGTGCTAGTGACCATGCTAGAATTGACCCTAGTACTAAGCAATCTAGAAGATACACAAAAGAGGTTGCTGGATGTAGTGTTTCATGCCGATCAGGGCAATTTACATCCGTCCATACTCTCACCTGATCAACTAGAAGATGAGCTACATTTAATCCGCTAGCATATACCAGCATCTATCACAGTACCAGGTCACCATATACAAGACCTCATGCATGTATACCGAAGCATGAACATCCGTAGCCGAGTGACACAGCGAAATATAATAATCGAAGTCATCCTCCCACTATCCTTCACATGGGACTACACTCTTTTTTCGGTGATTCCAATCCCAGACATTATTCAGGACAATACTCAATCTTATATCGTTACCACAGCAAACTATTTAGCTGTGGAAAGTAGGCGTGAATATGTTGCATTTTTAACAAAAGAGGAAGTAAATCGCTGCCAAACACTGCATCCCATGCAATTGTTATGCGAAATCTCACCAATTGTGAATACCTTGACCAATACAAGTCAATGTGAGATAGCCATCATGCAGCGAAGGTCAAGACTTTAGGCCTTCTGCAACATTATATCGATAACGGCAACTAATCATTGGATTAAGCTAAGCGCCCCAAACGAATGGATTTATGTAGTGCCCTACGAAACCACTGTAGATGTCATATGCGGCGCTTAAATTAACTCTCATAATTTGCGGGGATCTGGCGTGGTGGAATTAAGTGCAGGATGTATGCTACGAGACGCAGATCATCTGATAATCGCTGTAGGAACAGCCCATAACAACATAAACAGGGAGTCTCTGAAAAGTTCTGGACTAATACATGGCGCTAAAAATCTGCATTATCTCAACTCATATATTAAAAACAGGACATTAGAGGTGGACAATTTAAAACAACTAACCACTCCTGATTTATCAGATCTGGACAACGAAATAGCATCGCTGAAGGAAAACGAAGTTTTAATTGATGACCAAACTATCCATCATATCCACCACTACACCATGACACATAGTGTTTTACCGTCCAGGTGGCGCAGTGGTTAAAGCTGCAGCAGTTGGAACGAGAGATACCGGGTTCAATGCGCAGATGGTTCTGCGTAAAATCTGACCTAAAGCCGTATGTAAAGTGATATCACAACGAACCATCGCTGGTCTAAGTGTGCGATAGCAGCCGCCCAAAAAAAAAATGATGTTCCCATGATTCCACCCATTCATTGCATGTGATATGAAGAGTTTAGGCGAATAGAATCGTGTCTACATAAAGACAATAACCTCAATTGGTTAGTAAAGTTCTGACGACATATAGTCCATAAATCAGATCGAAGACATTTGATTGACAAAAAGTCAAAGTCTGCCATATCGATTGCCATTCTGAGTCGATCAAGACATCACATGATATATAAGACGAACAAAGGAAGTGATTTGTCTTGTTGTAAAGAATGGTGCGTGTATATAGATATGTGTGTGATGTCGAAATAGGTCACAGAATTATCATCGAAATGGTAAAGTACAATAGCCAAGTGCGCAATAAATGAGCGACACACTATACATACAAATTAAGAAAACTGTCACGTACCGTCTAAATAACATCATGATGGATATACGAGTATATACACAAAATACTAAAACTAATAAATAAATAAATAAATTTATTAAATAGTTTTTATATTTAGGTTATGTAAATAGTTAAACCAACAATCCATTAAATTGTGTGTTTGATGTCAAAAATGCACAACAACAACTCTAACAATTCCACCACCGGCAACAACAAAAAATTCATTTTCATTTGTACAAAAATTCTTAGAAATTATTTCTTCTTATTATTCTTCGTCTTACAAGTTATATGACTTATATGACTTAACAATTTGATGTATCTTGGCAAAAAAACACAAAAAATGAATTAATTATCGCCATTCGTGTGCACAGTGTGAGGCACACCATGGACATGATCTCGAATAATATCGAAAAACAATTACATCTCGAGTCTGATTAATTGGTGGACCGCGATCTTATATATATATTGTCTTTCTTTGCAGTTCTAACCTTCGCACAAACACCGTATCGTAGCACGCTGTTTCGTAACACGATCACTTTATATAGTGGTCGTGTAATTAATCTAATGGATTAATGGTCCCCGGAATTGTTTCGAATCCGCGAATCCTATATACCAGTATACAATTAGTCTATCGCCTTAAGAATTATTTAAATCCGCGATATGTGCATATCTAGAGGTCATGGATTGTTGTATACAGATTGAAAGTGATAATTGGGTGCATATATACAGAGCACTGATACGCGCTGTTGGTTTAAATTTGATTTGGACGCGAAATAAAATCTAATTATTTTGTGCTACACACAACATATGAAGACATCGTTAAGGAAGTCTTGTGCACATTGGGTGGCCGCATCATTAACGCTAACCGCACTTATGTGGGGTGAGGCAAACATCAACCAAACTTTTCAATCATCATCATCATCCGATCAAATTATTATTGTGGTACAGACGATTACAGAGCCGAGCTTAACATATTCTAATGAGCGTATGTAAATATTCGAGTGTTACAGACACACACACACACCGATCATATGTAATTATAGAGGAATGAAGTGGAATTAAATTCAATTATCTATTAAGTATTAACTGTACATCATGTAATGATCTTTGTAATTATATTGTAATGAGTCATTCTTTGAACATATATAAGTGTTGTATCTGTTCGGTAACCATATGTAAATTAATTCCAGGGTTTAGTTACGGGCTAGTAATAGTATCAACTGTGTAGTTGACGCTTGTTTACAATACCGCGGCATGACGGATAGGTTAACCCATTAATTTCAAGAGAGGATTGGAGATGGTCCCATTCTATAATTTTCATTATCATGGATTGTTAGGTCAACGAACTACAGCGTCTGTGTATAACGACATACAAAGAATTAAGAAGTGAATAGCTGAACAGATACACGGCCAACATACCCAAACGGCCGACATGGTTAAAAGGCCGACAACACTTCGAACAAAAACCCGGCTTGGACAAAGGGAAAATAAGTCTGATATGTTCAAGAGGCGTTAATTAACAAAAAAGGCCGACATTAGACCAAAGACTAGAAGTCATTTGTTTGTTCATTGCGGCCTTTTGTTCAATGTTGTCTCTTGCCCAATGCGACCACTTGTTCAATGGCAACATATTGCCCATGTTGGTTTTTATCAATGTTTTGGAGGTCTGGTCGATCCAGAACGGTTTACTGTCTCATACAACCTCTTGTGCAATGCGGATTTGTTCAATACGACCCCATGTTCAATGTGGCCTTCTAATTTCTTTTTCTGTGATTTTTTGCAATGTTCTATATTTCAATGATGACGAAGGACACTGGATTACTTAATTCCGTCCCTCAAGCTCACTTGACCTTTGTGACATCTCTTTCCAGAGCTGACCTCTCGGTCTCGAAATCTGTTTAGTCTTCTAATCAAGTTCAAGATGTTCGGTATCCTCTCAAGGTCGTCTGTTGATACTTAAATGGGAATCGTGATGATGACGAAGTACACTTGACGGTTTCTTTTCTTTCACTTAGGCTCGATTGGCTTGGCGACATCCCTTTCCAGAGGTGTTTTCTCAGTCCCAAAATCTGTTCTTTAAATCAAGTTCAAGAGGTTCGGTATCCTCAAGGTCTTCTGTTAATCTTCAAATATAGGAATCGTGATTCGTGCCCCGTGTGTCCCGTGAGAATGAGAGAACAGTGTGCCGTGAGAATGTCCAACAATATCCTTAAAGTGCTCCTATCATAATTCAAAAAAGACTGAGATCTTTGCTGATCTTATGATCTAAGGAAGATTTTGGATAGGCGACAAGTGATGGGGTCTCTTGGAGCAAACCACCAAAGTGATAGTCGATATCTCTCTTATAAAGTGCAATGACGTCACCTTTCACGTGGGCTCAGGTCCATTGAAAGTGGAAGCTGCTCCGAAGCAGGCCGATTTATCAGCCTGCCGATTTATTTTCCTTTGATATTCCTGTAAATGGGTGCCCAGTGAATTTTTAAGGCAATTATCGTCTCCAATAAAACAAGTTTCGATGGAACATTATTGGAAATACTTGCCTTTAGAGCAGCTTGGCTGTCAAAAAGGAAGATACAACGATCTTTATAATTCATCTCCGTGGCAAAGAGTATGCTCTCAAAGTTGCAGCAATTTACGTCTGAAAGACAGTGGCGTACATACCAAGAGGGATAGGTATTTTGACTATAGGATTTTTTCTCTATAAACCGACGATCCCGAAAACGTGATTCGTCACCATAGTGTCGAAGGATTCTTAAGTAATAGTTGATTGTAACTTTCTTCATGGTTTTTTCCGACAGCTAGGATCATCGTTTCATCGTTTTAAGGAGTCTGTAAATGTATGTTTCCAGTATTAAAGCGAATTGTATTGGAAGTGATTTTCTTAACTTATATTTGGTTTAGTCCTTCATATCAAATCTTGCCAATCGGGTGTTGATGACTATTAGTGACTTTATCAGAAGAAAAAGTTCTGAAGTAATAGTCAAATTGACGAATATGGATTTTACAACTGTACGGCAACGGGTCGCAAACAATGCCGAAAAATATGGTTGGACACCCTTTTTGACAATATTTTCAGGAAAAAATACTTTCTAAAATTATGACAGCCACAAGAGGACAACGTAGAAAAGGTCTAGTCGAAACGATAAAAGGCATAACATGTTTTTGCCTACTATATACAGAGCTAGAGGAACTAGTGGAAGAAGTAATCTTATAATGGATAGAATCCTGATCCATTGTCACTGATCCTAAAATCGGTTGTATCAATATGTATTCACCATGAGAGGATTGAACCACTCAATGGTAAGAACTGGACAACTATTCCCTTCTTTAACAGTACAATGAAAGTATTAGAAATGATCATTCTTAAGTGGTCATCACCAACAATAAAACTGAAGAGACGAACAGTGAAGAAACGAACAGGGAAGAAACGAACAGAGTGGATTTGTGGACTTCAAACGCAGTCTTGATTCTATCAGTAAATGAGCAAAATAAATGGGCATTTCGAAAATCGAAAATAGTGAAGAAAGATGATTATTACTATACACACGAGAGGTCAGACAAGGTTGAGTACTCGTTCTTCTTATGATCTAAACTATTTATTGTTCTAATGAAGCGGAAACAGGAGGCTTTGAAGAGGACATCAACAATCACGCCAACAAAACAAGAAATATATTCAATATGTAACACAAGATACCGACCAAATGGCGCAGTGGTTAAGGCTGCAGCAGTTGGAGCGGGAGGTATAACGGGTTCGCATCCCGATAGGGGTGGGATGCAAAAGGGGTTTTTCACGATCTGATTACGATCGGTGGTGTGAATGAACACATCTATGACACTCTATTGGAATGATGAACTCATGGGCCGACCCATCTTCCATGTCAAATGTCGTTCCATGCTGTAATGTCGCAACGTAGGGCGTAAGAGTTGGGCGAAAGAGTTAGGAGTGCCTTGAGCCCCAAAACAGACTGGATAGATAAAAAAACAAAAGATCTGGAATGCGTCTCTAATGCTACGAATTACCAAGTTATAGGAATGTACTGCTGGATAGCTGTGTGAAATATGGAAATTCACATGGAGCAATGATGTTACAAGAATTTTTAATGGAATCCTCAGCGGAAGAGGAAAATGGGAAGGTCACTAAAGAACTCGGCAGATAATGGGCTATCTGAAAGCAAACTAGAAAATTCGAGGTATTTTAACTGTATAGCCCGAATACAGTAAAAATATCTCAAATCGAAGGTAAAGGTTGAAAAGTGTGGATGTTGAACAAAACGTTTTCGAAAGGTTTTTTACCGGAAAAAATAGTGAAGTTATTGTTAACCGTGAAAACCGAAAAGAATGACAGTAAAATAAAAATCGACCTGTAAGCGGCGCATCAATGAATATGGAGGAATCAATATTAGATACAACTCTTGTCGATGCTGGATCCAAGGCCATAACAATAGCGTCCATTGATGGATATCAGAATTCACCGGCCATTACTATATACACTGGTATCATGCAACACATAATGTATAGACGATCTAGGCACAAACCGGAGCTTCTGTGCCAATTCATAAAAATTACAAACACTTCACAAGGACAGTCTCTATAACTTAGAAGTTATTGAACTGAGAAATCACGAATCAGATATACTGAACTAGCTCTAGTCCTTTAAATTCGAATCATAGCCTTAGTTACGTGATACAGTTGACAAGACGTGGTTTTCTACATCGTTCAACGGCCCAACGGTTTTAGTATAGGATTAAACCCCTGCTATTTGCAGATACCGGGCTGTAGTAATTTTAGCAAATTTTACTGCGCTAATGGATTTCGTTAAATTCGACCTCCATTCGAATCCATCCAAGCACAGATCGACCACGTGGCGTCCGGATACAATGAGTTTTGTGGTCTACACGATCAGATCGAGGCCGTGTGTGGTGACGAGGAACTCGATGGAGAATACGGTAACCGCGTTCAATCGGATGATTATTACCTCGCGGAAACATCGAATTTAAAAACTTTGCAGAGACAGTTAGCAACCCTGAACGAGAACCCACAAGTTGACGCCAAGGTAACTCTCATACAGCAGTCATTCGACTAAAAGCTGCCCCGAATCACGATATCAACATTCGATGGCGAAAACAAAAATTGGACTGAATTCGAGAATTTATTCGTCGATCTCGTTCATATTCATAAACAGCTGACCAATTCACAAAAACAGCATTATTTAAAGGCGAACTTAAGTGGAGATGCAGCATTGTTGCTCAAATCAGTGAACATCATCGAAAGCCATCTACGAAAGTTCAGAAATATCAATGGACTACAAATTGAATTAGCTGTGGGATTGCGCAAGATAATCGACACTACAACTAACGACAGTCAAAACCTGGGATATAAAATTGGTCAACAATATTGCAGACAAGCTGAATCCTGAAACCCATCGCCATTGGGAAATGTCAAGAGCTCGAGCCCAATATCCATCATACCAGGATCTAATCGAGCTCCTTAACACCAGATGGCAATCATTGGAGATGATTTCCATGACCAAAGAACAATTGGATCTACCACAGTCACACAGCAATGTTCCGTCTTTATCGCATTCGTCGCGCACTCGAGCCCCTCGCATACTTGCCACGCAATCAACTCGCTCACTCGTCGTTACATCGGACTCTCGCACCCCGTGTCAAGTTTGTGCTGGAAATCACAGCGCGTTTCAATGCAATCAATTTAAACTTCTGACATTCGAAGAACCTGCAAAACTCGTGCGAACAAAGATATTGTGCTTCAACTACCTGCGCAAAGGTCACACCAATTCGAATTGCAAATCCAGATTGTGCCGGGTTTGCAACAAAAGACATCACGACGGTATTGCATAACGCCTCGAATCTGAACACCGAAACATCACCATCTTCGGTGATTACAAACCACCATTACAAAATTTCGCCATTCGAGCTCGATTGTAAATCACATTGGATTATCGAGAAGACCAGTCGCAGTTACGATCAGTGGAATATGCGCGAACGAAGCGCCCACGTATAGCGTTCAATTACCGAATTTGTATTACGTTTTCGAACCGATTCAACATTTTCCATCTCAGTCACAGCCCTCGTCGTCGACCGTTAATATCGATTCTTGAAACTGTCAACGTCAAACAATTTAAAAGTTGTATATGACAAGTAGGTGGCAATAAATTGAATTGTATAAAATTAACGATCGGTTAAGTAAAATGCGATTAAGACTTTGAGCTTCGTTCCATAAATAACCGCAATCTGACAGTATTGACGACGCACCACACCCAATTTCTTGTATATATTGGTACCATCTCGTATACATCCAAACAACAACAACAATTGATTGTATTCCTTTCATTTTTTTTTGTGATAGTGTGTGTGTATTGTCTCCCTGATTTCAATTCCAGAATACGAAATCACATCGCAGCGATCGCGCATGATCTTATATTTACCGAATACCAATTTTGGATAAATTTAAATCATTTATCTTCAAATAAAAACAAAATCAAAAAATTGTTTTTGTTTTCGTTCTTAAGAACTGTGGTAAGAATCTGTGTTTATCTCAAATACATAGTATACATGAGTGTATGTGAAGCGGGCACGGTAAACAACAGCAGCAAAAAAGTAGGTCATTGCGCGTTTTATTTTGTTATTAACTCGCGGTGCGCGGAGATGTAAATAAATTCTTAAGCACACTCAAATCAAAAAGGTAAATTCTTGTTGTTAACGAAATGAATAAAGTAAATTGAAAAAAAAAAAAAAAGTAAATTCAAAGTTGTTGTTCAACAAAGAAATTTGTGTTCTTAAATAATTGATTGACGTCATCTTAATGATCAATTTTTTTTTGTTTAATCTTTGAATTCTTATATTTATGCGTTGGTTTGTTGTTTTTGTTCTTGTGCACATACTTTGTAAATTTACTTACTTTTTAATGAGATTTGAAAAATGAAAGGGTTTCGTTTGTTGCAGATTGCTCTTCGCCAAGTTTATCTCGAGACAGTGAATAAGTTGCACAATCATATCTTTATATCTTAAGGTGGAATCTGGGAAAAATTCTGCAGGCAGGCTGCAAATGGTTCAACCAATGCAGAGAGCCCAACTGAACCACCATCTATTGGTGAATATCTGAAACAGTTATCGGTAAACTATAGATAAAAATGTTTAGCTGATCTCTTTGGAGGACAAAGCTTTCTCAATTAACGGATCTCAGTCAAAAAGTCATGGAAAAAGCTGTTCCTGTGGAATAATAGAACTGGAACGAAGGTAGGAGAAAAGTGGTTTATGATATAGACCAAGTTTTTGAGTGGTGGGTAAGGCATCGACAAACAATCAAGATTTTAGATTAACTTCCGATCTGTTAGCAAATATCAGCATTTAGAGACCATAATAGTATGGGATTTTTTGAATTATCTCTCTAGCAAAGACTATCTAATAGAGATCTGTAAGAACTGAAATGCTGTATTTGTTCAAAACGTATGCTATTCTTCTGGCATAGAACTGATCCATAGAACATATTCTTGCCCTGCTACAGTGCATAATGTCGGCCATCCAAGGGAAATCAACCAGGTGGCGCAGTGGTTAAAGCTGCGACTGTGAGAGTGGGAGGTACCGGGTTCGAACCCCGATCCGGGGCAAGATGCAAAACGGGATTTTTCACCATCGATGGTTTGGGCGGTGCGATCGGTGGGTGAATGAACACATCTGGATCCCCTGTTGAGTTTACGATCCACGGTCCCACCCATCTTTCATGTCAGTACTATATAGGCTGACATGGAGCAATGCAATGAGCAGATGGTTCTACGAAAATCGGACCTATAGCCGTACATAAAGTGGAATCACAACGGACCATGGCAGGTCTAAGTGTGCGGTAGCAGCCACCCAACAAAAACAAAACAAAGGGAAATCAATGTGTTATAACATGTCAAACCCAGATTTCGCACCTAGTTACAAATGATTGACCTGCAGTATACTTTATAGTGAGTGTTGGCGGCACACATGTCGATGGAAGCGTCTATTCAGTATACGTTAGAGTTGTCGATCGTGATTTGTATGGGCCCATCACATCCATCGCATTAAATCGTTCACATTACCCTTGTGACGTCTGTAATTTGAGTACCAATCGGTGAGAAGATGGTTCTTGAAAGGTAATGGTAGTAGCTGTGGCATTCTGTTGGATGGTTCTAATTGAGTTATAACGTAAAATATTTAGGTGGAATTGCTACAGAAACCTGCTTCATCTTTGGCTATGTAAATGTGGCTTTATGACATGAGCATAGAGCTCGGTATATTTATAAGGGTCTACAAACTGAACACCGTAACATATGGCACGGCCTGCGCTCCGTTTCTAGCTATCAAAGCTCTCAAACAATTCACAACCAACTTCGAAGAACTATACACAAGGGCTACACAAGTAATCAACAACGATTTTTATACAGACGATCTTCTTACTGGGTGTCACAAATTATTAGTATTTTAGGGAATAGCGGTTTCCAGTTAAGGAAATGGAAATCCAATTCACTAGAATTGTTGAGGTCGTTTTCATGCGAGGCTATTCAGAGTATTCCGAAATTACTTGATGATACCGAAGAAATAAAAACATTAGGAGTAATATGGAACTCCGAATTTGATACGTTTTCATTTAAAGTACAACAAACCAATACAACAGATTGGACTAAACGAAAACTACTGTCAATGGCTTCAAAGGTGTATGATCCATTGAGGTGGCTTGCACCAACTATTATGCTATTTAAAATTCTTTTACAGAAAATTTGGCTGCGCAAAATCGACTGGGATTCATGCTTGCCTGACCAGATAAACCATCCGTGGCATAATATAGTTCAGTCTCTGTCAGAATTAGAAACAATTCAACATCCACGACGTCTCACTAGAGGCATGCACTTGGATACGCAAACCATATCCAAGTGCATGCCTTTTGTGACGCCAGTGAAGCACAGTTCTATACTTAAGCACAATTGATGAGAATGAAAAGATGCGAAAGGTAAAGTCGCATCGCTTAAACAAGTGTCATTGCCGAGGGTTGAATTGTGTGGAGCTGTCCTATAGTTATGAAAAGCTGTCAAATTTTGTATTGAGTCATTAGCGTACGATAATATCCAAGTATTTGCATGGACTGATTCGATGATCGTGTTGCATTGGCTGTCTGATGTCCCACGTAGATGGAAATGTTTTATTGGCAACCGAACTGCAACGATTCAGAGAATCATGGTTCAGAGAATCATGGTTTACATTTTAAGATTTGGATGTCAAGGACATCAAGAATATAAATTATACGAGTACGATCACTCCGCAGCTGAAATGAAAGCTACAGAAGTCTTAATCCTTCGCAACGTCCATCGTACAATATTCGCCAATGAGTTGACAATACTGCTGAAAAGAGAACCACTTCCAACAAAACCTCATTTATCATCTCTCGACCCATTTATATACTCAACCGGTGTATTACGAGTAGGAGGTAGATTAAAAAAATCATCATTACCGTATGGTGCTAAGCACCCAGTTATCCTACCGAAGAAACGCGTAGTCTGTGAATTAATAATACGAAATATTCTTACTCAACATATCCATGCCAGCAACCTTTTGATGCTAAGTATCACAAGAAATAATTATTGGATCATAGGTGCACGATACATGATCAAGCATTGCATCAAGTCGTGTACAGATCGCCCAGGTGGCGCAGTGGTTAAACCTGCGGCAGTTGGAGTGGGAGGTACCGAGTTCGAATCACGATTGGGGCGGGATGCAAAAGGGATTTTTCACCATACGATTACGATCGGTGGTGTAAATGAACACATCTATGACCCCCTGTTGGAGTGCAGAACTCATGGGCCAACCCATCTTCCATGTCAGTACTAAAGGCTGGCATGGAGCTATATGCAATGTGCAAATGGTTGTACGTAAATCGGACCTATAGCCGTACGTCCTCGATTTGGCTCTAATGGCGTAAGGCAGGGACGTAAATAAGCGAACCGCGAAAGAGTTGAAAGTGCCTCGAGCCCCTATAAAGATTGTAGAGATAAAAGCAAACAAACAATATGGTAGTGATTGGTCTCGATACAGCATCATTTCTAGCAGCACTAAAAAGGTTTATATCACGTTGTGGAGTACCAGAACAAATTTGGTGTGATAATGGAACCAACTTCTTCGGAGTTAACAGAGAGCTTAAAGAACTCAAAAATAAAATAATCATGCAAACAAATAGGCAATAACTACTGATTTTTTATTGCAGAAAGGCATACAATATCAATCTACCCCGTGCTCCTCATTTTGACGGATTATGGGAGGCGTCCGTCAAATCATTCAAGTAACATTTATAACGTGAGACCAATGCTAATCTTACCTTTGAGGAAATGCCTATACGTTGATAATCCAGATCGAGGTCTTATTAAATTCGAGGCCATTATGTAGAATTAACGACGATCCAGCCGATTTAGAAATCCTCAGACCAGTTCACTTTCTGATCGAAGAGGCATTGACAGTTATTCCGGAACCAGATGGTATCGCGATTATCTGGTGTCACTGCAGCAACGAAACAAATGGAAGTCTTATGCAGAACAATTTATCACAATTTGTATCCTTGTCAATGGGCACTTGCAAGAATAACAGGGGTTCATGCCGGAAATGATTGCTGATTTGATAAATTTCGTTAATGCGCGGGAGTAATTGTTCGTGTTATTGCTTGTTGTGTTAGCCGAACTAACTGTTGCTGATGTTACTGTTGATGAGCTTGCCCCACCACGGAGATTACTTTTATCATTTTTAAATTCTCTCGGCACAATTGCAAATACGATTCTCTTGCAATTTGCTCTTCAATTGCTTCATTTGTAGCCTCCCAATCTGTTGTCTTAAGCTTGTCCTCGAACATGGCTTGTTCGATTTCTTGTTCTTCACTCATTTGTACCGCATCCTCATATTGCTTTTGTTTGAATTTGTCAGGACGATATCCAGCCAGTTCTAACCCGACCCTAACTGACGCTTTATTATAAGGATTTATAATTGCATTGTATAGTGAGAACATCGTTGATAAGATGAGCGTAAGAGATCCTTGATAATATAATCGAAATAGAAGCATCAATTTTTGATATTGATAGTGAAGTACAATCTCTACTGGAGGAATCTGAAGAAGCGTATTATGTAATCGTAGGCAAGCTTAACGAATAGATTAAGAACCGCGGCATCAACGAAATGCCTACTAACCATAATGAAGCCATGTTTAATATGTCCACCATAAATACGGTTCCAGAGGTGCGTCTTGCAAAGCTACAAATTCCAACATTCTCCGGCGACTATACAGAATGGCAGAGTTTTTCTGACTTATTCTATTCAAGCATTCACAATCGAGATTCTATTTCTCCAGTACAAAAATTTCAGTACCTGATGGGCTTGCTTAGAGGGGAAGCATTCTCTTTAGTGAAACATTTCAAGATTACTGAGTCTAATTACATAGAAGCACTAAAGAAGCTCAATCAAAGATATGATCGCAAACGCCATACGATTAATGCTTTCATCCGCAACTTCATAGATCAACCGAGCGTGCACATAGCAAGTGCATCGAACATACGAAAAATATTAGATACCTCAGATGAAGTAATCCGTGGGCTAAAGGCACTAGGGGACCAGGCCGAATCCAGGGATCCTTGGCTTATATATATACTTCTACAGAAAGTAGACGATGAAACACGCAGCTTATGGGCTCAAGTGAATACCGACAAGGAATTTCCAACAATATTAGAATTTTTTGATTTTTAATAAGAAGAACTGACGCACTTGAGTCAGTTAAGGTGCATACAACCACATCAACTAGAGCAAGTGCATCAACCAAACCAAAACACAGCTTTACTGCAGCTACAACTATTTGCATAGCCTGCAATGAAAAACAACATCGATTGATTGAGTCCTAAATTCAAGGAATTACCAGTTGACTCGCGAAGAAACTTGATTGGGAGCAATAAACGCTGTTTCAATTGCTTCAACAAAGGTCATACCGTATATGAATGCAGAATTCCAGGCGAATGCTCGGGCAAACACCATACAATACTTCACATGGACCGTACAACAAATGGATCAACATCAACGACGGAAATTATAACAAACAATCCAGCAAGAAGCGAATCTCCAAATTATCATCTACGAAATGATCAATTAATAGTTCAAGACCCTCACTGTTCGTCGAAATCCACAGTTCAAACAATTTTGCCTATACGGCAATAATAAAAGTCTTTGACAATTTGGGTATGCCACGACCATGCCGTGCATTACTAGACACAGGGTCCCAAGCATCATTTGTTACCGAGTCGTTAATCCAGAAACTAGGCCTGCCACGTCAAAATTGTAGAAGTCTAATAGCTGGAATTGGCCAAGTCAACAGTGGCAGATCAAACGGAATAGCCACACTAAACGTGACATCAAGATTCGATTCCACTGAAATAACTCCATTGAGGGCACTCATCATTCCAAAAATTACGGCTTCACTTCCTACAGCTGAATTTGAAATCAAACAATTAAACAGTTTGAAACATTTGAATTTGGCCGATTCAAACTTCAATAAACCAGGAGCCATCGACATATTACTTGGTGCTGATATTGTTTTTGATTTTTTTGAAGATAACATCGTAAATCTAGACAACACTAACCTAAAGGCGCTAGGTTGGATTGTAGGGGGCAGATACGAAGGGAATACCAGCGAAATCAATAATATATATACAACTATTGTTGATATTGATGCCGCACTCCAACGATTTTTGGAACTCGAAAAGATCCCGACATCATACGCCCCTCCGATGACCAAAGACGAAAATGATTGTGAGGAATGGTACAGAACTACAACAACAAGAGCAGTTGATGGTAAGTTCATTACTAAGCTTCCATTCAAGGCCTCTCCAAATATTTTGGGATCAACTTATCAACAAGCACTATCCAGACTACTTGCGATGGAGCGGCGTTTTGAATCCGATGATCAGTTTCGTCAGCTATACGAAAATTTTCTCCGAGAATATGAAGAATTAAACCATATGCAACCTATCGAATTAAGCCACGAAGAACTTCGAAACTCATATATTCTACCACACCATGGAGTATTCAAAAATAGCAGTACCACTACAAAACTACGAGTAGTTTTTGACGGATCCGCATAGTCAACCACTGGTGTGGCTCTAAATGATAACTTGAAGATTGGTTCAAACATACAGTCTAGCCTTTTTCATATTCTAATTCGGTTCCGACAACATCGTTACGTTATCATAGGTGACATTGAGAAAATGTATCGACAAGTTTGGGTAGACAAGGAAGACTATAAACACCAACTTATTCTTAAGCGAGATGAACAACAACAAATACGTCCATATGCATTAAAGACCGTAACGTATGGCCTAGCATCTGCATCATTCCTGGCCACTAGATGTTTAAAAGAACTAGCAGAATTATACAGAGAACAATATCCAGAAGCATGCAGAGCCATTGAACGAGACATCTATGTGGATGACCTAATGACTGGGGCGTCTAATCTATCTAAGTTACACCAACTAAAAGATGACATACTTGGCATTCTTAGCAGCGCTGGATTCAATTTACGAAAAATGTCATCGAACGATCTAGCAATGCGCAAAACTTTGAGCAATCAATCTTCTCCTGAAGTAAAGGTATTCTGCGACTATCCAGAACCTCTCAAGATATTAGGAATAGCATGGGATGCTAACCAGGATGAGTTCATCTGTCAACTATACATTTACAACAAAAAGATGTACATACAAAACGAAGCTTCCTGTCAGAAGCGAGTAAAATCTTTGATCCGTTGGGAGTTTTATCGCCAATAACAATCCGGATTAAAATATTATTCCAAAGCTTATGGTTATAAAAGATAGAGAGGGATGAAGAACTACCACCAGAAATTCGATCATCATGGATCAACCTGAGGAACGACATAGTCAAAATTCCTAAAATTAGGATTCCCCGATGCATCACCTCATCAAACAATATCACCATTCATGGATTCTGTGATGCCAGCAAGTGGGTTTATGCGGCAGTAGTATATGCACTGAAATTATAAATGTTTATGCAAGAGCAAGAGAGATTATTTATGCAAGAGCTCAATGGCGTCACGTTCCATCCAGACATAATCCAGCAGATTGCGCAACCCGAGGCAAATCAGCAGCAGAAACGTTAGATAACAAGTTGTAGTGGAATGGACCAGCATGGTTATCAGCAGGAGAACAGCACTGGCTCGATCAACCTCGTATTCCTGACACGAACGAAGAGCTCCAGGTTGAGATATTTACCACAATTGAATTAAAATCAAACACTAATGAGCACATCGATGTCATAATGCATCTCAGTCAGAAATATTCAAGCTATTTTAAACTTCAAAGGGTCTTAGCTTATATTTTCAGAGTCTTCAATAATTTCAAAGCTATGAAATATCAACAAGAGAAGCAATTAGGATTACCTACACCAGTCGAACTAGAAGCAGAAAATTCTAAAATAGTCAGGTATTGGCAAATCATTGATTTTCCTGAAGAATACCGATGTCTGCATTATCATAAGGTAATTCCATAAAGCAGTTTAAATCAGCTAAGCTAGATACGGGAAGGAGTTATGAGAGTTGGGGGGAGATTGGAAAGATCAACGCTGCCATACAACACCAAACATCCAATCATCAAAGTCCCCGATCGCAATGTCAGTTTCACATGATGTGCATTATCAGAAACAACATCCTGGTCCCCAACTTCTATTAGCGTTAGTTCGCCAGGACTTTTGGGTGATTAGAGGAAAGGACGTAGCAAAGAAGATATTCCAGAGATGCATTAAGTGCCTCAGACAAAGACCAAAACTAATGAGTCAAATAATGGGACAACTACCTGAAGACAGAGTGCAACACACAGTTGCACTTAGCTCAGTTGGCGTTGATTTCTGTGGACCATTCAAGATCCATGCCCTGCAACGAACAGGTTCTATTCCCAACAAGGCATATTTGAGCGTATTTGTGTGTTTTAGTATGCACGCCATGCAGACTAAGTGCAAAAGATGAAGTAATTTCTTAAAGAAGGGCCGGTAGAATCGTTGAAGTTGGTCATAATGGCTTCACTACATAAAATATATCTGGTTTCTTTAGATTATTGACGCGGTACGGGCCAACAATTTTCTTAACCAAATGGAACACAACGATTTAACCAAATGGTTCAGTAGTTAGAGCTATGTCTTTTGAGCGGGAAGTAGCGGGTTTGAATCCATACAGCGGTTGGAAGTAAGAGTGAGTTTTTAAGGTAGGAAGTAAACAAGTGAACTACTTAAAAGTTGAGAGTGCATTGAGACTCCAAAATTGATAAGAACAAACAGAGATGTGTTCACTGTATGATAGGAAGACACCATCCCTAGTGAAAATTCAAGGGCATGCTGAATAACTTGTCATTATTTTACTTCTGTCGAACCGGTCTTCACTTAAAGTGCTAAATCCGATTTTGCCCGGACCATCTCATTTTGATGAAGTATCAATTCAGGAATTCGACGACTAATATTGTAATTTCGTCCAACTAATCAATTATACAACAACTGTCCGGAATTTAATTCCAATTATATACACTTTGGGCACATGTAACTTGAACACGCAAAAAAATTTGTCAAACAACTTCAAGACATAAGTGAAAGTCATTATAAATTACATTTTCATGTAATTCTAACCTTCATCGATCAAAATCGTATCGAAGTAAAAATGTATTGTCTTGGCGTGTACAAAAAACAAATATTCTTATCATCGTGTCAATCGCCAGTCACCCACAACTAATTAAACACCAAACACCTTCCCCTAACAATAATAAATAATCACCACGCCACAACAACTCGATCTTATATATACATAATAATTAAGAGAACACGAAATTCCTTTACATTTAACAAATCTTTCTTGAGACCTGACTCTCGGTACACACAGACTCGTACATTGATATCGAGACAACAAATCCAAATTGTTTTAATTTGTATAATTGTTAATAAATTTTTTTTTTTTGGTTTTTGTATTCGATCATGATCTTGATCTCCGCGCGCACATATCCACTTATATATAACATGGACTTCTTAGAAATTAAAATGACGTAATCCCGTCTTAAATATATAATTGACACAAATTTATGAAATTGGATTAAGATTGAGACGGGCGATACAAAATTCCTTGTGTTGCGCTCAAATTATATCTCGTAGGATGTGATCGCTTACGACATATAGTTTGACAAATTACGGTTTAGAATTATGTAGATCGCGATGTACACATATGTACTTACATGCGCATACAAGACAAGTATATACGATTTTCCGCATTGTCATTACGAATTGGATGCGAATTGCATGCGATCATGCAAGATTTATAAAACAAATTGTATCGATGGCTGAGATGCATGCATACATATAATGTATGTATATAGTATACGAATGAGTAGATCGAAGCATAATTATGATGTTCGAGTTTGATTTGTACATATGTTGTTGATGGCATGCGGTTTTAGAACCATAAAATAATTGTAGCGCAATTTCAAATCAATTCTTGCTTTACATGAACATTGAATAGCGCAGCTCCTCGAGGAACGATTAAACTTTTGACCTAAATTTTCGAATGGCGCGCGAGTTAACTACTGTTTATTGTTATTGTTGTTGTTGTATTATTATTGCAATTCAATTAAATTTATTTCCGATTGGTAATGAGTAGAAAATTTAATTATAATTATTAGTGCATTGATTTAATCACACCAAAGCTGTTATTGGCTTGTGTACAAATCCGTTGATTTGCATGATGTGCGCGATGTCGCTGTTGGATATACGTAGAATTTTAACTTAGTGGTAAGTGCTCAGAGATACGGATACGAACTGTTCATTTGTTATTTTATAGGTGATAAGACATTTAAACCACAATACCGAAGCTGCAATAGTCAACAATAAATCAGTTGCAACAGATCTGTCTTTCAGAGGTTCCTCACCCACCCAAAGTGCAAATCAAACGCTATTACCTCTACATTCATTAGTTAAGCCTAGGGGTAAGCAAAAACCAGCATGGTGGTCCAAGGTATTAGGACTCTACCGGAAGGCGTGTAGGACAGCCTTTAGGATAGCCAAGAGTACGAGTAAGTCTCAATACTGGGACTTCTATAAAAAGGACCTCAAAAAATACAAAAACAAATAAAGGAAGGAACAAAGAAAGTCATGGAGACCCCTTGTCTTAGGAAGATGCTGTCTACTAATCCTTTCAGTCCCAGTTATTTAATTAAATCGGATGGATCTTGGACTTCTTTTAGTGAGGAATCTTTGAAACTCTCATCGAAACCCACTTTCCAGGAAGCTTTGGCGGTTCAACAGAGACTAGTACTACGAGAACCATACTCACTGCGCAAAGAGGTATGGTAACCAAAGGGTTTCAACCATTATAAATCGGCGAGTCCTGATCGAATTATTCCAGCGGAGAGACAGAACAACTCGAACATTACTAGCCCCTGGCTGAAAGTAATCTTCAAAGGGTGTTTAAAACAGCAGAGGTCAGATTGATCTTTATACTGAAAGCGGGTAAATGCTTACAGAGCTACCCAAAAGACTTAAGACCAATATCTCTATCATCCTTTCTATTGAAACCTTGGAGAGGCTGGTGAATATCTATATACGTTCAAAAATAAAGCCTATAGTGTCTGGGCTCAGTCTCAGCATGCTTACTGTAAAGGTAAATCTGTGGACACAGCTCTTCACGCCCTGGTAAGTACAATTGAGAAATCAATATTCAATAGAATGTAAGGACAGGGGAATTCTGGAGGAATTGTCGTCCCTAGGAGTCGTTCGTGGATTACCGTGTACGTGGCTTAATAAATTACATGCTTAGATGCAGGATGGTTAACTCGTAGATGGGGGAATCCACTATCATGAGGTGGGTGGCTAAGGGAACCCCACAGAGAGATGTTTTGTCTCCTCTTTTCTGGAACATATCAATCAATAGGTTGCTGTTAGAGCTGGAGAGAGAGGAGATCGGAGTGATGGCTTATGCAGATGGCGTAGCGATAGCTGTCCCTGGCAAATATTTAAGCACGGTGAAGGGGTTAATCCAAAATGCCCTCCTAATCATTACGAGGTGGGTCATCAGATGTGGACTGGTAGTTAGCTCGTCCGAAACTGAACCAGTACTGTTTACTAAGAATTATATAATCCCGGTAGTACATTCACGTCTCTAATGGAGGATCAATAGGACTTGTAATTAAGATTTTATTATTTCGATTTCAGTAATTGAATGAGACGATTTTGAGCGGTCCGAAACGTATAAACCATTTTTTGGAGTGTTATCCGTTACTCAGGCTCAATTAGCCCATTGTGACATCCCACTTTTACTTGACGTTCCGGCTATAGGTCCGGTTTTAAGTAGAAACCATCTCCACATTGCATAGCACACGGATTCTTAACTCAACAAGGTATCAGATGAGTTTATCGTACCACTGATCGCACCACCCAAACGATCGATGGTGAAAATCCCTTTTCACATTCTGTGCTTATCGGGATTCGAACCCTGTACGAACCTGGGCAAACCATGCTAATACTGTTAATATATGTCGTATCAATGTCCAACTTCGACCAATATCTTATATTTGTGTCATAAATATGTGGTATAAGATACGATTGAATGAGATGATTTAGGGCTGTCCCAAACGGTATAATTAATACCGTTATTATTATTATTAGTTAAGTTGGCTGGAATCATTTAAGGCTCCGCAATCAATGCCACAACAATAATGAATTCTGTCAAAAGCATTCACGCCCCAAATGATGAATTGTAACTGTGGTAGGGAGAGAATGAGCTCCATAACTAGGAGCAGAGTTGAAGACATGGCTCCAGTTACTACCCGACAAACGATATTTTTCAAATAGTTGAGTTTGCAATTGAAGATTTCAGATAAGACATTCAGGTGCTTGCCTGAAACTGTCAGAACCAGATCGTCAGCATAACTTTGAGCGGTAAAACCGGGCTCACGAAGAATAACATGAAGTTCGTCAATGACCAGTAGCTACAACAAGGTGACAGTACACCTCCATGCAGGCATCATCTGGAATTTTTGATCGAAGCATCGGTATCCTCAACCTCGCAAATCATTATACGAGATTCAAGCATACATTCAATCAATCTGATGATGTTGGGTTCGATACCAATAATCCAGAAAAGTGCCCACAAGAAACGTGTTGTTATTCAAGAACTCTCAATCCTATAGTTACGTGTTCATGTAAGGAAGTATCACAGGATTTGCACATTCCGTAAGCATGTTGCTTGTTACTGAGTGGGGTGGTAACTAAATGTTGGTCCCTAATAAATCTATCACTAATCCTTTCTAAAGATTTCAGAAAAGTTGATGACAGTCATATTTGTGGTCGGTGTAATCCGACTTCCTAGTTTTTGGAATAAAAATTATATTACTTCTGCTCCAAGATTGTGTAGCAAAACTTATACCAGGGACATGCCTGGAATAGATGCAATAAGCGTTCGTTAATGAGAAGATATCCATGCTGTAATCCAGCAGGAAAAAATATTATCAGGACCGGCAGATTTAAAGAGAACCAGCTCCAACGTAAGATATCATAGTTAATTAATCTAAAGGCTAGGTCCCAATTGGTTACCTCCAAATCGTTGGTGACTACACCAGTATTGTCGGTTGCATTGGTGTTACAGCCCGGAAAATGGGTAGTGAGAAATAGGTCGCCTACTTTCTTTTTAGAGGAAGTAAACTTGTCATTTGGTAGACGAAGTGAATCAAGTATACAATTACATATTAGTCCTGCTCATCGACAAGTTACGTCTAACAGCAGGTAAGCTATTACAACAGCAGGTAACAGCAAGTAAGCTATTTATTTCACCACAAAGATTACCAGGGCCAGGAGGATCTCTGTGATGTTCTTAATTCTTTTATATACACTTTTTGTGCAGCTAGAAAACTATTCCAATCATGCTGAAGATTAGATCTTCTGGCCTTGTACTTCAGCATTCTGGTAGTCTTCCTTAATCGTTTTAGAGCAGAAAGGTTTGTTCTGAGTGTTTTTGATGAAAAATAAGTGGACACAAAATCTCAAACGCAGTTGAGATTGCTAAAGATAGTGCAGAAGTCTGTAGCTCTATATCCACAGACGAATGAATCATCATATATGTAGGTGATTCGAGTAAGGAAACACCTAGAACACAAAATAATGTCTATAACCTCCCTGCAAGCAGAGTTAACAAAAGTAGGCTTACATCCAGATTCTATAAAGAGTGATATGCATTATGCTAATACTGTTAATGTATGTCGTATCAATGTCCAAGTTGGACCAACATCTTATATTTGTGCTATTAATATGTGATATAAGCTACAATATGACTTATAGTTAAGATTTTAGTAATTCGATTTCAGTGATTGAACGAGATGATTGGGTGCTCTCCCAAAACGTATAAGTATTTGATAGTTTTTACAACTGGTTGAATGTGTATCTGGCTGACTGTATGCGTTTTTTATGTCTTTCTCTGCACTTCGTCTTAAATTTGAACATTCTACAATTTGAAGGCATATGCCATCTGCATATTCCAGCTCACTGAGTTTACCTGTTTATCCCCATTGTATGCCATCAGGAGACGATTTTCGCCATAAACATTGTCTAAAACGATCAGGAACAGCGTTGGTGAGAGTACGCATCTGTGCCTTTCTACTCGGTCTCCAGGGGAAACATCCCGATAGTCGTATATTTTTTGTACGAGTTTTAATTTCTTTGGGATGACGATTTCCCAAAGTGTCTGTCATATATTGTGTTCCTATTTATCGATCAAGAGCAGCTACAGTAGTGGAATTCATTTGCTGGATTGTTTAGTGATGTTTTTTCGAGTCTTAAGCAATCTTGTTCGTTTCTTAACTTTGCATTGATCGTAGGTGAGATGCTGCCATGGATGAACATTGCGAGTATCATAATTGTTCATTAAAGAGGTCAGTTGGTCAGTTTATCAGTGTATATTGCCTCCTTTTGAAATAATGGACACTGATTAAGAGGAGACGTGCGCATCACAATTGAAGAAGGATACATGCCAATCTTGTGTGTTCTAGAGGACGAATTGGAAGATTTAAAAGACGCGCACCGACTATCAGTGCAAAGCTGCCAACTGTTCAACTCCAACGTTTAGAGGTGGTAACCTCGAGTGGTAGTCATTGCATTGATGCATTGATTCATGAAAATTCATCTCTAAGTGATCGTTCAAATTATCAGTACTTAAAAAAGACGAAAATTATCCAGTCGCCCGACAAATACTCAAGGATAGATTTGATAAGCCAATTCTTTATTTGTGAGAAACACATTTATGCACTGTTCTTGTTTAGGTCTTCACAGATCTGTTTAATGCTCTCGAAGCATTAAACATACCTGTGAAGCACTAGGTTAACTTGATAGTTTATGTCATGGTTTCATGGCGGCTTCATCAACTCATCTTCCTACGGTCGACGATACGTGCCATTTTATTAGTTCTCGCGCTCACAAACTACAAACTCAAACGAAATCGTAGCGCCATCAGTGCCATCATCAAAAATACCATCGACATCGAAGCTCACACATCATAATAATCGCTCACATGTAACCACACTTCTCGGTTTTAAATCGCCAACGTTCCGTTGTCTCCACTGCGTTCAACGTTGATCAACGTCACACTTTTGTAACTAACTCCTGTCATGTTACAATTGTTTTCATCCGGATCACATTGTTTCTGTATGTCCAGTGACCCTTCGCTGCCGACACTGCAATCCTGACGCGGAAGAGCGCTATTAGACTCCGGATTAGACTTTATAACCGAGTCTTTTTCAACGTTATTGAAAATACCGCGACAAAACAGGGACCCAACTCGTTGACCTTGAGTTTTATCAATCATTAAAGATTGGCTTCTTGCTGAGGGCAGGTAGGTAACAAGCTACACTTACTTCAAAATACCGTATTGAGCTGGATTGTTTCTGGAAGATGGCATTCAAGCCGAACTCTAAATCAACGTTGCTGCTTAACTGTCGAAAACTCAATAATTTAAAGTGATCGAGAAGTTCTGGACCATTGAAAAGGCATTTCACACAGTGCACCACACATCATAGTTATGGAAGATTTGTGACTTGGAGATTCGAAAACTTAGCTCCTCGTCGATTCTACAATTTGGAAAAAAGACGAATAGATGAAACCAGAAAGCTCTTCAGCCAAACTGAAAGTAGTGTTCGACGGAGCTTAAGCTTCCACCGGAAACTTGCTGAATTTAATTCTGATGGTCCAGTTGTACAAAATGACCTCTTCTCGATGTCAAGACGATTTCAAGCACACAAATATGCTTTAAGCGCTGATGTAACTAAAATGTATCGGCAAATATTAATCCATCAAGATGATAAAAAATATCAGGACAGACCCGCTTCTAACTTATAAACTAAAAACGGTGTCACAAGGGACATGTGCAGCACGATTCCTTACCTGAAGCAACGAGATGCCTGAAGAAACGTGGATGATTTGCTAACTGGAGCCAATTCAACTACCGCTGAAAAAATTCTGAAAACCCAAATTTCAAACATTTTAAAATCTGCTGGAATGGAATTGAGATAATGGTGTTCTAATTCCACTGAAGTTATCGAAGATGTCCCATCAGAATTGATTGAAAAATTTCTTAAAACCGATGAAAACGATGTTGATAAAACCCTAAGCATATTTTGGCATCGGAAATCGAATAGTTGCTAGAATTCACTAGAACTTTTAGCACCTGTCGTTGTGTTTGGAAACTACTCATTCAAAGTTTATGGCAGTTGAAGCTGGATTAGGATCAGTCACTTCTACAAGATCTTCTTTACACCTACTGGCAAACACTTCAAAAGACTGATCATGCTCAATAACATCACAATCGATCATCAATTCATATGTTTAATGAACCACACAGCATCCAAATGCATATGGTGCAGTATTGTATGTCCACACTACAGTATGGCCATACATTCGTCAAGTTACTTTGCTCCAAATCTCGAGTAGCTCTGCTACTAAAACCGACTTTGCCACGCCTAGAACAGTGTTACTCGCCCAATAAGTGAATAAAACATTAGAGAACATCAACATAAGGTACAAAACATATTATTGGTCCGATTCCACGGTAACATTACATTGGATAAAATCTTGTCCATCCCGATGGAAAACTTTTCTATCCAATCGAGTTACCACAGTTCAAGAAAAAACAAAAAATGGAAAATTAGGTTCTCGTTCCTGCTGGTCTGATCTCTCGAGGAATGACTCCTCATCAATTCATACAATGTGATTTATGGAGTCATGGGCATCGCTTCATAATGCAAGATAGCTGCAATGTGGCCAACACTTCATGATCAGTACTCTAACCGAAGAAACATTTGAGCTAAGGAAGATTAAACCCGTGGCCGTCAAATCTACAGAATATGATCGGTGGTTTTTCTTACTCAGCCAGTTCTCTTACTCAGCTGGTTGCAATGGTGAATGCCGTCACCGCTATAGCTCATCTCGATGCTCTGCATTATAGTTTGAGTATGCCAAGTTCACTTGTCGTACGATGTCACCTTCCACAACTAATCCAGCAGGGACTCCGTTACCCTTGCTTCCTTGTTTTCGGATGTATCCAATTCAGCCTGTTTTTTCGTATCTCAGCTCCAAGGCTTCCATTAATTGTTCCTAGCACCGCACAGCTATATACAGGGTTTGCAATATTTCAGCGGCTGGACCTCGTATATCAGAGAATTCGTTCGTTCAATGATGTGATTCCACTTATTATTTGTCGACGTTCGTTTGAATTGGCGTTCAGCAACATGCATGGTACTTTTAGTGGTAGTTCTACGCATATACGCTTCAATTTTAAGCCAATAAAATAATGGATAATGTGTTTGTAGACATTATGGCAGTAATTGGTATAAAAGTGTGGTTTGCTCATATTCTTGTGATATGTGAACGTTTGCCATGTGGAAGGTCGATTTTTCGCAACATACTCCAGACAGTTAGTGCCAATTAAAACCCTCAATTCGGGATTGCTTAGTGCTAGCAGCTTCTGATTCTTTCAACCGAGAAAGATATCATTTTTTAATATTGTCTGAAACCAGCGCCAATTTGTGGTCTATCTTAAAGAATGAATCGGTGATGTCTTCTTGTGACCCCATTTCGTTGTTATATATGCCATACGATCAGTGACCTTATTTTCCTCAGTCCCTGTATGCCTTTGCACTCTCTTAAGAATTACATTATTCCTGGTTGCCAGTTACATTATCAAGTGTAAATAATCCTAAAGTAGAGTGTCTTCAGACCTGTCTGGCTGGCAGTTAAACATATAAATCCTTGCACAATTTATTAAGGCCTTGGGTAGATGAAAGCATGCATTTATGCTTACTTTCAGTGGTGTCCATCCAAGTAATTCATTGTGTTCCGCATACTGGCGGAGAACATCCAAGTAGGTAAGTGGTCTTTAAATTCGACCACAATTTTTAGATCTGCAGCTAAATTTCAGATGCTCTATAATGCTTCTACATTTTTTGGATATGTAGGGGCAACCCTAACACGACCTCCACATCTGGACTTGGACATGTTGGTTTTTATCCAGTAATACCAATGCAAGCTATACGTTTATCTTTGGCCATCATAAAAAGGATGCATAGGTGACCATGTAGCCCCTGTGGCTTTCTTATATAAACATTGGTGATAAATTGATTCCAAGTCAGTTTCTGATTGAGGATTACTTCTACATATTTAACTTTTTTGGGAATCTGGAACATGGTGTCATTTAAGAACGCATAGACCCGAAGCAAAAGCTCTGTCCTCCTAGTAAATGGCATTATCACTATAGGTTTACTACGATTAACGGGCATTTCCATCTGTATAAGTATTCTCGCCATACTGTGTCAGATCTGACAGGATTTCATCGGTTCAGTCGAGATAGAAGCTTATCAATTACCAGATTCAGACAAATATTTGACGATCGATTTAGGTCTATAGGTTACTCTCTGTCTTATCGTCTGGTTGAACTCTTTTATGCTTTTCTCCAATTCACATCGATTAACTTTAACTTTAATTAATTTCTATCATTGGAAACTGCTACTAGCCGCCATTCACCAGTACTATTGGCCTCTATGCGGCATTCCTGTTTGTAAAAAGGTATGTCGAAAATGAAAGGATTGTTTTCTAGCTCGACCAATTCCAATGAACCAAAAAATGGGCGATTATGGGATGCTTTAAGCGCTTTGTTGCCACTCGAGGGCTCTGTGAACATATCTTTTCAGACAACGGTGCCAATTTTATAGGTGCGAATTGCGTGAGCGGTATGCGCTACTTGCGTCTCAACAATTGAAGAATGAATTACAATCAATGTGTGAAACTGGCCAGATTACACCTCCTGCCACACCCCATTTTTGTGGTCTTTATGAAACGGCTGTCAAGCTTGCCAAATATTACATACGACGCACCATAGGCCTTGCCAAATTGACGTATGAACGTACAAGTATTAGCTGTTTTGCTGACTTGCTTTGAAGAATGCTGCTTACAACCCATCTGGATTGAAAAGGGTACCAACAGAGCCTTTGATTGCAAATGATTGATTTATCGAAGCTCAGAGACCATGAACATCGAAGAGAATACTCACTTTGTCATATAAAAGAAGTTAACGATACAAACAGAAAAAATCTTAAAGCAGCAAGACTTGCTATAGATGATGGACTTATACATATCTATATAGACAAACACACATCCAACTGTTAAAGAGTATTTCGTACGTATAGATAAAATCTTAAGTGTATATAAACAATAAATAATTTAGCAAAAAATTGGTCTATGTAAATAAACAAAACCCAACGATATATATATAATAGGAACTCCAAAAGGAAACTGAACGTTAAAGATTTTAATCTTTAAGACAAATAGCAACAACAATTATAATGAAATTAATAAAGCAACAAAAAATCGTAATAATCTTATTATTCTCTTATGTACATTTGGGTTTGGGATCATTACATTGTTGGGTACAATAATAAGAAATTTTTCCTGCCGCATAACAACTATATACATGGTAGAGGAGAGCTAGCTGGCAGGCAAACAAACAACACAAAAAGATCTCGTACATCACAACCAAACAAAAGATCCAAAGTACTTTAATATTTTTGACAGGTTTTATGGCGAGAATATATAAAAAAATTTTTTTTACTTAAGATGAATAATTTTTTATGGTTTCATTAAATTGTAACAATAGCCCGAGAGTTCTATTGTTAAGAATTTTTGTTCAGAAAATATTTTGATTTATTCTTGAACAGAAAAATGAAAGTCTATATACTCGTACCTTTAAGAACAAGTCAAAATGTACGAGTATAAATACATAGATGAGTGTACTGTGTGACGTAGCATCCATTATGTCGCGAGATCGCATTCCGCGACTCTTGATGTGTGCCCACCGTGTCTCAGGTAATTTAATCGTAACCGTGTACAATTGACTTTTATTGATGCGGATATCATCGCAACACGAATTAATTTATGATTGTGCACCAATTAATTAAATTTAATACGCTAAATTACATGCTCGCGATGGATACAAAAAAAAATGTATATCTGTGCAAAGCCAATTGCACGGTGCAACTATGTAAGACGAGTGGTAATTATTTATATAAAAGTCATGTTGATGTTTTGTAAGAAAATCAACATCTTTATTACCTACATCCTACCGGAGTGAGTGCGTTTTTTTTTGTATATCTTTATACTCGTAATCTCATCAATGTCTTATCTCAAAGACAGCGCGGAATTGCAATAAAATTAAACACTAATTAAATAGTTGGATAATAAAGAAGAAGTAATGATGATCGGTTTCCGATGTAAAGGTATGTAAATGGATTTTTTAAGCTAGAACATTAGTAAGATATAAATTAATCCGATTGGTTATGACCTGGTGTCGTAATTTGGAACTAATCAAGCAATGACTGATATATGGATCAGCTAACCGCCTTGGAAATATTTTTTTTCAAAAAAGATATTTTAAGGCCATTAGTTAATTTATGATCCCAAGTAAAAGGCAGTCTGCGTACAGGATGTAATACTACAGGAAGTGTTCAACAGTTTCCGCTTGTTCTTCCCTACATTGATTACAGCTTGCATTGTTTTACACAATCATGCTCAGATGAACATAATGATAGGGACACTGGCGACATCTATTGATGGACATCATTTATTACGAAAAACACTCACAATTTTATGATGGTAAGTGTATATTGTACTGGTAGAAGATCAGGTTGCAGCTCTGTAAATGTGACGTTAAATGATGGTATCGCTGATATGCTATAAATTAGACCAGAATACGAACGATTATGATGAAATAATACTGGCGAATTAGAACGAAAAAAATAGTAAGAAATAAATTAAAGCGATTCGTTTTGACCTGGTGTTAGAATTTGGAACTAATCAAGCTGTGGAAGAGTTATTATGGCAATGGCTGATATAGACAAGTTTGGAAATATCTCTTTTCAAAAAATTTATTTTCAAGGTCGTTAGTTGATTCATGATCCTAAGTAGGGCAGTCTTCGTAAAGCATAAAAGGCTACAGAAAGTATTCAACAGTTTCCACTTGTCCTTCCCTTCATTGATTACAGTTTGCATTATTTTATAGAATCATGGTCATATGAACATAATATTACACTTTCCCCTAGTAAGGATTCAAATCACTCCACGGTTCGATCACTGGATTATGAATAATAAAAACCACTTGCTTGTTTTTCACTATAGCTTTTATTAACAATCATCACAATTCACTATTACAGTACTTTTAATCCACTGTTACTTTCACTATTTCACTTTTTCACTTTTTCAATTTTTCACTTTTTCACTTTTTCACTTTTTATCAATTTTTATCACTTTTCCTATTTTAATTTATCGCTGACCCAATTCAAACTGAAACTCTACGCTTTCTGTTCGCGTATTTACACTCATTTTTCCCGCCTCTCGATCATAGTAGAAGTTTCTGTTTGTTTATTATTTCGCTTGTATACTGCGATTCATGCTGATTTCCAGTTACGAACATTTAGTTATTCTATTCAATCAGAGATGTCACCCACGTCCGTAACAATATATAAGGACACTGGTGACATCTATGGATCAGTAGAATTGGTATAAATACACGAGCAGAAAGTGTATTGGAACAGAACGAGGGTTTCGGATAGATTTTCCTAGTAATGCAGAGGATGCAGAAGAGGCAACAAATGCTCTCTATAGTGAGCATTACTCGAACATCTGCAGCAGAACAAACCAAAGAGCATTAGAAAATTGTAATATGGTGCAATTAATGGCAACCATGCAACAAATAATATGCGGTTTCATACTCAAAATGCTAACCGGACAATATTCTGTCTTGACGGAACAAAATAATAAGAATTGAACGAATTTTTATGTCAGAAATGATTCAGAATTTCAATGAAATGTGACAAAAAGGTGAAAAGTGATACGTCCCTACAAGCTTCCGAACTAAAGTGTATGGACATCATATATTACGAAAAACACTCACAATTTTATGATGGTAAGTGTGTATTGTACTGGTGGAAGACCAGATTGCAGCTCTGTAATAATTGCGTTAAATGATGGTGTCGCTCATATGCTACAAATTAGACTATGTGTGTATGGGACTATGGTGAGTTAGGGCGAAAAAATCGAGACTGTCTATAACATGATCAAGTCAGAGATGAAACAGGACAGTTATACTTCAAACGGCAACAAGAAATCAGTTATTAATTGGCAACCAACAAGGTTTAACATATTTGGAGAGAATTGAAAAGCTAGACGAAATAGGAGAAAATGAAGAACCCTGCCAGGTTACAAATTTTAAACTAGAATTTGGTCTGAAACAAGTTCTTCCATGACATTCAATCCAATTATTAGTGATGGCTTGACGTTAAGTGGAGAAATCTCCGAAAAAACCTCTTTGATAACACTTGATACAAGAGCAATGCGGCCAAATATGCAAACTGATTTGGTAAACGATGGAAAGACGGAAGTGGTTAATAAAACTGGATTGTTAAACGCTCTGTGTGCGGATAATATTGATTCGTCTGCCGATTTGTTCTTCGCAATTGGTTAGCGAAGAACAAATCAGCCGACGAATCACGCACTATAAACATCCGATAAACTCACCACACTCAGAAACAGATGTTTATGGTAAATTGGAGGAAGACATTGTTAATCTGGTTTTTTCAATGTGACTTGGTAGAATTTATCACCAGAGCTACACATATATGACGTCTAGGAGAACTAAAAAGTGACCTACCGAATTTAAACGCGATTTCGAGGTAAGCCAAATGGTTGTGCATGTGGAGAGAACGGTTATAGAAAAGAGTGAAATTTGATCCTTTTCGGGACGAACTGATTTGAGTGGACGGTAGTGTTATCGATACGGGTTGCATCTCTAGGTCCGTCGATATGTTCCGATCACTGAAACTTGGAAGTTGGGTTGTGAAATAATTGGTAATCTGTACTCAAGTGATTTCTATCTGGCACCTGTCGAGTTCCATTAATGACCTTCATATTACCACAGTGTAATGCTGTTAACATCCTCAAAAAAAACTTCATTCGGTGGAGTCCAGCTAAGAAACACAAGCCCCAGTCTGATATTATCTTGGTTTCATTTGTTGAGAATTATTTCTGTCAGTTTCTTTAGACTGCTAAGCACTTGAGTTCCAATTTTCTTAGTTTTGGTCGTTTCAGCCTTTTTGAGAATAAGTATAATCTTCGAACTATTCTGTAGTTCTGCTGGTACGATCCGGTGACTTATATAGCTTCTTATCGCTTAGAACACTACTGGTTGGTAACTATAATATGTCCCTTGATTACACATTCGGTTTGAGTACATAGTTCGCTGTGGTTGGATTTTTAGATAGTATTTTCCTGGGACAAGAAGTCCCAGGCAAATACTTTGCACGACCTTCTGTGTCCCTTTTTCCTCTTCTCCAGTCATCAACCTGCCCAATGCTATTTGCTCTATGAAGGCTCTCCTGCTAATTTTCTGTTAGGTTCCCAGGTTTGAGGACCATGATGCTGGTTCTAGTTTGCCTCTTGGTTCAGGCACAGAACAGGCAAAGTTTACCTTCCCTGATTTTATGAGAGACTTTTTTTTTTTTTTTTATATATTTTATTCTATGCTATCTTTTTTTTGGAGGCTCAAGGCTCTCCCAGCTCTTTCGCGGTTCGCTTATTTACGTCCTACTTTACGCCTTAACGGCCAAATCGAGGACGCACGGCTGTAGGTCCGATTTTCGTAGAACCATCTGCGCATTGCATAGCTCCATGCAGCCTATAGTACTGACATGGAAGATGGGTCGACCCATGAGTTCTGCACTCCAACAGGGGGTCATAGATGTTTTCATTACCACCACCGATCGTAATCAGATGGTGAAAATCTCTTTTGCATCCTGCCCCTATCGGGATTCGAACCCGGTACCTCCCGCTCCAACTGCCACAGCTTTAACCACTGAGCCACCTGGGCGGTATGAGAGACTTGGTTATCATTCACACTATAATTTGAATTGAAAATCAAGCTAGATTTAAAGGTTAAGCAATGGTGATGAGAAAAAGAAAGTCATTACTCTCCAGTGCTCCCTGCAGCCGCAGTACATGACTCCTTGCAAATTTAAATATTTCATCACTGACGTATTCCATGTTAAGGTCTCGATGTAGGTTGTCATTTCTTGTATACCAAGCATTGACAATACGTAGTACTTTGTTTTGAAATGTTTGTATGATCTGAACTGTATCGTTTTCTTTGCACAGCCCCAAAGTTGAATGTTGTATGTCCAGATAGGTTTTCTTTTTAGTATATGCGCTTACCACCTGAGCTTAGTGTCTAGTGTCATGCAAAGGTATTTCGCATTGTCAGAGTAAGGAATTTGTTGAGAATTCAGCCTAATCAGATTTTGTCCAACTGTTCACTGTATTAACAGCATTTTGTAGTTTCCGTGTTGACTCGCTTGTATCAGTGGTCTTAACTGCAGTGTCACCAGCAAATGTTCATATTCTGGTTTCTACTATATTTTGTAAATCATTTGTATACAGAAGGTATAACACAGGGCCAAGCACACTACCTTGTGAAACTCCTGCCAATATTTTCTTTAGTTTTGAGTACTCCTCTTCCTCTTAACGGTTTATTAGGCTTAGGAATTATTATGATTTCTGCTATACTTTCCACTGTCTCGGAACATAACTTTGTCTAAAGACAGCATTGATTATGTGCTGTAGTTTCCGCAGTGCTTTTTCTAGTAGTCCTTTGATTATTTTCGCTAGTATCAGGTCGTATCCAGGAGCTTTTTTATCTTTAAGATTTTTTACTTCTTGTGACTGGTAGCACAAGTATCTCGTCTGTTTTGTTTACCGGTGTTAAATATTCATTCTCTGCCTGACCAATTAGTGGTTTGAAAATAATTTCTAGGTGTTTGGCAAACAGATCAGCTTTTTGTTTACCGCTGTGAGCCCAGGTTCCATTAACTTTTTTTATGGGTGTCACTTGCAGATTAGGTCTCTTTAGACTTTTAGTGGCTTTCCGCAACGAATAGTGCGTGTCAGATTTACCTGTTAGGTTACTTAGGAAGCAAGCTACTGACTCATTCTTGATCTCTTTTATAAGCAGTTTAAGTTTGTGGCACACATTGTTTAGGATTGTTTTATCTTCAGGGGCTCTAGTTCTGTGGCAAGTCTTGCGAGCTTGTCTTTTATCGTTAACCAAGTCTCTCACTTGAACTGCGTAGTTTATACTTTTCTGTAGTATACCTTGCTGGATGGGGTACTTTCCCATGCCGTTTTCTGATTTTCCAGTTCTTCTTCTATCATATATAAGCGTTCGAGATCGGCACCGGTAGATTGACGCTTTCTTCGACTAGCTGGCGAAAGTATTTCCAGTTTGTTTTGTTATTGGTTAGTCTTGGAGGGCCTGCTTTCCTTATTGCCGTGGAACTTATTGTCATTAAGACTGCAGAGTGATCCGATGATAGTCTTTCATCATTTTACACTACTAAGTAATTTTCGGAGATATCCCTTGATATATAGAATTCTAGAAGATCAGGAAATTTATTTACGTCCGTAGGGCAGTAGGTTGGCTTTCTACTAGAGTAGAACTCACATTTTAATATTCTGCCTGCTTCAAATAGCTCTCTTCCTATGGGAGAAGTTCGATTTGATCCCCAAAATATGTGTTTTGCATTAACGTTTATTTAAAGTGCGATGTAGAGAGTTTGAAGTTATAGTGATTTTATTTTGAGCTCTGCTTGATTCCTTACCGCGAAGCTTTTGCTCTTGATGAACTTATTTATTTCACAAGACTAGAGCTTAAACTTTTTCATCTTGTGGGTCACATGAACTCTTTCTGGACCTTACCGTATAACTTGCCAAGAAATAACAAAGAGAATCAGATGTTTTTGGGTTCATCCTAGTACTTCTGGAAATGTGTAGGATTTGGATTGATTGGCAAACCCTTACAGAATTTATTTTTTTCGCAGAAATGCAGAGTAGAAATCGCTCGGATGGAATATATAGGTTCACCTAGGGACGATACACAGCCGACATCGTCCACGCTGCAGTTTCCCATGACGTCCGAGTGGGTGGGGACCCAAACTATCTGAAAGTTGAAATGCTCACTTAACTCAGATAGAGACGAGCGGCAGCCCAACGTCACTTCTGACGTCAGAGAAACAGAGTCCAGCGACTTGTTTGCCGCTTTACTGTCCACATAAATTGTGATGTTAGTCGAGGATACAACACTATGTCTCAACTGCCTCTGTCTGGTACACGCTGCAGTGATCAGGGAGACGAACTGCTATGTCTACTTCCAATTTATCACAGAAGAATCCAGCTCCTAGCTTGGACTCATCTGTAAACAACTGCAATGCTACCATTTCCGCAGGAAGGACAGGAAGTTCGGAACCTTTTCTCGAAGCTTTAAGTCGGTGTAACATAGTCTAGATTTACCTGTTCCTTCCTCAGCGATCGTGTAGGTGTAGATGTTGACCTCAGCGTCCCGCTAATAAGCATGCAGGCCGTTCTTTGCACATTCTCGATCCCTTTTCTGTACGTTACTTTATCAAAAGCTGGCTGCCACATGCTCACCCAATACATTAGTACAGATCTTACTACGAAAGTGAATAGTCAGTGTACCAGGTCGTTCATAATTTTACTAATACCAAATCTTCACGACGAGACGTCTGCAATTTTCGAATAATTTGTTGGGTAGTTAGTCGTCACAACCCAAAGATTTGTATTTGATAATAGCTGGGGTGATCCAACTTAGAGGATTGAATACTTGGGATGGTTCGATTGGAGAGCTTACCAAGATCCAATTTTTCAACCAAGTTAATATTTTCGAGTTCCCAAAAACAATGCGGACGTTAAGAGAACTACGTAGGGTTTGAATTGAATTACTAGTACCGACTATTGTGGATTGCGTATACTCTCGAGAGAGCGACAATCACGATGGTTTGGTTTCATTCCCAGTGTTGCTTTTCGCCCTCGTGAGCAATTATTCCTAAGATAATCGTCGATGGGTAATTCATTACCAGGTTAATTGGTAGCATGAGTCTGCTCGATCACATCAAATAATTCCTAACGGATTCCTTCCAACAACATAAATAATTTTTAATTCACGCAAGAAACATTTTTCGACTGTAATTACATAACATCGCATAATCATATATGATGATCATCAACGTTTAACAACATCATGAGATCGAGTACATAGACAGAATCAGTCATTCATTCATTATTCCTTCATTCATTGGGAGCGGATTGGGTGTATGTGTATGTTTGTATGCTTAAAAAAAACATAAATAATAATTCTTATGTTGTTGTTGTTGGTGTGCTAAGACTATGTAAGAATACATATACATAATGTGGATAGAAACAATTTATAATTAATTAATTAGCTTCAGTAATTTCCACGGTATTTTACCATTTCCATTCTGCGCGCACATACCCATTAGAACATTTAATGTTGATTTGTTGTTGCTTCTAGCGCACCATTATTGTCTTATTCCGTGAGGAATGGTTGAAATCTCATGTATAAATGTACGATCTAATATGTTTCAAATTTAATTTTAATTTATATACAATAATTAAAATTGTTAATTTTCTAGTAATTTATAGAATATAATTTGGTTTTGTTCAGCAGTTCCAATGCATGCACGATTTTTGTTGTGGTGGATAAGGTGGGAAATGTAATGTTTTTGTGTTAGATAATTTATGGAAAATTGAATTAAAATTTTTGTGTTTCGTGAGGGGCGATCCACAGATGAACTAGAAGGGAAATTGTGCGGAACTAATTGGAACAAGAGTCTATCGAGAAATGAATATGTTATCCACCCACCGCTACTTATAGGTCAAATGGGTTTAATGGTATAACCAAATATTTTGGTCTTACATTCTATTTAGAAGGCATCATTATATCCCCATTTTTGAACGAAAATTGCCAAACGAAACTAGCCGACAATAAACTACGAAAAACGACACAGTATATCATTTTGAAAATTATCAGGCCGAGTCTGCTTTTGAGGCAGGTCAAGCAGTTCAAGCTTGAAAGAGAGGAAAGTATCGGATGGTTCTTAGAAATCTGGCAGAAGCTAATTATAGCCGGAAAAATAGGGTAAGTTCTCTTCTTATGTAAAAGCTCATTCAAGTTAGCTCCTCTCCTCAGCTTAACAAGATCAGATGAGGATATATATTTCTTATTCAAGGACCATAGGTGATCTGTGGCTTCAAGAGGAAAGACTAACCCGAATACCTCTTGTAGAGTTTTGCTGGTTTCAGTTGATATGGACAAAGAAGATAAGGCTCTACTGGACAACCTGGTATACCTCAGTTAAGAGACAATAGAAAGAAAGTTGAGGCGATTCTGATTTATGATATGAACACGAAATACACCATATGCGGAACGCACCGGCATCAATGAAAGAGATGAGTGGTTATTGACACCAACCTCTTCATAAAAATATAAATTAGGTCCTATACTGGATCACACCAATCGACCAAAGCGCCTAAAAAGAACAAAGCCTTTAGAATTAGTGGTTGCCTGAACTACTGAAATCAAAGGACTGGACGAACCGATTTTTGTCATCCCATAAGATGCTATACCGCTTGAAAATTCAAAATATTTACTAGATAATCACTGAGATTAGCTATAATATTATACAGAAATATTATACTCGAAGGAAGCTTCTATCCTACGTTCGAGGAATAGTATTAATTATGGTCATTCTACTCAGTAGCATATAGTGTAGAAGAACTACTTTAATCTGATTCATAAGTACGAGCCTTTTGTTTAGAACAGACCATCTTCTGTCTATCTTATTTTTCATTAGACCTAGAAAATGGAAAACTGGTAATAACTTTCTATTGATACTTAATATGAGAGAACCTTTGTCTCAACTATAGCGTCTATAGTTTAGAACCCCAATGGTTCCTTGGAATATATCACAGTCAGATAGTATATATGTCCGATTCCGATGACAGTGTATGATGTGTTTTGTCTAAATCGTATCTCAAACTTGCTATCGATAATTTCAATAGAGGCTTGAGCTGGGAGTATTAAGCAAATAGAAGTACACTAAGACAAAATGCTTTTGATTGAGTTTTGAATTAAAAACTTGCATGACTTAAAATTATCACTCACCCATGTTGAATGTGAATTTTACAAGTTTTAAAGAGAAGGGGTTTCACTAGAGTGAATTCAAGTAAATTCGAAATGGATTACCACCACGAAAAACTACTACAAACTTCTTTCATTTATGTTCAGTAGATGCAAGTTGAATTCAGTAAATGTATTTTGTATACCTAACACTCTCCAAATGGATCAGCAATCTAAGACTATATGTTAAACTTTTCAAGAGTGAGAAGTAACCTTTTGGGGGTGGGATGGCAGAGGCAGCAAAGAGGGCACAACTTTCACTAAAACGTCAAACAATCATTGCATAGGTTAGTACAAATTTGAGTGACCGCTTGGGAACATCACAGAGGTAAAACGCAAAACTGAATAAGTGAAAATCTACCCCTGGTATAAGGCTAGTTTACCTTAGCTAGAAGTGCTGGAAACTGGCTAGGATTCGTTGGACCAATCATTCATTAAACCGAAATCAAAAATAATTACAGAAACGAATACTAGAAGAATCAATTCAAATCGACAAACAACACAAAAACATATCGACCATTTGCTATCGTATCCGGACACGAATTGGAAACTGGAACATAAGGACTCGAACAGGAACATCAAAGTAAGCACAAATTGAGAAGCCAATGAAGCGATATAATATAAAAATTCTCGTCCTCAGCGAAGTAAGATGGAAGGACAGTGAAGATATAACAACTAGCGCAGGAAATTATATGATGTTCTCTGGCAGAGCTGGCACACACGATCTGCTAAAGTATACTAACAACTGCTAAAGCAAAGAAATCGCTACTCGAAGCAGAATAAAACAGCACGATTCCATTCTAAAGTCAGAAATGCGCCCACAGAAGAAGCAGATGACGCACAATTAAAGATGAATTCTACGAGCAGCCACAAGCTACCATATCAAGTGCACACCGAATTGAAATCAAAATTATCCAAGGTGATTCAATGCAAAAATTGGAATATGACAACACCGGAATGGCGACAATCATGGGTAAACACGCACTAGACTCTGCAAGAAACAACAACGGAGAAAGACTCATTGTGTCACAACTCAGATATTAGGCAGCAGCAAATGAAACAATACATAAGAATCGAACAAGCTGGTTTCAGAGCAGGAAAAAGCTGTACAGACCACATAAACACAATCCGAATCATCGTCGAACAATCCAACGAATGGAACGCACCACTTTATCTACTCATCCGAGAAATGTACCGGGACACTGGAAATAAAGTGCAACACAAAGGTAAGTAGAGTGACACATACTACAATACACAAGGAGTTAGACAAGGATGTGTACTATCTCCACTACTGTTTCTCATATAGTTCTGAATAATGTCATGAGCAAGCTAGACATCGCATCACCAAACAGAAGTGAGATCCAATTAGAAAACTCAATGATCTCGACTACGCAGATGATATATACCTGCTAAGACAAAAATACACCGTCATGCAGCAAAAGCGGCTTAAAATAAATATAAGAAAGACAAAAGCCTAGAGCATTAGTACACCGCTTGGCATCAACCAACATGGAAACATACGCAGAAACGTGGAAACATGCGCAGAAAATCACAAGAAGACTCAAAGTATTTGTGAATAAATGCCTCAGGCGATTGATCAAATGCTTCTGGCCAAATAAGATCACAAATGAAGAATTACTGTGACAAACAAACCAAGTGGACATTGAGAAGGAGATCAGGTAGCGGAAATGGAGATGGATAGGACACACGCTGAGAAAGACACCAAATGACATAACCAGGATGTCGCTGGAATGGAATCCGCAAGGAAAAAGGAAAAGTGGAAGGCCACCAGTGACTTGGAAAAGAACGGTGCTAACTGAAGCAAAACATCTTGGAAAAACATGGGGGGAACTAAAGAGAATAGCCACAAAAACAAAGTTCGATGGTCCATTCTGGTAGACGCCCTATGGAGAATGGAGATAAAGGAAAAAAAATTAAACTTTTACAGACAAAGCAAAATACTTGGGACTTATATTGGGCGACAGACCAACCTGGTACTCTAAGATATTGGAAGGAGTAAAGAAGACTACTACAGCTCATATGATAACTTTATTGGTAAAACATATAGGATTTATAGGTCACCGATATTTATAATTCGTATGAGGTCGCCATCTGTTGGCCAGCTCTAGAGGTAATGGTCAATCTTATACGTCTACGATAAAGGTTGAGAAAACTATTTCCTTGTAAGTAACTTAAGTTGTAGAGATTCTTCTTCTTTTTACTCCTGTAGGTGTACTAGGCCAAGTAATAGAAGAGAGTACAGCTATGGTGCTCAAAACCAGTTCTCTGTGAACTAAACATAGAGAATTCATCTTTTCTGTGCAACGAAACTCTCTTAACATCAAATATTGTATCCCGCCACTATTCTTTATAAGGAAGTACTTTGATTGTTCAAAAGCTGTTCAAAGACTGTTAAAAGGTTAAAAGGACTGTTACAAGTTTGTTAACATCAACAAACTATCTTAGGTTAAAGATAGTACAGAATTGTCAATATGTCAGATCAATTCAGTGGGTGGCAGAGCACTACAATGAGTGCTAAAACCTTACTGAATTATAGATGGGCTATAATCGCAATACATGGATAATATCAAGACTAGCCTGGCCAATACTTGATTGGTAAAAATCCGGGCAAATCGATATCAGTTCGATATAACATCGTACGATCTTGAGGGTTGTTACGGGACACAGGCCTTAATGTAAAGTATCTGACATATACAGGACCTCTTGCTAGTATCTTTTTCTGTCTTACAAATCAGAAAGATATATTTAGGAGGACCTATCCTAACTGATGGATTTCAGCGGGAGTGACGTCAAGTATTTTCAACACTTTAGCATAAGCTCATTAAGTGTTGTGGAAGGCTAAAGATTAACATGTGTCTATGCCGGGAGATTAGAACGGACACAACTTTAGGACAGAATCTCTCAACCGGTTCCTTAGTTTCACGATTCACGTGAGTTGTACTTGCATAATAATGATCGGTCACAATTGTTCGTTAAACCCTAGTTTTCTAATAGTAGTATCCTTTAGAAAGGATTGTTGATAGATTTATTAGAGACCAACATTTAGTTACCGCTCAGTAATATAGGCAACATGCTTACTGAGTTGGCAAATCCTGTGAGACTGCCTTACACGAACTCGTAACTAGGATTGAGAGATCTATATGCACAGCAACGAGTTTCTTGTGGGCACTTTTCTGGATATTGCAGGAGCGTTTGATAATACTTCATTCGCCTCGATTACGAATGCATGTACTAAATTTGGTATCGAACCCAACATTATCAGATGGATTAAATGTATGCTTGAATCTCGCATTGCAATATACGAGGTCGAGGATACCTTTGTTTCAGCCAAGGCTTCCAGAGGATGCCAACAGGTAGGTGTGCTTTCACCCCTGCTGTGGCTCCTGGTCATTGACGAACTTCTTGTGATTCTTCGTGATTCCGGTTTTGTCGCCCAAAGTTATGCTGACGATCTGGTTCTGACAGTTTCAGGCAAGCATCTGAATGTCTTATCAGATTTAACTCAGCACGCTCTTCTCATTATAGAACGGTGGTGTCTGGATAAGGGTTTACATGTGAATCCATCTAAGACCGACTTGGTTATATTTACAAGGCGTAGGAACACTGCAGTTTGTTCTGTACCATCACTTTTTGGTCGTAAGGTTAATAGCTCAGCCTACGTCAAACACCTTGGAGTTTTTCTGGATAACAAACTTTCTTGGAAGTATCATCTGGACTTTAAACTACAAAAAACCACTGGAGATTATCCCCCAAAATGTTATATTTTATCTGCAAATCACTGGCTCTCCCAATGCTAACTTATGCATCTGTTGTTTGGTGGCCAGTGGTTAAAGTTAAATCTTCAATTGTTAAACTCAATTGTTTGCAAAACTTCGCTTGTCGAGCTGTAACTGGAGCCACGGCTTCAACTCCGCTCCTAGCTGTGGAGCTAATTCTCTCCCTACCCCAGTTGCAATCCTTCATTTTAGGTACATCTTGTTCGGCGGCCTATCGCTTGAGGAGTGTTGGGGCGTGGAATGCTCTCGGCACTATTTCAGGCCATAGATCTATTCTTTATGAATTTAAACTGGCTATGCCAGAACTTGACATGGTAACTGATAGGCTTCTGCCTGTCTTTAACTTCCATAGATCATTTGAGGTGTTTCATCCATCCAGGGATATGTGGTTCTCACCAGATTTTCTCAAACAGATATCCGAATCGCTTGTATTCTTTTCTGATTGCTCTGCCACTGAAAAGGGAACGGGCTTTGGTTACTACTGTCGTTCGCATTATCTCCTTGGTCGTAACAACAAGGTAACGGTCATGTGGGTTCCTGCCCATTGTGACATTGAGGGCAACGAAATTGCAGACAGTTTGGCTAAAACTGGCTCTCACCTATATTTCGTAGGTCCAGAACCGCGCCTTTACCTACTTGCATAGTGAAAAAAACAATTAAAACAGTTACCCTATCGAATCTAAAGCGGACGTGATCAGCTACCGCTACTTGTCGTAAGGCGAAATACTTTATCAGAGGGATTAACTCTAACCTGACAAATTACGTTCTTTCATTGAAAAAGGACAACTTGAGAAATTTAGTCTCTATATACTGGCCATGGCCGTTTCAAAAGCCACCATCATCGCATGGGACTGGCCAATGATGCCGTATGCGACGAATATCTGGAAGATGTTGACGATAGTTTACACTTCATCAGCAGGTGTCCAGCTTTCGACCGTATGAGATCTCTTGTGTTTAGCTGCAGGTTTATTCCTGTAAATCTACTGTCTTCTCTGCCCTGGTTCAAACTGCTTCAGTTTGCTAAGGTTGCAGAACGCGTCTGTGCGCTTTAATGAAATCCTAGGTTTGCACCATGGACCCTTTGTGGCATTGAGTGCGGAACCTTATAGGGTTCCAACCAACTTTAATAATAATAATAAAAGTAGGCCAATTGAACTCGATATACGTCACAGTGCAGTCAAAACCGCCTATATTAACAAGAGCAACATCTCTGTTCAAACACATCATCCGTTCGCGGATTCGCATATTTCTGTTATATCTATCCTCATTCTATTCACATATTCATATATATACGACTAACAAATATCTTACCGATCAATGAACTTATGAATTTATAAAAAAAAATTCGAATAAATTACTAATAAGTCGCACCATTCATCTAATACATTTATAATTCAATGCCATTAAGATAACCAAAGCTAATAAAATACAAAATGTCCATTTTATCATCTCGTGCAACAAAAGTATAAATTAAAAGCACAAAAAGCAAAAAACCTGTCCCGATATCGTTCCACAGCTCGTACACGTCAAACTCATAATGTTGCTGTAACGCGCGTGCAGATAACAACACATCACCCGGGTTTCACTCCTCATCCCACCTGCATTTGTCGTTGGACGATATATTATTTCAGTCGAGATCAATCGAAACAGGTGTGAGAATGCGGAATGGTAATTGAGACAATTTTCTTAATATATAGTCGAACGATTTGACTCTCATCTACGTGAATCGAGATACACGACTCGTGTACGACCAAAACGAGTTTTTTTTTGTATAAGAATTTGATTTGTGAAAGTTTTTGTTTTCTTCTAAACATCTCAAGATCATCGTATTTATAACTTATATATATATTTATATTCGAATGATGGTCAGTCGACCCTTCTTGTACAATGACCTTTAAGAAACAAAAAATTGTTTTTGATTCTCAAATATAAACAAATTTCTGGTTTTGTGTTATGATTATTATTGGAGATGATTTTTTTTTTCTTAAAGAAATTACAAATTTTATCTCTATATATATAAACTATAGCTAAGACGAAGAAGATGAAGATGCCCGATGCTAATGGAGAAGAAAATTAAAAATAAAAATACATTTCTTATATATACTCTTACGATAGATGTATGTGTATCGTGTAAAGGATGAGTTCATTGATATATTTGTAGTACAGTTGTTCGTCTTAACTGTAGTTAGTGTAGAAATCTTATTATTAAAAGGTTTTTTGTGTTCTCTTAATCCATTTTCCCTTTCGATTTATGTTTCTATATATATGGAATATATAGATTAAGCGGTTTGGATGTGTTTCAGGATGTTGTGGATTTTGGGTGCAGGTTTCACGAACTAAAATTTTTCGTTAGTTCGAATCCGGGTTTATTTTTTCAAAATGTGACAGTTGCTAATTACAAGTTTTGTAATTGTCTTGGTCATGCACTGCAGGCTGGTATAATAGATTTATAACAGAACTCGTTCCTTCAATTAACCGGATATTGATTCAGAACATCCCGCCTCCGTTGACTCAATTACCAAGAAGGTAAAATACAAATTTTGCTAATTGGGTTCTTTATTTCCCCTAATTTGGTTCGTACACGCACAACTCTTACTAGACCATCTTGTCTTGAAAATATTTCTACTATACGTCCCATAAGCCACTTTATTGGTGCTACATCTTTGTCCATTATAACAACCAAATCGCCACAATTTGGATTCTTAGTTGGAGATTTCCATTTTTGGCGTTGTTGTAGGTTTAACTTGGTTGAACAGATATTCCTTAAGCCATCCTGAAGCCATCATCACAGATATTCATTCTAAGAAATTGGGCTCAGAAATGACCTGAGACCCGTTATCCAATTCTTCTGGAGATATCTGACATAATGTCCGTGAATTGTGTCTCACTCAACACACGTTTCAGATAATATTTGCAGGATTTTATACCTACTTCCCATAAACCTTCACAATTTGTTGCACCTGAGGTATGAAGTGCCAATTGGTGTTATGATTCTTTAAATATGTCAACATCGGTTTGTCTTTTGATACCATTACGAGAAATTCTTGAAGTTCTCGTTGAGCGCCAACAAAATTAGTACCATTATCACTATAAATATGACTGCACAATCCTCTTCTTGCGTGAAACCATCTGTCTTAATGCTGCTAAAAATGCGTCTGCAGTTATGCGACTACATGCGATAATCCACACCAGTGCTGAAGAACGGCCGTTGGTATGCTCCTCTGGAATGTGGCGCCTGACCCATAAGCCGTTGTTGGTGCTATACCGGACGCATTTAATACATCGCTCAATTACTGCTCGGACTTTATCTCGACATCTCAATATTCAATATTTTTGTCAGACATTAAAAGTGTCGGACCTGCATGCAATAGCCGGTGGTGTTCATCCCGTATGAGTAAAGTGGCAATACGATGTCTTACTGGAACAATAATTGGATGTTTCATGTCGTATGGTAAATCTGCATCACATCTGACATCTTTGAACTGAGTAAATTGTAAATATTCAACTATTTTGCTCGACGATTTATATTTTCTGAGAAGCACTATAATTCGAGCAAGTACCATCAGCACCGTGTTGAATTTTGAAAATCGTTCAATAAGGCTAGAAATCCAATCACCATGTTCCGCAATATTAATTAACGCCACCGAATTCAACCTTTGTGTTGGTGAGAATAAAAACACAAACACCTTGGATTCTGGCACAAACATTTTTTGGTGCCGAAACCCGGGAATTCATGACAGATAAGGAGAATTTTAATTTCATTTATTTTTTCTAAATTAAACGTGTTTATTAAAATCTACTGTGTCAAACCTGCCGCGCAAAGGAAAACCGCGTGGTATATAATTTAATTGTTATCAAATTAAACAAAACGAAATCTGTGAAGTGCTATATAACATATAATGACTGATAGATACGAACGCTTGCGTGATCGCGCTCATAACCAAATGGTTAATATTTTAAATTTTGCGAAAGCAATAACGGCGGAAACCAGTCTCGAAGCAATAAAAACACGCCTAGAGGTATTCGAGGTTAGATACGAAACGTTTAACGAGATGGAACTCCAATTAATTGTAAACGCAGATTATAAGCCTATCACCGAAGAAGTTGATAATTTGTACTATAAGGCACGGGAATTGTTAACTCAAGCGAGTGGTACACAGGGACGAAGTGGGCTTGATACGAAATCTGATTTTAATACCACCCTCGAGCAATTCGTGGGTCAGCAGAAATCCTTCTAGGAAACTGTAAATACGCCACAACACATGCGCTTAACTTAAATTCATATTGAACTTTTTTCGGGTGATTACAAATATTGGGCGTCGTTTCATGATTTGTTTAAAACTACGGTGCACAACAACCACAGCATATCTGATGTTCATAAGCTACAAATGCTTAATGGTTTGCTAAAAGGTGAAGCGGCCGCGTTAATTCGGCATATATCGATCACCGAAACTAATTACGCGCAAGCTTGGGAAAAATTGTGCAACCGTTACAATAAATTAACTCCAATAGTGGCATCTTTGGTGCAAACGTTCATTGACCAGAAACAGTGTACCCAGAATAGTAGTAACGGAAGAGAATTACGCCGAATCAGTGAAACGTCTGTGAAACAGTCTGTGGCAAGTGAAACAGTCAGTGCTAATCTCCCCACATTTGAAAATTTATTAATATTTCTTAATAAAAGATGTGACGCCCTCGAAATATGTGAAGCAGCAACAAAAAGGGTTACAATTAGATAACCTCAAAAACTTTCGTAACAACTCCGTACAGTACTACATTTGAGTGTGTGGTATGTAAACAGCAACATCCAACCTTCAAATGTCCAGAGTTTAAAAATATGGAGTTCGATGCTAGATCAAGAATAGTTTACGAAAAAAATCTGTGCTGCAACTGTTTAAAGAAAGGCCACCCTAGTGCGAAATGTTTTTCAAAATCCTCCTGTTTGATTTGCCACAAGCGATATCATACTCTTCTTCACCAGCGTCAGACTGAAACTCCTTCCGGGTATACTCCAAAGATTACAACACATCATAGTGCAGTTGATCAACGAACAGACGAGCGGCTTTCTTCAGAACATAAAACTGAAGAATCTTCAAAAGTTCCAAATGAATCTCCAAAAGTTCCAACTAACCTCAACAACAAGATTCACGCAAAGGTTCTACATGTACACCATTCCTCTATAACCACGGTGCTACCAACAGCAGTTATATACATCATGTCACGCACCGGTAAACTCCAGTTGTATAGAACCTTGTTGGATTCAGGCTCACAAACTTCGTTTGTCACTGAAACATGTGCTCAAAGCCTAGGCCTAAAGCGTAACCACGCATCTCTGTCGGTTTACGGTCTAGCATCGACACCAGCTGGAAAAACACGAGGAAAAATCGATATGACAATGACTTTTACATTGATGATTTGCTAACCGGATGCGATAGTGTTCAAGAAGCTATCATAATGAAGGAGCAAATAAATACAATTTTAAAAGAGAGCGGCTTCAAACTAAGAAAATGGAAATCCAACTCGCAGGAATTTTTAAAATCATTTCCCCAGCACGAAGTTCAAAACATTCCGAAACTAATTGAAGACGGTTCATCAATCAAAACACTCGGCATTATATGGAATGCAGAAGCAGACACATTTTCCTTTCAAGTACAGGAAATTGGTGAGCACATAAAATGGACTAAGCGAAAAATACTGTCAACGGCATCCAAAGTATATGACCCATTGGGCTGGCTTGCACCGACAGTAATTTTATTCAAAATGTTGCTACAGAAGTTATGGTTGTTGAAGTTAGAATGGGACACTGAGTTACCTAGAAATGTCCTCAATTCATGGAAGAGTATATACGAAATGTTACCCGAATTGGAAAAAATTCAAATTCCTCGATGTCTCACACAATCAACAACTACATCCCATCTTCAAATTCATGCATTTTGTGATGCCTCCGAAGCCGCTTATGGGAGTGTGTTGTATTTACGAAGCATAGACGAGTCCGACAAAATCAGCGTGAATATTATAACTGCAAAAAGTAAAGTAGCTCCGCTTAAGCAAATTTCGTTCCCTCGATTAGAACTCTGTGGAGCGGTCCTTCTGTGCTAATTAATTAAATCGTGTGTTACATCTCTATCTTACAGGGACATAGAAATCTGCGCCTGGACACTTTCCACGATAGTACTACACTGACTATCCGATGTTCCTCGGCGTTGGAAACGTTTCATTGGCAACCGAACGGCAGCAATTCTGGAGATTATTCCTCGACATAATTGGCATCATATCGATACAAAACAAAATCCGGCCGATACATTAACTAGGGGAATAAAACCACAAGCGTTGCCAAAATTATCCCTGTGGTGGCACGGACCTCATTGGTTGAGCCAACCAATCTCTTGTTGGCCAAAAGCAATTTCCATACCAGCAGAAGCGGTTAACTTTTCATTCGAAGAAAGGTCAAAATATACAAACGTTTTTAATGAAGTGACCACCGAAGACAACATCGCGATGAACGTAATATCAAGGATCTCATCTTGGTTCAAAATACGCAAAGTATTAGTGTATTTGTTGAGATTTGGAAGTCCATCTCGCAGAAGACAATTGGCGAAGCAACAATACAACCCAATTACTGTAGCCGAGTTAAATGACGCTGAGAACGTAATACTTCGGAACGTACAGCAAATTGCATTCAATAGCGAATTCACGATTCTCAGAAAACGATGTATGTTATCATCGAAACATCAATTAGCGTCACTTGACCCATTCATAGATTCTAATGGGTTACTACGAGTGGGTGGCCGCCTAAGAAAATCCTCATTACCTTATTCAACGATGCATCCTATCATTTTGCCGAAGGATAATATAGTGTGCGATAAAATTGTTCGAGATATTCACTTCAAGCACATGCATGCTGGAAATTCATTAGTGTTAAGTATTGTGAGAAACAAGTATTGGACGATTGGAGCACGAAACATCATTAAACGCTGTATAAAATCCTGCACGGTGTGTATTCGTTACCGCTTTCATAAGAATGAACAGAAAATGGCTGATCTCCCAGCAGCACGATGTAACCAAAGTCGGCCGTTTTTACACACTGGATTGGACTATGCTGGGCCACTGTATATCAAAAGAAGCAAACGCCATAATTCTCCGGTGGAAAAGGTATATGTGGCAGTTTTCGTGTGCTTGGCAGTGAAAGCTGTGCACTTAGAGGTAGTGGGTAGCCTAGATACCGAATCTTTTTTAGCTGCCCTTAAACGATTCACTTCAAGACGTGGAAGTCCAGAGAAAATTTGGTGTGACAACGGATCTAACTTTGTTGGGGCTAATAAAAAACTCCAGAAACTTAAACGTCAGATAATAAATCAATCGAACAACCAATTAATTTATGATTTTTTCTTGCAGAAAGGAATCACTTTTCTCTTCAATCCTCCTAGCGCTCCACATTTTGGAGGATTATGGGAAGCTACAGTTAAATCATTCAAGTACCATTTGAGACGAGTATAGCCAATATAAACTTGACATTTGAGGAAATGACTACACTCATAATTCAAATTGAGGCACTGTTGAATTCGAGACCATTGTGCAGACTTAACGACGATCCAGCTGATATACAAGCATTAACACCCGCACATTTCTTGGTTGGAGAACCTCTGACATGTATTCCTGAGCCAATGTTGAACGAGATTCCACAAAATAAACTACCTAGATGGCAAAACATTCAGCAGCGACTCCAAGGAGTTTGGAAACGGTGGCATCAAGACTACCTAACGTCATTACAACAACGCATCAAATGGAAATCTACGACTGATCAGTTCGAAGTCAATGATGTAGTTTTAATACGAGAAGAAACCTTATATCCCAGTCAATGGATACTTGGTAGAGTTATCACGATTCATCCAGGCAGTGACGGCATCACCCGCGTAGTTACACTAAAAACATCGAGAACCGAACTGAAACGTCCAGTTAACAAATTAATAAAATTACCCGTTAATCTTAAGTAATAAAATTTCTTAAGGTGCGGGAGAATGTTGGTGAGAATAAAAACACAAACACCTTGGATTCTGGCACAAACACTTTGCTCCTTTAATGCAATTTCTGGAAACTTCGCACCCGTGACTTTAGTAATTTCATTAAACAACTTATTGATGGTAGGGCCTACCATTCAACCAACACTGTGGGAGATACTGCTCCGCTTCCGGTCACGTAAGTATGCAATCACCGCTGAAATCGAGAAGATGTATCGCCAGATTCTAGTGGACCAGGAAGATAGAAGGTATCAACGTACTGTTTGGCGGGATCATCCAACTCAATTTTCCAACCATATGAATTAGCTACCGTTACTTATGGCACTGCTTCTGCACCATTTTTAGCTACAAGGTGTTTAAATCAACTTGGGCATGATATACGAGAGAAAGAACCGACCATTGCAAAAATAATTACAACCAATTTTTATGTAGATGATCTCCTAACTGGGGCGGAAACTGTTAAAGAACTGCTACATATCAAAACTCGTGTTGATGCCGTATTGTTATCGGCTGGGTTTGTGTTAAGAAAATGGATATCAAATGGTGTATTAGCAAGCGACATTGAAGAGGTAAAAATTGATTCATCAGATCAAATAATTAAAATTTTAGAAATACAATGGAATCCAGTTTCTGATAGTTTTGGGTTTACGGTTCATAGAGAGCCAATTCAAGAAGTCACCAAACGGATAATGCTATCAGAAATAGCTCGAATATTTGATCCACTGGGATGGTTAGCTCCTTCAATTATTATTAGTAAAATTCTGCTACAAAAACTATGGCTACAGAAACTATCATGGGACGATCCGATAACCTAAGATATATCAACTATATGGACGAACTTGAGAAATGAACTGACGTCATTTGAAAAATTAAAAATTTCACGATGGGTTCCTCATGAAGGAGTTTTGGAGCTTCATGGCTTTGCGGACGCCAGTGAGCAAGCTTACTCTGCAGTTGTTTACCTAAAATCAACCACCAATGAGCGTAGTGAAGTAAAATTGCTAACATGCAAGACCAAGGTAGCACCTATTAAGCAAGTCTCGCTACCGAGATTGGAATTATGTGCAGCACAACTACTGGCAAAATTATTAATTAAGGTCTCAACATCCATGGGCTATTCAACATACCATTTATTTGCCTGGACAGATTCGACAATAGTTTTATCATGGCTAAGCAACCACCCAAGTAAATGGAAAACTTTTGTTGGTAACAGAAAGTCGGAAATTTTATCACTTGTACCACTTGTGGTGGAATGGACCAAGATGGTTACACTTACCTGAATCAGATTGGCCAGCACAACTGAATTCAACAACGACAACTGAAGAAGTAAGAAGAAAAACTAAGCAACTTTATCAAATTAGCTACAATACGGAGTGTTCGGTAGACAGTGACAAGCTAGGTACCTGCAGTTTGATAAATAAATTTTCCAGCTTCACCAAATTAATCAGAGTAGTAGGATATATACGACGATTCATAAACAACATAACGAAGCGAAACGAAAAAATACATTACTCCTTTCTAACATCGGTGGAATTACAAAACTCAAGGCAGTATTGCATAAAATGGGACCAGGAGCGGGACTTTGCCGACGAGTTGAAGAGGTTAAGAAGCAAATGCCTTGTGTCTAGCGGCAGTAAATTGAAAAAATTAAGTCCATTTGTTGATAATGACGGTTTACTCAGGGTGGGAGGACGATTAACAAATGCTGATTGTGCTTACAACACTAAGCATCCATATATTTTGTCAAAAACTTCTCCACTTGGCAAACTTATAATTCAGTATATCCATAAAAGATTCCTACATCCAGGTCCATCCTTAACTTTCTTTTTATTACGACAGACATTTTGGATCATAGACAGCCGTAGTTCCATCAAGAAGCTTGTGAATCAGTGCACGGTATGTGCCAGATACAAAACCAGCCAGAATAATCAGAAGATGGGAGATCTGCCAAGAGAGCGAGTTTGTGCATCCAGACCATTCTCAAATGTTGGGATTGATTACGCAGGTCCGGTCATTATGTCGACGAAATCGCAGTTCATCGCAGCTCTAAGACGATTCATCGCGCGAAGAGGCATTCCCAAAAATATGTATAGTGACAATGGTACAAATTTTGTTGGAACTAACACCAAACTAAAAACCTTGGCGAACCAAACAGTAGCAAAATTAAACGAAATTGGCAAGGTTTTGACTAATTCGGAATTTCTCAAGGACGTAGTAGAATTCATATCACAAAATGGCACTACGTGGCATTTCAATCCTCCAGCTACTCCACATTTTGGAGGATTGTGGGAAGCCGCGGTTAAATCTGTGAAGGGCCATTTAGTCAGAGAAACCGGAAAAACCCATCTTACAATGGAAGAGTTGTCGACGCTTCTGTGTCAAATAGAAGCTATCTTAAATTCTCGCCCATTATGTCCAATGTCAGCAGACGATTCATCGTATGTCGCGCTTACGCCAGCTCATTTCTTGGTTGGAGAACCAATCTTAAGTATTCCAGATGGGCAGCACTTCATCGAAGACGGAGATCCAGTCAGATATTGGGAAAAGATTCAACAACGGGTTAACATGTTTTGGAGAAGATACCATATTGAATATCTTAACAATTTGCAGCAGCGGCACAAGGCACAAGAAACTAGAGAGAATTTCATAATCGGTGAACTGGTTTTATTGAAGGATGAGAACCAACCTCCGTGCCATTGGGCGATGGGAAAAAATTGTCACTTTATATCCAGGAGATGATGGTCTTGTCCGAGTAGTCACCATCAAAACACTTTCAAACGTCACATAAATAAATTGATAAAACTGTCAGTAGATTAAGGACACCTTAATGGTGGGAGTATGTTGAAGCAGATGAACATCCATAAAATTAAAATAGAAATTATGTTTATTATGTAGTTGACATCTTGATATTTATTATTAAGTTTTACTGTACTCATAGAATTTATGTATTACCTCAAGTAACTTAATTACCCATTTATTTGGTACTCTTATCGATCGGTATCCGCTACTTCAACAAAATAAAATTACGTTATATAGAATGTCATAGAAAACCACTACTTGCTCGTTCTTTCGATTTTTGCGAGTCAGCTGGACTATCTTGTGAAGCTACATGACTCCACTGACCTCGGTTTGTGTTCTGAAATATTTATGATACTCTGTTCGAAACATATGCTTGCCATTTTTTAGGGCTCGATGATAACCAATTCAAAACAATTGATCAATCGGTCCACAAACGATATTTGATTACAGTCTTTGCTTTGTATATGCACAGAGGTCCAGACGTGGTTTATAAACAGTTTTGATAACAGTTAATACAGTATCCATCTTTGGTTTTCACTCGACTGTAAATCACCGCTGTGTAAGCCCATTCTGAGGCGTCTGCAAAACCATAGAGTTCCAAATCCGTACCTTCAGCTTCTAGCCATCTATTGATTTGGATGTCTTGATCTATTGATTTGGATGTCTTGAAATACGTAGACTTGGCAATAACCACAACTTCTGAAATATAATTTTTATTTTGACCGTTGCAGGAGATAGCCATGCAATTGGATCAAGTAATTTTGAAGATTCAGATAACAAACTTCGTTTCGTTATCCGAGGTAATAGGCGGATATTTTTTCTATGTCATCAGTGAATACTAATTTGTGTAAACGAAATCTGCATATAAGTTCAAATAAAGTAGGTTGTACAACTGGTCCAACTGCTAACTGGTCATTAAATGAGTATCCAGATTATGTTTTCGCGGAAGCATCGAAAACGACCCGTCATTTCGTTGCACTGCTGTTCTCCTTAACGATTTCGTGGTGTGGTAAATAATACCCGTCTGCCAATAATACCAATCTCTTTCGCTGTTGTCATATGACCTTATTGGAGATACTCTTCGAGAAAGTCAATATAGTTTCTCCTAAACGAATAATCGCGATTAGATCTTCTTTCTAAATTCGAAAAACGTTTGAGCGCCATAAATTTGGAACTACCCAATATCGGTGAATTTTTATGGAACAGTAAACTCACTATATATTTTCTATCTGTAGCTCTTCTAACAGTAGGTATCAGCTACTTCCTCAATTTCCCAAAAACCTTCTGAGAGTTGCATCCACATCCAGAAGGAGATTAACAGAAACTCGATCTATCTTGCCAACTTCATTTTGAATTAGTGTTCCTTATCCATCAAATCTTGGTATTGTGTGCCACTAGTTTGGTTTTTGGGATATGCCTTTTGCCTTCGGAAACTAATTCAAAAAACACATCACTAATCAACAGAATATCAATCTTTCCTGGTCCATCAAAATCTGGGTCAGCCAACGTCAAGCTGCTTAAATCACGTAGGCCCTCTAACACCTCAACTATGGGTTTATATGACGAGATGGCTGGAACAATTAAAGCAGAAGTTCTTGCCTCATAGCTATTATCTTCAAACCGTCATGGCTTTAGACACACCTGAATTGACTTAATTAAGTTCTTGTATTAATATTCTGCCATTTGTCCTCTTTAGTCCAAGTTGCTGAAAACACTCTTCAGTAACAAAAGATGTTTGTGAATCGGAGTCGAGTAAAGTTCTACACGGTTGCCTTTCACCATCATGCCGCTCTACTATTATCTGGGCGATTGGAAGAATCGCCTTTATTAATGATTTGGCATGACCACAAGTTACACGTGTGAGATCATCGTTTCGATTTGCAGTTGAAGACCATATATAAGTATCACTCAAACAATTATAATTATGTAAGTTTCCTTACATAATTTCTCCGTTTGTGAATATCTTGCCCTAAGAAACCATTACAATCTGCTAGTTTATGGTCTTTACCACAAAATGTACAGTTTAACATCGGTCCCGTGAACATTGATTTGGTTTGTTGCACGTTCTGTCTTGCTATGGTACTCGTCTCAAATTATCTTGTTTACTACCTTGCAGCGCATCCATTTGCTTGATTAAAAAGGCAAGCAACTTTTCAAAGCTTGGATAATCCATTTCTGCTGTTTCCATTTTCCAGATCTGCTTTCAGGTTATTTGACGTTTAATATAACATTTTTTTTCCTTTAGTTCATGAAGCTGCTGGGTTCCATTTTGTTCATGAAGCTGCTAACTACGAATGAATATCGAGCTGTCGCATAAAATATTTCGACACGTGGGTAACTGGTAATGGATATCTACTGATAAAGTCTGACACACTTCACTAGGATCACTATATTCACATGAATTCACTGATTTTTAAAAGGAAGTGTTCAAAATAATCCATCAACCTCAATTCGACGCCGTGCTCAGGAGCTTGGTCTTCAAAGAACAAGTTTGGCCACAATTTTGCACAAGGATTTGCTATGTTTTCATTTAAGATTCAGTTGACACAAGAGCTTCTTCCACAAGACCATTAACGCCGCCGTACATATTCCAACAGGATGTTACAGCTCGCCCATGACAACCCCGATTTTCATGAAAAAATCATAATGAGTGACAAGGCACATTTTCGTTTGAATGGATATGTGTATAAACAGAATAGTCGGTTCTGCGCTGGGCAGTGGAAACCTCTTGAAATTATTCATCAGTCACCTTTAGATCCATTAAAAGTGACAGTCTGGTGTGCAATTTGGTCAGGAAGAATCATTGGACCTTACTTCTGTGAAAATGAAAACGGCGTAACTGTAACTTTGAATGGGGAGCGATATCGTGATATGATTGAAAACTTTTTAACACCACAACTGCATGCTTTGGGCTTGATTAACATGTTGAATCAACAAGACGGTGCCACATCGCAAACAGCCAGGATTACAATGGAATAAGTGCGAGACCTCTTTCCACAACAAGTTATTTAAAGAAATGGTGATGTTGATTGGCCTCCACGGTCGCCTGATTTGAATGCTCCGGACTTATTTTTGTGGAGATATCTGAAAATCAAGGCTTATGCCAACAAACCAGAAACGCTTGAGCAACTCAAACAAAATATTCGTGATGAAATTAATGAAATACCGCGTGAAATGTGTGAGAATGTAATGAAAATGTGCTCAAAATGGCTCGCATTTTTGAGGCTAACAGAGGCGGACATTTATCTGATATTGTATTCCATACACAATAAAACATTTATCAATTAAGATCCATTCTCTTTTATTGTATCAAAAATTATAAACAAACAAAGGAGTATACCTTCCCGGCGGACACCCTGTACTACAAAAGGCACAATCGTCATCTGGTACTATCTAATTTGCTTCTAATGATTATCACCAGATCATATGCATAACCCTACAGATCAAATCCACGACAACTCAGTCGAAATAGAAATTCGCCAATTACCTGAGAAACCAAAGCAGGGTGACTCATTAAACAATTACGCTGCGATATACATACATGCACATAAGCATAGACTGAATCCATTTTTCATAGAATATGTCACACCTTTCTACTTTGCTGCTCCACAAATGAAGTCATAAGAGCTTCATCAATGTCAATAAAGATACTAGAAGTGGTTTTTATCGAATGGGTTTGTACGTCAGGACGACCTTCGCCATTTGACTTAATGCATTTGTGTGATTGCGAGCACCTTTTGGACCTCAAATTAGATGATCTGTTTTGGGGCTCAAAGCACTCTCTACTTGTTCGTGGTTCACTTATTTACGTTCTTACTGTAACGCCATTACATCCTATAGAAGAAGCGTTGGCCCATCAGTAGCCCCTATCGGGATTTGAACCCGGTATCTCCCGCTCCACCTGCCGCAGCTTTAACCACTGCGCCACCTGGGCGGTTATATTTCACCAAGGAACTCTTTTAATAGCCTCCCTTCATTTCACAGGACAGCTGCTGTCAGAAAGGCTAAAAGAATAATATAATGCAGATAGTTACAAAAACAGCTCTAAGTCGTCGAGTGACTGAATGGTTCCTGAAGCTGCATTATTATGATCGTGACAGTTCTTTAAAATTAGCCCAACCGAAGTTGAAAACGATAAATCGACAACATCAACGTACGACAATATATAACGATGTTTTTAAACGAATTTGAAATCAACTGATGTGTCAAAAAATCAGCTGTTCAGAGGTGGCATCAAGTTGTCAGTCAAGCTGAACAAGAATACTAGTTGAAAAATGTTTCCTATCCTTCTTACAATTATGGGTGATCAGACCCATAATCTCGTTTGCTGCACTTATTTGGTAGCTTAGAACAATGAGCAGGGTTGGAGAGAGACCTCTTCATGACCTCCAAAGGCTTTCTGGTCAGAGTATTGTTGGTGCAAACCACATGTGCAGCGCAAACAGCCACTCGCCTACAAGGTAAAGACAATTTTCCTAGCCCTTCTGGGCACTATAAAATATGGAGGGAGGTCAGCCGGCATACAACTGCCCATATGCTTTCGGACACTATAGTGACGAAGCATGTTTACGAGAATTTATTTTGGATAACAACTATTGGAAATCACATATGGGAATATAATAGCAAATCACCGGTTGCGATATGATATCTTTTCTGACAAATCAGTATGCAGTTACAATGATTTAGGCGAGAATAATTGGGGTTGAGCTGTATATAGCTTTTGTGCTATGTTCCTCTAAAAGATAACCGTCCATACTTTGTTAAGGATTTCAATGTAACAAACAAAATTTCACTCCGATGTCAACATCAAGTCAGTCAACATCAAAGCATCCATCATTCCGCAGATACCACTTCCGAATCGCAAAATGTCAAATTTCTCAGCTCTATTTTTATAAGATCAAATGCACGATTTCTCACCTAAATAGAAGCTCGTCAATTATCAGAGACCACAGTAGGGTGACTCATTAACTAATTTAGCTTGATATGCACATAATCCTGGACTGAATCCTTTTGCCATGAACGTGTCATACCTTTTCACTTTGCTGCTCCACCAATAGAGTCATAAGAGCTTCAACAATGTCAATAAAGGCACTAGTGGTTTTTATGGAGTGGGTTCTTTCGGATAAGATTGTGTTGATCAAATTTTCAAAAGAAAAGAGGTAAGGCTAATTGGCTATTAGGTAGGGTATCAAGACGTTCCTCGCCATTGGGTTTACCATCTAACACTTTCAAGTTAAAAAAGAGACATTATAGAGTCTGCATCCTTTTATGAAGTTTTATGTTTGTTATGTTTAAATAGGTTACTGTCTGACTATCTCGATATCAACGTTGAGACTTGAAAGTAGCTCTGAAAAAAGAGGAAAACCTAAAAGGTTCCTATCATTCTTTTGAAGAAGATCTATGTTTATGTGATGGCAGCATCGTTTCGAGCTCAATAAAGGTGCTCGTTAGATCGTCTTAGTTCGAGGATGCATTTCCTGAGGACTCTTTTATATTCATTCCACTCTTCAATACATTTATTTCCCAAGGTAACCCTGCACAGTGGCTCTAATAGGCTGAAAGAATACTAGAATGCAGCTGATGGCAAAAACTTTAATGCCTCTCGTGACAGTTCGTTAAAATTAACCCAACCAAAGCAACGAATGCTTTTACACACAACTGCTTTTTATGTCATTCGGTTCATGATAATTTTAGATCAACGGCGAGAATCAAGTTCGAGACCGCGGCGTTATGGGAAACTCTCTTAATCATTAAGGTTCGACCGGGGTACAGTCATTACCGAATATAGTGACACTACTCAAACCTTTACCTGTAAGAATCAGAATAATTAGATGAAGAATAGTGATACAAGAACCACTTCAAAAATAGAAGCGCTTTCCTAAAAATGGAGAGTTTTAATGGGCAAACATTTTGGACATCATTACTGACCAATAAACTCAAAACCATAGTGGGCAAACTACGCTCCAGTGTTATAAAACTGTAAGACTCTGAACATTTTAAAAACCGTTGTTTAATTTTTTGACCATCGGCTCTCATAAAAGCATTTTTCCAGCTTGACATAATTCAAACCAGCCATATTCACCGGATACTTTCCTTTTTTATTACCACATGTTTTCGATCGATGATTTATGTCTGGTTTAAACAACATCAGGATGCTAAAATATGCTGCTAATAGATCAGCTCGTACAGGTAGCCTCCAAAATGAAACATATTAGAGCTGAAAAAAATGTAGTGTAATAAACGTCTTATAGATGGCGCAAACGTATTTATCCTTCTAGAAATACATGCTTCGATGCTTTGTCAGATGTACACATATACCTTATGGAATTTTATTAGAAGTTTTATAGTCCTTCCTGTTGGACATTCTTATTTCGATATATTAAGTTTTTTCTTGCATCCAATCACTTTTGGGGCAAATGTCCATTTTAAAAGGTAGCTAATCTGTAAACCATATCTAGTTATTTTGCGAATTTACATCTCGCTTTTTGAGTATAATTATGAATTGGTCAGTTTTGGAACTAGCAAGTCTAGTATTTTTATCAATACTGAGCATTTGTGACAGATACTATGTAGCGGCGCGTTAGATAATTTTAGCCAGCAGACTTAATGACTTAAAGTAATAGGATCCTATAACAAAATGGTACCGCAAGGGTCAATTCCTCACTAATAGGTTTGGATCCTATTCTTTAGTCGGGGATGCCGGCTTAGGAACCTTTTTTTTTTAAGTAGGGCATTCGAGACCAAATCAAACACGCACTAGTCTTTTATTTAATCATTGATCTTTCAACTTCTTTCTGGATCAAAAACATATACGAAGCGAGCAGCATAGCAATGTGTCTGCTAACATTGGATTACTTAACCAGTTCTATCTAGAGAGAGTGGTATTGGGAATCTTTACTACAAAAGATTGTGATGTATGGATTGGCTGAAATGCTCCTGCCCCTTACTGAACTAGTCAGCTTTTTTCTGTTTTTTCTCAAAAATTTCCTTTAAATCCAGGTTGATTGTATCAGCAGGTTGCTGCTAATTTGCATGTATGATAAAATCAGATCCTGCTAATCTGTCTCGATAAAACAAGTTATTGTTCCCAAAGTGTTCCTTAACTTTATTGTGTTACTTATTGAATCTGCAACGTAGTATTAATCTGTAGAGCAAGAAGTGAAAATTTTAAAAAGTTAGTTTCTAGTAGTAGTATCAATGGTTCATTAATGGCTGTGGTCTAGAATCGACCCAGCCCCCGGAGATAGCCTGATTTGGCTATTCCCTGTAAATCCTACTTATGGATCAATATAACTTCTTTTTTTTCTGCTACAATTTTAGCCAGGAGAGCAGCGGACTGTCTTATGGTGACGGAAGTTTTACAGAAGCCAAGTAATCTGCTCAATTTCACACCTTGAACACAATTACGTCTCCCAGTCTGGATCCTATATGAGATTACACTGCTGGACACGAGATTTGAGAATATATAAAAAGTTTGTGAAATTATTTCGGTTTCTGGACTCCTAACTCGCACTCTTGGTCTACTTTTTCTACCGCCTTTGAGGAACTTGTTATGTTTATATAATATTGTCGTTTTGCTGGTAGTAGATGGACATGATATCAATTCCAAATCAGATGAGATCGAGAACGACACTCGTGGTTCTTATAAGAACCTGGTTCCTATAGGAACCATCAATATAAATCTTTATTATGTACAAAAAACAAGTTGGGCCATGCACATGTTGGGCCATACGGCTGGTATTGTCGTTTTGCTGGTAGTTTTTTTTCCAGTCACTCAGGCTCAATTGGTCCATTGTGACATCCCTTCCCAGGTGAGCACTCTCAGTCCCGGAATATATTTGTTTTTCTCATGAAGTCCAGGATATCCGGTATCCTCAAGGTCGTCAATTTGTTCTCAAATAGGAATTTTGAGCCAAAACAGTGCATAGTCTATGGGAAGATTATGAAGAACATGAGCATAAAAAGTGCTCAAAAGTTTCAACCTCTCCGTCCCCACACTGTGTGCAGAAAGAGGTGTTTCGAATTTTCATTCGAAACATATGAATATTCAGGAAGCAGTGCCCCGTGAGATTGCCCAGCAAGATCATTAAAGTGCCATCCCATCTCTTTTGGTGCAGATCTCCAAAGTAATGATCAATTTCTTGCTTAAGAGAAAGTGACGTCATTCCTAAAGCGGGCTCAGGTTCCACAAAGGTGGATGTTGCACCCAATCAGGCCAATTTGTCGGCCAAAATATTCCCTTTGATATCCATGTGACTGGGTATCCAGTGGAGTCTAACTTTATTCAACCAGCCTAGTTGATTTAAGGAACTTATCATTTACAAAACAAGTTTCGATGAAACAGTAATGGAACCAATCGCCTTTAGGGCAGTCTTGTTGTTAAAAAGAATGCAGATACGAGGATCTCTGCAATTTATCCCTTAAACAGTAGCATACCTACCAAGCGGGATAGATAATTTAACCTCTGGATTTTGTATGTATAACCCAGCACCAGCTAGATTACGGCATACTGATCCGTCGGTAAAGATTAACATTCCGTTGCCGGAGGGGTATGGGCTGTTATAGTTCCATATGTGATTTCCAGTAATAGTTACATGAAATAAATTGTCGAAGACGTGCATCGTCACAATAATGTCTGAGGGCATGTGGGCAGTTGTGTGCCGGCCTACCTCTCTCCATATTTGACAATGCCCGAAGGACCAAATAGATTGTCTTTGTATTGTAGGCGAGCGGCTGTTTGCGTTGCACACCTTCTGTTCCAAAGATCAAGCGGCAGCAGACCCACAGCCATCTTAAGAGCTGCAGTATGGGAGTGGTGTGCATAGCTCCTACTATATCAAGACAAACAAGTCTTTGAAGGCGGCTTAGAGGTTTCCCTCCAATTCCGTTTATTGTTCTAGGCCACCAAATGAATGCGGTAAACGAGACTGTGGGTATGATTACTGTAACGTATAGCCAGTACACGCGTCTAGGTTTCAGGCCTCATGATTTACCAAATGACTGTTTGCATTTCCAGTAAATGTTGCATGCTTAATTGCATTTCTCTTCTTTATGTTTTTTCCAAGTAATCTTCGGATCTAACCAGACCCCAAATACTTGAATTCCGATGAGAGTGGGATCGTATGTGCCCCAATTTTTCGAAGACTTAAGTTTCCAAGACTCCTGCGTCTAGTGAAGAGAACCATCTCAGTTTTCCTAGGATTGACTGAGAGACCATGGTCACTACACCAGGCTACAACTATGTTGATCGCAGTTTACATGCAATCACATATTATATCCGTATATTAACCTACCAGTATTATGGCGATATCATCAGCATAACCCTGGCAAAAAATCCGTTTGCAGGTAGTTAGTGGACATGATATCAAAATCAGATGAGATCGAGAACGACACTCGTGGTTCTTAGGAACCATCAATATAAATCTTTATTATATGAAAAAAAAACAAGTTGGGCCATATAAATACTGGCCAATAGCGCAAATCTCAACATACGGCTGATCTTGTCGGTTGGCTTATAATTAGTGGAGATGATATCAATTCAATTTCATATGAGATCGTTTTTAACTCTTATAACTTTTAGGAAAGATTAATAACAATTACTTTTGGATATATTTAATTTGTTTCCACACAAACTTTGATCTGGATTGAAAATCTCATTGATTATGATTTGTTAGTTTTTTTTATAGAAGAGTAGAAACTTGTTCGATCTCGAGTACTTATTTCTCGATTTCGAACAAATACATAATTTTCGAGGATGATTTTGAAAAATATTGGGATGTGATGAAATTAGTATTACCTGATGAACATTTTATTTTTCTCTGGGATGGGATCCTGAGATAACTTCACACACTTCCTTTGAGGATAAACATGCCTTTTCCAGTCCATACATAACCACCATTGCTAGTCATACCAACAAAACAAGAGTTGTCTTAATTGTCCAGCCGCGCACTTAAAATGTATAGCACTCGGCATCATTACGCTCAATTTGCATAATATATGATTCCGCCCAACATACCTTGAAAAACATATATTTAACCATGAACACAATTTTGTTTTTATCTACAATATACATAAACATAAATATCGTGCAACATAGTTATGCTGTGTTATGTTTTTGAATGGTATATCATTGTATTTTAGCGCATAGCTCGAAATTTACATAAAATTTACATAAATTAAACCGCAGGTAAATAAATTTACTTAAAGTATCTTATATACGACCGTCCAAAGGTATATTATGCCCATTCCTAAAACGAAATTAATTTTATTTCTTGCTTACAAACGATACAGTTCTTATATACCCATTGTGGTAAGTATAAGTGGTATATATCGTAGAGACGAGACGCACACACAAATACCCCAGTGACTTATTAAGGCAATCTCATAAAACTTCAACATTAAAAGAATTGTATTTAGCCGAGTTGCCATTGTTGGTGTTGTTGTTGTTGTTGTATTTCATAATACGACAAAACTACTCTTAAGCTTCTATTATGGTCTCATAAAGAATATAACTATTTTTATTATATTATCATGTAAGACCATCAGTGGCATTCTAAAGATTAAATACAAAAAGACATTAAGATTTTTTGTTTTGTTTTTTTTTTTTATTACACAAAAGTTGATTACATGACTTTGACGTTACAAGACGACGAGCGCGCATTATAAGAAAAGAAAAATAAGAAGAAGAAGACAATTACGTGAATTTCTGTTAAGTTCGAGTTCGCAATGACATTGAAAGACAGAATTTGTATATAATTTATCAAAAAGCTGCATTTCTACATACTGTATCTTGATGACATAGTGTGGCAAGGTCTCTGAGTGTCAACAGGATTAGATTGTACGAGTATGTTTTGGAATTTGGGAAGTTTCAATCCGTTGAATGAATTAACTTGATAAAGTGGCGATATCAGCCGGTCATACCTAAAACACGGCGAACCTGTTTAATATTTATGGGCATCGATTAAGCACAAACTTGATCACAATCCACCATCAACACTCCATCTCCTTTTATAGACCAGACTATAAAAGAAACACTTGAGTGTGGGGAAGACACAATCCATCAGACGACACATTGTTTGATGAACGTTATACAAAGTCCGAAAGACATAACGGTAAATAAATACAATGGGTTTCTCTGAAAAGTGTCATATACCTTGACAGCTCATCGAGAGGGATTTGCCAAAAGGCAACTTTCAAATCCAGTCTTGAAATTCATCTGTTTTTTTAACTCTCAGAGAGAGGAAAATGATAAGCATCTTTCACCGTAACTTCGTTCAATTTTCACGTCTACAGGCACAATCGGAACTTAACGATCTCCTTAATCACCTGTAGTAACAGCATCCGAGTTTACTCCTCCATATCTGCGTACAGGCAAGTAACATTGTTTGACAGATTTTGCGTCATTATCATGACAATAAAATGGGTTTCCAGGGTTGTTGTGCCAAGTCCGAACACATCAGATGATGGTTAAAACTATGCGTTGGTTACTTGTGAAATCGATAAACAAAAGGGAATTTAAGAGTCCAACGCATCCCAAAAATTCATTCCTTAACCAATTCCTGAGTATTGACTACTAAGATAAGAAGCACCTTTGTACACACACACACACACAAACAAAAATATGAATGTCTCCCTTAATTAATTGCAAACCTCTGTTTGAATGTCATAATAATTAGCTCGACGTAGTCCCGCCGCAGTTCAATCAATCTGAATAGTACAATCCTTGAAGTTCCAGGTTTCCCATTAATTGTGAAAATTGTGGCTTGCATGGCAGAAGTGAGACGTACTCAAAGTATAGGTAAGGCACGTCCAGGATTCGTATGTGAATCATTAAAAATCAGAACGACTATCTTATGATCCTTTGGAGATAATAGTCCTTTGGATGTTTTGTTTCGTAAGAACTAGTTCTGTTTTGAATAAGCGACCGGTTTAACAGACATTTTTATTGCAATGTGGCAACCGTATCAAGCTTCAACAAAGAGCTTTTGCTTGGGTCATATGTGATGGAATATCGATCAAACTATCGATCAGCACGAAAGCAATCCAGATCTGGTTACAGTGCGACCTCATAGTTCAAGCTCGTATTACGATGATGTCGTTTTAAGAGATCCTTTGTGCTTGGGATGATTTGTATTGTGTTTGAAACTGCCTCGCCACCAACAATTTCACAGATCATCAACGTAGCTCTTTTACATGGCAAGTCAGGTGGTAAAGAGAGCTATTTCTGAAAGGTGGTTATTGTGGTTTCCATGACCAATTCGCACATTTGCCATTGTTTGTCCTCGATTATTTCACGAATTCCATGTTAAGGCCTTGAATCGATTGTGGAGCATTGGCATAGATCTTATCTTTCACGTGGCCCCAAAGAAAATCTAAAGGTGTTCAATCACAAGGTCTCGGTGGCAAATCCTTTTGGACGAAAACTTTTCTTGAAAAATTGCGATTACTTCGTTGTTCACCAGTTTTATTTTCAAGATCAACGTAATGTGGCACGTTGAGGATGGAGAGGCTTTTTAACAATCATTCTTTGATTCATCTTCTGAGATGAAAATGGGCCTCATCGCTGAAAATGATTTTTCGATGAAAATTAGGATCATTTTGATGCATTTGAAATGAATATAAAGTTATATTTGGTTTTATCCCATATGAAAACGCAATGGCAGCCCCAAAACTGTCACGACAGTAACTATCATCCCAGTATTTTAATGTCAGTCCTGAAAAAAACTCCAATCCTCTTCTCTTACAGCGGCTTTTTTTGTATCAGAATAAGCCAGCTCTCGTGGCAGAGAAGATAGCGTACTTGCTCTGTCATTCGGGGATCACGATTGGGTGTTTTAAATCTGTATGTGGTGTATGTGAATCGAACCGTGGGTTCTAGTAGCATTGAGTTCTGGAATTATTTTCGCCCTCTTTAATTTAAAAAAAACCCGGCCTTATTGATGTCCCAAGTATCTTGATGTCGGTTTGGGTCACGATCCCTTATGTGTTCCGATGTTTACTCTTTTTGATCACTGGAACTACACATAACCACCTTTCCTGCAAGATAGCTTCTGTAAGAGTTTGCTTATAGTTTTTTCCACCTTTGATGCATAGCAGATTGGCATACGATTCACATAATCCATAGCAGATTTGCATACGATTGCTCTTCCTTATGCCCATTATCCTCAATATAATCGTTCTCTAGCTTTTTCTTTATAGTGTATCAGTATTGAATACCTTTTTCCAGTTCAGGGTCTTTGTGGACTGCCGCTTTCTCTGCATAGCAGATTACATTTGACTATGGAAACTGTTGGTAAAACAGCACGGTAATGTTTTCCACAGTTTTAGAATGTTATGGGAAATATGTTTCCCATAACTGAGGATGATCATCTTATGAATACAACGCTCGTTCCCTTTCTTCCTCGAGTGAAGTTCCTTATTTGCTTTGGTACCTTCAGGCTTAAATATTTTCCCTAATCAGGGGGTTTCTGTCGTCTGGAGAATATAACCGCCCCTCTCCCACATTCACACAAAACCACCACACTATACAATGCCACCTTTGCTAGCTAAAGCTAGCTGAACCGTATGACTTGTCTTCCTTTGAAATAAACAAACCGATCGATACAGACTCATTAAAAAGCTAAGGCAATACTCAAAGCTAAATACAATTCCTAAATACTTCTTTTGCCCCAGGATGAGTTTCTTCTCAGGATCCAATAATTAGTCAAGCAGTTGACAGTATACCTTTGTATCAGGCGTTATAACTTTACTGCCAAATTGTTGGTAATCTGAATGATTCGAGAAACTCACATTTGAGTCAATAGTTTCATGGATATCTAGTCCTGCCCACTTTGGCCATACATTATTACTGAACATGAGACATTAGATTCTAGAATAACAAATGTTTGGGTCTGAATGCTTCATATGACTTCTATCATATTTATGAGGTTTCGACCAAGGGGACAAACATTCATAATTGCTTTTTTGAAAACATACGTATACCAGTCCGTCGAGTCAGACGTTTGATTTTTGGTATCTCAATGGTATAAAACCTAAACTTTCACAGAGTTTGGCCGTCGTGTATAATAAACGTTATCCATTTGGTGCCAGTTGAGACAGTTTCACGATGGGTTGTTCGCAACACGACATGATCAACAGAGCTTTTATGAGCTTTTTGTTCTATATTTTGAATAGACTCACCACAGAAAAGGAGTAAAGAGGTTAAATTTTGTTTAATCTGTGGATAGAAAGAGAGCTCTGCTCCCAATGGTAAGCAACAACCGATATAAAAATGTGTAAGTGTGTGTAATCTGAGCTCAACGTCAAGCAACCAGCTCTTGGTAAATCATGGTAGGAAAAAGGTTCAAACGGAAAGAAACGAAACCTCTTCTCCCCGGTATGTCAATAAGCTTTATCTAACAGCCCTGGAAGCTGACTAGGATTCATAAGATATTCATTTATTTAATCATTCATTTATCCGAAATCTCATCGATTATAAAAACAATGCGGCGGATTCTGTGACAAATGAAGAAAGAACTTCTGCATTACAAATCAGTTCATCCTCCGGGAATTCCCGGGAGTCTTCGATGTTTTACATTTTCCGTTTCAAGTATTGTCGCTGGTGTTACTCCTGTTGTGTTATGCACCGCAGATCGATAGGCCATTAGGAACAATGGAATACCTTGCTCCCAATTCCGCTGGTTTTTATCAACTGTTTTGGCTATAAACTCTTCCAATGTGGCATTGAAACGCTCCACCATGGCATCAGATTGTGGATGGAAAGGTGTTGTCCGCGTTTTATTAATTTCCAGTAGTTGGCACATCTTCTGGAAGACAACCGATTCAAAATTCCGCCCTTGGTCGGAATGCAGTTCCATGGGTACCCCATAACGCTTTATCCAATTGTTAACCACTGCATTGGCGATTGTGGATGTTTCTTGATTTGGAATAGCGTATAACGTGGCCATTTACTGAAGTAGTCCATAAGTACCAACACATATTTGTTGCCGCTTTCACTGGTTGGAAATGGTCCTGCAACATCTATGGCAATCCTCTCGAATGGTGCTCCAACATTATATTGTTGCATCGCGCCACGGCTCTCCTTTCACTGCCATACATTGGTCACACTTTTGACACCATTCAGCCACTGCTTGTCTACATCCTGTTTAGTAGAACCTTTTGCGTACCTTGGCTAGCGTTTTGTTGAACCCTAGGCGGCCTCCGCTTGTCCCTCCATGGTACTCCTCCAATAAATCTGCCATCCTGATCCTCGGTACTACTAAACCAACGATTGCTTTGTCGTGCCATCGGAGCTCTCCCATGTTCGCTTTAGGCATCCGTCTTTCATGGTTGAACTATCCCATTGGGCCCAATAATCCTTGATAGTTGGGCCTTTATCCACAATATCGCTCCATGTGGATGACGTTCTTCCTTCATAAATTTTGTAATGACTGTCAAATCTGAATCCTTACGTTCCTTTTTGTAATAACATCGTTCGTCCATTCATCAGCTGGCAACACCTTCATTAGTCTGATGACGATGTTTTCCTTCTTTTCTACCCATCTGCAATGTTTACAATCCACTCGACTTGGTCGTCTTGATAATGCATCCGCATTTCCATGAGCGCTTCGTAGCGTTGAATTTCGTAGACAAAACTACCCAATCGCTCAATCCATCGTGCTCTTACGGGATTTTTAAACTGTATAGACTGTAACGCTTCTTCGTGGTTAAATGATGCACATGCTTGGGTATCTTTATTCAGAGAGCTCAGGGCTGGTAGGATTCGAATGTATATTTTGTTATCTACCACTTTATGATTTGGATAGGTTGTTGGACAAGCTAGAATTTTATTAGCTAACTCAACATACTTGGCATCCGAAAAATGTTTAGAGTCCAGATTAACGACTTCGTTCATCAACAGGTTGTTATCTAACAATTCGTTAATAGTATCACAAAATACCCGTGAAAGAGTGTCCGGTACTACATTTAACGAACCTCTTTGATGTTCGATGGTAAAATCGAAAGACTGTAGCTTAAGAGACCTCCGTGCAAGCCGACCGTTCAAGTCCTTTTGGGAAATGAGCCACTTCAGATTCGCATGGTCAGTAATTAAAGTAAACTTATAACCCTCTATATAGGGTCGAAATTTTTGAACACATAAGAGAGCCGCCAAACATTCCAATTCGGAAACACAAAAGTTGCGTTGAGCACGATTTAACTTCTGAGATATGTACGCAATCCTGTGGCGTTCCTGATCATCTTTATCTTTTTGGAACAAGACTCCTCCTATACCTTCGGAACTGGCATCACATCTGATAAAGAAGGGTTTTGAATAGTCCGCGTTAATAAGAACTGGAGCTGAGGTAAGGATCACTTTTAGATGATTTCAAAAGATGACTGTGCCTCGTTGGTCCAAATAAATTTCTGTCCCTTTTTAAGTAAGTGCGTGATTGGAGTGGAAATTTCGGCAAAGTTGGGAATAAACCGGCGATACCAGCCTGCCATGCCTAAAAACCTATACGAACTTGCTTGACTGATGTTGGACTTGGGAAACCACAGATGGCTTCAACCTTGGCTGGATCGGTACGGAGGCCCTCCTCTCCAACAATAAATCCTAAATACTTGATCTGACGCTGGAGAAATTTAGTTTTTGATAGATTTATTGTCAGTCCTGCTTTTGATAAGAGATCTGCTACCGTTTCCAATATCTCAATGTGGTCTTCTAAAGTGGCGGAAATGATTAATAGATCGTCCAAATAAACGAAGACTCGCTCATGATACTGATGAGGAATGACTTTGTCCATTAGCCTGCACATACTCTGAGGCGCATTGCAGAGGCCAAACGGCATCACGGTGAACTGGTAGAGAGGCTAACCAGACACCGTGAACGCCGTCTTCTCTCGAGATGCTGCCTCCAGAGGTATTTGCCAGAAGGCATCTTTTAGGTCTAATGAACTGATATAATTCGTAGTATTTAAGCGACCTATTAACGCATCTATGTGAGGAAGCGGATAAGCGTCCTTTTTTGTAACGAGGTTCAGCTTTCGGGAATCTAAACATAGTCGAACCTTGCCATTGGGGTTTCTTACCAGCACTACTGGCGAACTCCAGGCACTAACTGACTCTTCAATTACCCCCAATTCTATCATACGATCTAGTTCGGAGTACATAAGACTTTGAATAGCAGGTGACACGTTATAAAATCTTTGCTTTATTGGAGTAGTTTGGCCGACATCAATGATATGTTCCATCAAGTTTGTACGTCCTAAACCGTGTACTTCAAACGATGGGAATGCCTTTTTAATGGACTCAAGAGTTTCAGTTTGCGCTGGGGTTAAACAATGTTGTGTGGGATCATTAGTTGCCACAGTGGTAACTTCATTGATAAAAGTAGGCGCTAAATTAAATTTTGCCCAAAAATCTATGCCTAAATAAAGTGGACTACATAACGTAGGAACGATATAAAATCGCATATTTTGCCAATTATTGTTATATTTCACCTTTGTTTCCACATATCCTAGTATAGAGTTAGTCATGCCATCAGCTGTTTTCACCACCGAATGAAAATTCCGCACCTTAAGACCTGCTTTCTTAACGAATTCCAAAGAGTCTTTACCCAAAATACTTAAAGACGAATTATGAAATGAATAAAATTTTTCAGTTCCCGGGAATTCCCGGAAAAACCGGGAAATAAATTTTAAAATTCCCGTTTCACGGGAACAAAAAAAAGAGTCGGGAATTGATACCCTCTAGCAGCAATCCAATATATTCGAGAACTACACCAGTGCTTTATACGCACTAAAGTCACCGGAAAAGTATAAACTGGTCAAGTATTAACAACGGATGAAGCTCAGTTTTGACGTTATCCACCGCACCGAAAATCTCTGGTGATCAACTGATACCAATAAGGCTGCTGATCCAGACAGTATAACCGTCTGCAAGTACACCTGTAATCCAAGAAATGTCTAATTCTGGCAGAAAAGGTGACCTAAGAGAATGTAAAAACTGGCAAGGTATCTCTGTCCTCAACACAACAATAAAGATCCTCTCATCGATCATCATTGACCAAATTAAGAAATAAATAAGCCGGTTTTAGACCAGGAAAGAGTTGCACTCTATCACAACATCTCTATCCGATAGCAGTATGCAGTATAGACACTCGAAACAACTAAGATGGGCCAGTCAAATAAACGCCCTGTGCTCTTAATATTGAAGATACAGGGGGAAATTGAGGACAGTGAATGTGTTTGAGCTTATTTTTTTAAGACAAACACTGCCATCACTAAAGATTAACAAATCATATAGTGAAATCTAACAAATTTGGGACACCCATTCAGAAATGGCTATATACAAATCCACTTTAATCAGCAACCAATATTCAAATTTTACCTGATAATATTCGCATTATCGCAAACTTTATATATATGAAACGATTTGCATAAACATATTCTGATACAACACCTTCTGAAAGCGACCGTGTTTCGAAACCGTCAACAACATCACGATTAAGGTCGTTACCCTCTCCATTTAATTATGCTCACGTGCCGATACAATTAATTTCACAATATTGCGAAAGTGTGATTTCACCGCGTGCATCGATGCTATACGCGATTGGTTCTCTAAGCTAACATTCACCTATATATCAAGATGTAAAAGCTCGCGATCGCATAAGGTCAATGGACTTTTTAATTTATGCTTAATTTGTTATTTTCTTATGCATTATGTATTTGGTCTAACATAATTATATGCGATCGCAAAGGCTCGATCATAAACAGTAGTTATTTGCTGTGATGGGAAACGATGACGATCTAACCGCAAAACCACCATTCGATCATCTTAATATGATGTCTCAATTATATTTTGTGCTAAACCGCATCCTTGTCAAAAATCATCATTAGGTTGGGCACGCTAAATGATTTATCCTTCGAACAATTTGGCTACCTGCACTATAGGTAAAACTATCGACGGACAACAACAACACTATACATATGAAAATTATGTCAAATCATTCAACAACCCAAATCGGATTATGGTTGATTGACACGCACACCAGATATGCGATGATTTATGATTTGGCAAGATCTCAATATATATTCAATGTATCACGCGCCATCGATTTTGAATCGTAAATTAAGTTAATCGTTTGATGATATGTTATGTCTAACATATTTCTTATGAATTGGCAGGTTGGTATAGGTCACACAGATTGAATATAAGAAATAGTAATTTGTGAAGCGCTGTTAACCTTTATATATATGGCCTCCCACATTCACGTGCAATTGTATAACAACCATACTGCGTGATCATAATGAAGTCGTATATCGGAGATAATTGGATTTTTGGATCGATATGTGGATTACCGCTATGCTCGAACTCCCATAAGTCTATGTATAATTACATAATTAATCATTTATTTATGTTTCGTATCGTCTTGAGATCTATCCTATATATGTTTTGAAGATCTTCAATTATATTCAAGTAACCCAAATAATGTGTTACTTAACGCTCATAGCCTCGTGTGATTGTTTTTATTCTTTGGAATATTTATTGGGGCTAGATATACTCCTACAGCACAGCTAAATCGAGAACGTCAGGCTATCGGTCCGATTAACGTAGACATTTCTGTGAATCCCATTCCATAGACACGGACTTAAACACTAAGCCATTTGGTCGGGACTTTACTCTAATGTGATTTCAGACCTTTGTTTGGTTTTTAGATGGGGAGCCATTAGGATAGTCGACTTAAACGTTCAGTGTCTTCGGATTGTCATTGTGGCGTTCCAGAGCAACTCAAAACAAATCACAAATTAGCTCACGCCACATGCGCAATTAACAGCAAGCTACACGCTTCATTGGTGACCCCAACAACAGTCTAAAGGGTTTGTAGCCCGGTCTCTTTCTAATCTTGAAAACATTTGCCTAACTCTTAGATGGCCATGGAGACCTCAATGGCCAACTGATAGTTGTTTGTTCTCGCCAATAATATTGGATCGGTTTACAAGACTTTTCTTAATTAATTCAACTTTTTTTGTAAGCATTTATGACCTCAACAAAAGCAGCAGCTTCATAAGCTTTCTTCTTCGTGCAAAAAGGACGATCGTCGCCATATATCTCCTTCGATTCGAGATAGTTTTAAAGAAACAAAACACAATCATGATATGAAACAGTACCTTGCTGCTCACAGCATCTTCACTCTCGACCGCAACATGTATTTCAAGTCGAAGCACAAGGTTTAGGGAACAACAAGACGTCAATACCTTGTGACACAACCTCCCGATACCATCCTGCCTAACATAACACGGCAAATTTACTTCCCATAATGAAATTTCTGCCTTCTCTCCCAATACGAGGTAGTTCGTTTCGCGCTCACAAGGCACAGATATATTCAGGAAGTTCGTCTCATGCTGCAACAAAGCCAAACTCAATAAGGTGGACGAACGCGGGCACCCACAAATGCAGCATGCAGTCAGGTTCTTTACATGTCGCAACATCAAGCAAACAATTCGAAGTACCACACCCATTCAAAAATTACATAAAGCTACACGCTTCACCATGTTTATGGTACGGGTTGTCATGATTAATGTGGACATAAACCGACACGCTATATCTTATCAGGATGTGTTATGGTTTTAAGTATAAACTCTTGTAAGGCCTCTAAGTGTCTCTTAGTAGAAACTCTAGTATATATGAACTCTGAATGCTTTGCCGAACAATGTCCCTTCGTGAAATTTATGGTTTTTACCGTGAGTATTCTGTTAATTGCTACCCAGTTAGTAAAATAATATTCAATCGGCAGAATTTGCTAAGATTTTTTTTTCAGAATGCCTGCAAGCTTAACGAAGATTGCCGTTATATTACCCAGGTACTGGTTATCCAGCCTGAACCTCAGATGGAGCATTTTTACTATCCGTAATGAAGTTATTATCCGTGATGAAGAAAACCAATATCCATGTTGCTTCTAATGAACATTTTATCCTGCACCATTCAGAAGCTACCCAGGCTGGTAAATGTCCCGACTTATGAGGTAAATGCAATCGATTTGAAGGAATAGATGCCAGAAGGCAATATCATTACACAGTGAGTCCCAAACATGCCCAAAATCGACTATTGAAACCGAGATAAAACACTGCAAACCCCTCTGAGTAAGATAAGGCGGTAAGATTGCTGGTATAGATTCACTGTGTATGGCCTTCATTGTCATTCAAACGAATGTTAAGGCGTACATTTTGGAGCTCAGAAACTCCGGGCCTGTCATCAAATCATCCCATGTCAGATTGTACTGTTACTTTCAAACTTGTGTTGTCGATTGTGTCGTGGGCTATCGGAGTCCTTAAAGTGATCTTCATATAAAATTTTGTTATTCTAATGCTTTTTTAACACGACGTGCTTTACGCCGACAAGATAGATATATTATAGTTGTGGAGTCATCAGTATAGGATCCAACTATAAACAACATAAGTTTCGTCAGGAAAATTTCAAGAATTTCATCGTTGGTACATGGTATGTTCTGATGTTGAGTAGGTATTGAGTATTGTGTTCTGACCTAAGCTTTCAACTGTACGGATACGTCATCTACGTCGCAGCAGTTGTAAAAGCTGCGGGAGCTGTAGCGATAGGGTTGAATTGCGATAGGGGCAGGATACAAAAAGGATTTTTCACCATCTGATTACGATCGGTTGTTTCAAGCTTAAACTAAAAGCTTCGAACAGTTGCAAATTCGGAAAATTCGCTAAACAATGTCACAAAACTATCGCATCCAATTATCATCAAAATTATCGATCAAGGGATCGATACCTACTTATTCTGGTTATTATACAGATTCACATCGTTGTATGACTTCAGTATTTGAAATGTACATTGGGAGAAGCTGCTAGGACGTTGAAAATGATTTACATTGAAGGGTTTACATTGAAGAAACTCAGAGTACGATCATCTAAATAAATCCAGTGAAAAAATCCGTGTGCTTAAAGCATTTGGAGGTTAAACCATAGATCAAATTTAAAAATTAACTATGGCTTAGAGGCCGTAAACGGCTCTTACCGCGTCTCAAATGAGACCTTACGATCCAGCTTTTTTACGATTGGTGCACATTGTAGGTGGTCAGCCCAACGAATGTTTTTACACACAAACGCGTTTTTATGTCATCCGGTTGCATGTTAATTTTTGGTCAACGGCGGGAATCGCCCTCGAGACCGCGGCGTGATGAGAAACTTTCTTAACCATTAAGCTACATCCGGCGACAAACCGTAGATCACTATAGGCTAATTTAGTTCCTAAGTTCTAAGTTGGATTACCAAAGCTATGTCTGTGGGTGCAACTTAATATACAGACTTATACCAACGATGTCATTCGTTTTTCTAAGATCCAGTTAAATCGGAGTACAGATCCTAACACCAAGATAAGAAATAGTCCGTAGTCCTTCCTCAGTTTGATAAATGATCTCATTGATCTTCTTGATGTTGATATATGTGGGTTTTCTCAATTGAGTTGTAAGGATTTGGTGACTTTCGGGTTCTTTTCGTGATTTATTTTGAAACATACCTCCATTTCGTCGTTGATAATCCATATGCGATACCGAAATTGATTGATACGCCAATACGGAAACATTGCACATTCTCCTTTAAGTTGAGTAAACGCGTCGTTACACTCATTGATCCACATAATCCTGCTTTAGCCTCCGTCCGTTTCAGTATACGGATTCTGTCATTGAAGACATGGTCAATGAAACAGCTGGCATTTATCTGAGGAGTTGCAACTGTTGATATATGCTCATTCTTCAAGCTCAGATGTTCTTGTGAAACGTTGTAAACAAAATTCGCATAACCCGTTGTCTAAACACTATCTTCTCTTGATCTTCTGGAAGGACCCTCCCTTGCCAGTACCGACAAGTCTTGAACTTCAGTCTGCTAGGTTATAGCGGTTGTTTTAAGCATTTTTATGGGGAGAGCTTATTTATTAAGTTCTTAAGATCATGTTAAATTGACACTATCACTGGATTTTCAGTATCTTCGCCTTATTCTGTCCATCATGACAAAATTATAGATTATCTATAATCAAATGACATGATGGGCTACATGGAATATAGCAACTTTATCCGATCAACCGACGTTTGAAATGGCTGTTGCCAACTCGAACGAGCAGATTATTCTCTCCAGTCATGTCTCGCCACAAAACATTAATTGGGCCAGATTTTGCCTTTTAAAACTAGACTGAGTTTCTATTGCTGGCTCGGAACACCAAGTTGCCACATCTTAAACACATCTTTTTTTTTACCTGAGGCCGACTTATTTTGAGAAAGGGCAACTTGATCCGACCCAAATACTCTCTCATCAGCTTAATCTGTACAGCCAAAGCTACATACCCGCTGGGTGATTCTTCAAAAAGCAGACGTGTTATTATACTAGGGCTCCCACAGCTCATTTATAACCAAAAGCTGTACCCAAAGGTTGAATTTAAAAAAGAAAGTGCGAAATTCTCTGTTACTAGAATAGGAGGTTGTAAAACAGGTGGTACCATGTCGTCATGAACTCTAATTGAAGCTGTATTCCATAAGCTAACCTAAAAGTAGCACTTTGTTGATTTGATTTATTAGAAAGAGCGATCCAGACAATGTGCTTGGGGTAAACATGGCGTTCAGGTTAAACCATGCAGCATATACTGCATTAGTTTCTCGAATTCCCATAACCCGTTGTTCTATCGATTATCGGAATGAACTTTTACTAATTCGGTCAGTGGATAGTTATCATTACTCGTCCTTTGATATAGTTTAAAGTTGGATCGATCCATCTTTCTTCTTTACCAAGACCACTGGTCTTGAACTAGAAACTGAGTTAGCTCTCACCTCTCATAAGTAAATTGAGTTAGTTTTCCATCGTTGGTTTTCAACTCTCTCGGTGTTGTTGTGTTTCGGGTGTTATCAATTTTGATAACAGGTGTTACAACAAATCAATTAACTTGTGTTAAAATGCCTCCAAAATTGGAACAATTCCTTCGCCGCCGTGAAACCACATTGGAGCAAATTAAAACCATAGATAACTTCGCCAATAACATAACCGACACAGACGATGTTATGAGCGTTAAGGTACGGCTAGATAATCTACAAGAGTTGATGAGAACTTTTGCGGAGACAGAAAATGTATTGTTTGCGAAGGACACCGAAACCGTTTCACAAGCGCTTACTTGTGATGAGATTTACTATTCAGCTGTCGTTAAATTGAACCGATGGATCCATGATGATCACCAGAGAAAGCTCTCAAAATGTTTCGATTGGAAATAGTAACAATAGTACTTCCGGTAACCTCAACCAATCGCAACACGAAATAAAATAACCGCGATTAACTTTACCGATATTCGATGGAAACTATCAGGAGCGGCAGTCATTTCATGATATGTTTATGTCAACCTTACATGACAACCCTAACCTATCTGGTGTGCAAAGGTTTCAGTACCTTAAACCTTTGCACACCAGATAGGTTAGAGTTGTAGCGCTAAGACACGTGATCCATGGGTAATATATTTAATTTTAAATAAATTAGATGAAGATGCAAGAGAGCGCTGGTCTACTGAAACCACGGATATTGAGTTTCCTATACATGGATATACTTTATAGAATTTTTAAATAAAAGTGCGGTTTCGTTAGAAAATTGCCAACCTAAAAATCACAATCACGAGCGGTTAACATTCACAGTGATACAGTTTCTATTAAAGGATGTCCCTTGTGCAATGTAGTTCACAATCTTTACGAGTGTCAAAAATTCAAGTAAATGAATGTTTTGGCTAGACGAGAATTTATGAAAAATAGCAGACGGTGGTACAATTGCTTGTGTGATCCACATGTAGTGTCGAAATGAAGATCAACCGAAAGTGGAGGAAAACCCTGCGCCATCTACAGATGGAAAGATTTGCAAAGATTCTCGAACTAGGCCAGAAATTTCAATCAACGTGCAAGGTCTCATGCTACCATCAAATACATCGCAACAATCGCAGATGCAAATAGGACATTACCATTCGGAAGAATTTGAACACTTAGACCTTGAAGACTCAACAAGCCTGGAGATATGGATGTGTTTATTGGTTGTGACCATTATCTGTCGTTAATTTTATCAGGCCATATCAAAGGGGTGAAAACCAACCTAATAGCACAATAAACCTTTCTAGGCTGGATAATTGCAGGGACATTGCATAACACGGAACCTCCAAAAATACAAACATTTTGCACGGGCATTAATATTGACGAGGCTTTAACTTAATTTTGGGAAATGCGGAATATTAAAACAACCAAACCATCCCAATCTCCCACAGAAATTTATTGTGAAAAACATTTTATAAATAATTTTTCTAGAAATCATGAGGGCAGATATATTGTTGCACTCCCATTTGATCCTGAAGCTGTACCACTTGGAGAATCCAAATCACTAGCAACCAGACGACTACAGTCCGTAGAACGCCGACTACCTATAGAAATCCTGATCTAAAAGAAAAATATATTGAGGTTATAAGAGAATACCAAAGATTGGGTCATATGGAGTGCATACCCAGATGAAGAAATAGACAGTCTTGGAATCTGTCTTATTACCTACCACATCATTATGTCTATAAGGAGACCAGCACTACTACCAAATTGCGAGTGGTTTTTGATGGTTCTGCCAAAACAAAACCAAGCCGATCACTTAATGAAAACCTGCTTATTGGGCCACAAATCCAGCAAACACTACAACAAATTCTGCTACTTCTTAAATAATAACAACTTCTTAAATAATAACACTGTACTTTACGCAATTTTTAGTGAAATAATTTGTACATAGGTAGTCTCGGTCACTTCAATTTTGGCCATTGATCGAGCGACGTTTTTTAATAAAAATTTAATTGATGAAATAAGAAACAAAATAAAAATAAATTATTTATTGTTATCAATTTTTGTGGACTGCTATCAAACAACAATCTGTGCAAACATCGGGTGGTTCCCACATCAAGCTTTTATGACTGTGGTTTTTCATTTGCACATACCGCATTGCTTTGATGAATTTTGGAGTCCGGTTGTATTATTCAGGTGATGACTCCGTCAACATGTATATCATTGCTACTTAACTGTATATCTCGCACATCCCAACCAGTCTGATGTTAACGAGTTGAGAAAACCAATTATATAAGTCAAAAATCGTGTATCTACCAAAATTGAATAACCCCCGATCGCACGACTCACGAGACGCGTGATTAAGAAATTTTTCTCGAATGTGTTAATTATTGTGTAACATTCCAATCAACTGAATGAGTCGTCGATACATACAAGAGCTGGTTTTTCTAATTAACACATATCATATCGATGACGTGTCTCGGTCATTTTGACTTCTTATAAAATCACCAAAACTTTCACCTCGAAGAAATTTACGTATAACACATGAGTCGGATGGTTTCGGTGCATATAATCATATTAATCATCTGATATATGATTCAGGTAGCTTACATACACATAATTCAACATCCTGAATCCAATTATTTATTCATCCTGTGATTTACAACTTCCTTCCTCTTATGTCGATCGATTTACTTACCTTTTGCCCTACATACACACATCGTTTAAACGAGACACGAAACATATCGTTATATAAAACACCCTCGCCGGAATGAAACCCTTTCATATGCGTATATACAAATATCAAATATCATGATGATCTTTGATTATTGTATTTCGGTTTACATGATCTTGATCTTAATGCGTTTACCACGTTTGAACAATAAATTATATTTCGAATATACGTACAACAATTGGAACAATTGCCCTATTTTAAAAAAGGGATGGGGTGTCTATTCTTTCGATGTATCTTTGTAACAAAAAAAAATAATTTTTCTTTTTTTTATGAGAATTCCCACACTTGAGATTCTATTTATAGACGTGGAAATTACAGGTGGGATGACTATGACATATATATTCATACACTTGGCTACGAGTATATGGTGGGAATAAATATTTTGCAAAGCGATTTTTTGTGCTCTTTTTTTGGGGTGGTTGGCATCGGTAATATGATTCATCACAGAATACAATACACATTTGGCTGTCATACACACATCAGACAACACAATTTTGGAGTTCATTTCCTTCATTAAAACATATATTTGTTGTTGGGTTTTGTTTATAGTCGCAATCAACCTCATTTCCTTCGTCTTTCATGACAACTGCATGGCAAATTTACCATCCACGCACAGTGTCCAAAATATATAATATAATTGATACGCGATCGTTGAATAATTGCAATTGGTCTCATTAATATTCATCAAGTTTTTTTTTATGGATTTTCAATCAATTTTTTTATGATACATTGTTGCACACAGTGTAAGACACACTATAGACAGACACACACACACATGCTGAGCCATCAATTATATTTTGGACTGTCTGCAAGCACGCGAAATTTATTAAACTGACGAAACACATTCAAACGTACAAAAGAACTGTGTCGCCTAAATATGCATATTTGAATCCCGAACCAGCTCGCGGCACTCGATGGTATATATCGGCGTGCGTCACAATCAATTTAATTAACTTTTTTAATTTAAATTTTTTATAAGAAAATTGAAAAACGTACGAAAAGTTTAATGACCTGGTGGTGATGACCAAAACTTATATATATAGGTTTGGTGGACGTGTAAGAAAGAATAAATAATTGTGACTCGTGGCTTGAGTCGATCACTACTTGTCTACAAGACTCAACACGCTCTTCAACTGAGATCGGCGTGAATCGAGAAGGTCTCTTAACCACTAATCTTCATCCGGTGACAACGCATTATGGCATGTAATTACCCGAATAGCAAGTCCCATTTAACAGCTCCATCTATGGGATATTTACTGAAGTTGTCTTTGCACTGATACACTTGCATGTGTAGTGTCTAACGGCCACGAGGTTCTCTGTTAATAAATACGTAGTCTATGATATGTTTTTTAATGTTTGTTGGTTTTTATCTCAAATCGAGGACGTATGGCTATAGGTCCGATTTACGTAGAACCATCTGCACATTGCATAGCTCCATGCCAGCCTATAGTACTGACATGGAAAATGGGTCGGCCCATGAATTCTGCACTCCAACAGGGGGTCATAGATGTGTTCATTCACACCACCGATCGTAATCGTATGGTGAAAAATCCCTTTTGCATTCTGCCCCTATCGGGATTCGAACCCAGTTCTTCCCGCTCCAAGTGCCGCAGCTTCAATCACTGCGCTTCCTGGGCGGCTTTTTTAATTCTTCTTGAACCGTCTGGATATTTAGATCCCTTTAGTGTCAATCATTCCTAATGTACCACGGAGCGTTAACTATATACCTCGCAGCACTTTGTTTTGAAAAGATTGTATTTTATTGGTGTTGATTTTTTTGTGCAACCCCAGAGCTCTATTCCATGAGTCCATAAAAGGCTTTAGCACCTGTCGATATAATAGCAATTTATTTTCGGTATACAATCCCGAATTTTTCCCGAGCACTCAAAACATTTCTCGCATCTCTTTTCTTTTCACGTGATCTTTTTATTTGAGCCTGGTCTTTAAGGTCATGCCTAAATATTAAGCCGTATTTGCATACCGAATTGGCTGACCTCTCATTGAGGCCAATTCGCCACATTTTGTCTCATGCTTCTTCAAGTTTCATTGTCATTCCTCGATAGTGTCTCCTACTGAGAGGCCTCGAGGCCTAGATTTTTCCTCTCTAAATATAAAAATGATAATCTGGGATAAGGTTACTTTGACAACAGTCTATCAAATTATTTCACTAGTGTTGGCAAAAGTGAAATTGGCCGGTAATATTTTCCATCATTCAGTGGCTTGCCCGGTTTCGGAATCATTAGTAGTTCGGCTATCTTCCACTGCATCGCTCCATATTTTTTCTGATGATCGCATTGATAATGTGCATTAATTTACGGATGTCTGCGAGTATTGGTCAGCTGCAAGTAATTCTTTGTCTTTTGGAGAGGTTAATCTTGAACCCTCAGAAGGTATTATTGACGTTAAAATCCGATAGTGAAGTTACATCCCAATTTCTGAAACAAGTATAGTCTTCTTTCTTTAGGTTATAGTGTCGGGGTCCCTAATAAATAAAGCTGACCCTCCTCTTACCCGTTTTGATGGATATGTTGAATTATAACAGGTATATCTGCGGATTGATACATATGAGCTGCTGATAAAATTTGTATCTGATATTAAGCATACTCTCTCGGTATTGACAAATAGTTATTATACTGCTAGGCGTTGTGAAGCAAAATTCACCCAGCGTTGGATTGTTCACACATCCAAGGGAACGTGATTTGGGTTTGACTGTCATGAGACAGGTTAGCTCTACCTTATTTCTAATGGTGATTCTCTGTAAAATTTCTATCGGAAGACTGCCTCTCTTATTGAAGAAAGTAGCTCAACTGACATAATATTCTTAATTCTCACACTTCAGTGTACTTTCCTTATGAATCCATCCTTCTGATAACATCACCCCCTTTTGAGGATTTTATAAACCTTGCAATTTGGTGTAAAGACTCTGATCTGTTGGGTGTGAGACTTTTCTAAACACAGTTTTAAAAGACCATGACTTAAATTTACCATAATAGGAAGTTAACCAACTGGGCCTTGAGCTGGCTTCGTTACTCGAATCACCTATAGCAATCTCAACTAGGTTTAAGATTTCTTGTCGGCTTAACATTACCCAAAAAAGTTTAAGTGTTTTTGCTCTAAAAAGAGAAACTGCCAGAATGTTGAAAACTAAGGCCAGAAGATCTAATAGAAGGATGGCTTCTTGGCTTCACAAAAAGTATATATCAAAGATTTAAGAACCACACAGAGGAAAATAATAGTTTACCTGTGTAGTACGAATAATAACTGTCGAATTGGTGCACTTCGTCTACCCGTCGTAGTCATACTAACGCTTAAGTTGACACCTTGTCTTTTGTTCTCTGATGATCTTTTCAGATCTACAGGGACTGCTGGTATATTTTCTGCTGAATTACAGCATGGATTTTTCTCATTAAGGAAAATTTAGTGCTCCTGTTTCAGGATGTATGGTTGTTAGTTTTCCTTACCTTTCTGAAATTCTTAGAACGGGTTATATATTGGCCGAAAAGCTATAGATATCAATTAAAAATACTGAAACTAGGCTTCTTAAATCACTCGCCGTTTCATTTGATTACCACTAGTTCCAATGGGTCTAAGCATATGAGTATCCAAGATTGAGGAACACTGCGCTGGAGGTAGTAAACAAGCTTTAAAAACAATTAATTGGTGTGAACGAGAGCTTTTGGCTTTGCGGTAACAAGATCAGATAATGGCAGATCCAGGAAAGTCTTCAACTTCTCTGTATATTAGACGAATTAGGCCCGTCTTCAGGTAGACGAATCTCTCGGGTGCCTAGCTCTTCGAAATATGTACCTGTCGAGATGGTTGATTTAATTTACTTTAATGTTGGCATCTGTGAAACCTAGTACAGGGCAAGAGAATACCATAGCTAATGCTAGATAACTCGATGTGGCATAACTCCTTAAATAAGTCGTGAGTAGTGGTATGAAATGCGAAGTAGTTTCATCTGTAGGTGTAAATAGGTGTTGTTGTTGGGTAGTGATTTTAAAATGGTCGATTGACTGCGATGAAGGCTTCCGAAAGTCCGAACGCATGCATCTCCGGTCCTACTCTTATTGTTACAGAACGTACAACACAGCTACCATCTAGGATCCAATATTAATTATTCCTTAAAGATTATTCCACGCGATGTGGTCAGTTAGGTTCTCCTGGAACGATATGTGATATCACGTTGTTGCTAGGATAATTTACTTTACCGCTGAAATTCTATTTGCAAGAAATGTTCGGATCACCTTTGATCCAACCTAACGTGATTATTGAATCTGTTCAGGTATCTACCTTATCTGTAGCCTATGCTGCTTCTCAATCTCTTTGGGAGCTCTCATAGTTGTCTTCTGTTGGCAATCTAAGTTACTCATGTTACCGATTACAATCCACCCTTACTCTGTTGATTGTGCTATAGCATCTCTTGAAGCCCCTTTAATTATTTTGTTGTTGGCTATTGACCGATACAAGTTTTTTGTTTTTTAAATTAATTGGCTGCTATATGTTATGCTGAAGTTATCAAAGGCAATTCTTTCAATGCTCGCACAATCGATGAAAATGGTATTTGTAACATTAGCACACAAGTCAGTTGTATGGGACGGCAATGGGCTACAGCAATATAAACTAGTGGTACAAAAGTTTTCTTATTGATCGATATCGTTCGAAATTATGCTTATTTCAGAAGCTCACTTACAAATATGAGTTACCTCAAGATCTCAGGATACACCATCTACGAAAAAACATGGTGGACCAGTTATCAATATCAAAAAAAGAATAAGCCATTATGAACTCCAAAAATATAGAGAAAATATCCAAGCAACTAGCATCTGTCTAAAAGAGTGGTCAGGTTAAATCTGCCAATTTAGATAAGTTCATACAAGGAAGTGACTGCAACGCCAACTGACAGGACATATGCAATGTGTTTTGACATTAATTTCCTCGAAAGTAAAACTACTATGAGAATGCTGCAGAGTGAAAAGATGGACCACATGTCTACTGGCCACCCAACTTACGGGCCAACTGACAGGTGAAAAATACCTTATTTACTAGACTTTTGTGTAATAAAAGGTGTACCAAGGCCGAAAGGTGCTCCGATTTGTCTTCTGATCGTCATCTAGGTTTCTGTTGAATCAATCCACTAATGTTCGTTTAATATTTCTTTCAAGACAAAATAAGAAATTATCGTAGCAGTACAACTATAGTATTCTTCAACAAATAGCTAGGATCGCTACGTCGATTCACTCTGCTGATTTTAAGAACCACAAACATTCATTAATATGCAGGCAATGGCAACTCCACAGGTCATCTACTCTCAAATCAAGGTTACATAAATCGAGAACCGCTATAGGGAACCGCTTTAGTAAACGAACGTGACGAAGGACTTTAACATTACCCAAGCAACCAACACTCTCATTCTCTCTATTTAATGAAAACAGGTCACTATATCCAGAGATCCCAAAACCTGGCAAAAATGAAACAAAAATTTGAAGGAATGCTCGAAAATTTTTTCGAAAGAATGCTCCTGCAAAAAAACAGAACCAGAGAAGAACACGGAACCAGAGAATAAGTTCACAGAGTCGTATCTGAAATCAAAAACTTCCTTGAAGAAAGAAAGTACTGTTCCGCACACAGAGAAAAAAAACAGTTTAGTTTAAAGGTTTTTACCATTAAAATCAAAAGTTTTTCTTTATAGATTTTATGCAAAATGGGTTCCACTTTATTTTAAATAAGAAAAATATTTTATTTCAATCATTGCGTTTATATTTCATTGCAAAATGGAAGAATTTTGAAACAAAATTTTAAGTTATTTGGACAAAAGCCTTTGCCATTTTAAATCAAACAATTAACTCGTTCCAAAGAAATAGCATCGTATAATTTATTTCAAAAATTTAAAATTTTTGTAGAAAAACTAACATTTTTACGGCAAAATTTGATTTATTTTGTTTGGAAATATAATTAAATGTTAAATTAAATTATTGAAAATTTATCTTTAATCTAATATATTTTTATTTTGAAAATTGATTCCTTTTAATTCAAATAAAAAAATAGTTTTCGGTTGAAAATTCATGTGGTTTTAAACTAAAGAAAACATATTTTCGATTCAAAATGATATTTAAAATAAAACAGGTAAAATGTCATTTAAAAATTATATTTCATTTATTGTATATCATACATCTATATTATAAAAATTAAAAGTTCTTATTCAATAACTGATAATATTTACATATTTGAAATATGTAAATAATACCGAACAAAAATTACTAATTCAAATTATAAAGATATCCTAAAAACTAAAACTTGTAACACTTTAAACATAAAACAATTAAAATAATGCTTAAAACTATTTTATATTATTATAGGTATTATAATTCAATAATATTTTTTAAGTCGAATGACCCGTTCTCCACTGTTTATTTTATTTAAATTAACTGGAGGACCATCAAAATCAGTAAGGCTACGTATTTCGTAATTTGATGATTCTCCAACAGCATAAGCAACATAATGCGGTAAGAAAATCAATTTACAATATTTTGAAAATATTCCAATACAATTATCATTATATATTAAAAAGTCTTTTATTTCATATGCTGTAACAATTTCTAATTCAGTAATACTTAAGAAAAACCCAGTTTTATAAGTTGTTCCTCTGAATACTACGCAATCAGTATAAAGACATCCCTTAAAACGGAATTGTTCTCCACATAGTGAAATATATTTTAAGTCTTTCTCGTCAGACGAATACTTCTTTTCTATAAAAATACTTTCCACAAAAAAGTTATTGCAATGTAAACGGTTAGTAAAGTGAAGTGCAGCTTTTATACCAAGCGTTAGTGGTATATTAACTCTAGATGTTATATTATGGGCGTATTTTTTATATATCTGATGCATAGCTTCAAGACGAAAAGCCCACAAATATCTTAAAGCTCCACATTTTCTTATTATGTTTGGGTAATGCAGTAGATTGTGATACTTAGGCTTTAATGTATCATTAAATAGCCGGACATAGAGTTCATTGTGCTGTTTAATGCGGTTTTCTAAAATATTTAAGATTTCTTCAGAGAACGAACCAAGTAAAATAATATCGATAATTTCCACGAATATTAGTAAAAATTTATAAACTTCATCATTGGGTGGTATTAAATCACCTATCATAAGTGTAATATAATGGAAAAAAGTTTTCATTTCCCTTGCATTTAGCTTAAAATGACCGGATTTTATATGATGTTTCTCGATTGGGCCACTTGTATTTTCTATTTCTATTTGGCCATAATTGAACATTAGCTTTCGATAATTGAAAACTTCTAATGAGAAATATTGTTTTTCATAAATGAAGTAGTTTAAGCATTTTGATAAATTATATTTACACACACCTAGGAAAATATCATGCATGATATCACATACTACATTATCAGTAACATGAAATGTATCAAGTTTGTTAAATACGCAGTTTTCTTTTATTCCCGTTTGCTTTACATTGTTTAACTGTAAGTCATTCTTATAGTTTATAGGGTTTCTTAAAAATTCTAAATATTCTACAGAATCGATTTGTGTTTCTGCTTTATTTCTTCTACAATTGCGACAAAAATAATGAGAATTAAACGAGGTTGAAAACCCAAGTACACTATTCAGCCCTAAATTATCTCCCAAAATTTGACCTAATATAAAAAAAACATTCGTTTTTTTTCCATTTAAATGAAACTCAATTCCTGTTACTTCTAGTTCTTTCATTACAGAAATAAAATTACTTAAAGCAGCCGCATTTCCGTATTCCTTAAAATCTCTTGATTTGATAAATCCAGCTACAAAGAGATTATTAATTTTCGAGATTTGAAAATTTGGAATGGTCGGAAAATAATAATAAATCCCACACACAGAATGTTTTCCTAAGTTGGAGCCTAAGGGATCATTTATTTCAAAATCATCAAGGTAGAAATGGTAAGGTAGCACTATTTTATCTTCAAATAAATTTTGTTTATCTTTCCATATCGAGCCATTAATGAAATTAGATAAACCTTCTTTTCGTTTCAAATGTTCCATATTTTGCAAAGTTATTTCTAAAATATTTGACGTTTCAAAATATTTTTTAATTTGAGTTTTGATATCTAAAATACAACCTTCAATTTTGCATGTATCTATTGTAGGAACACCATTGACAATAACTTCAGATATTTCTTGATTAATAAGAAAAGATTTAGGAGGTGAGTAAATACCTATCGATTCACAGTGTTTAAAGAACTTGTATTCTGTTTCACAATTGAGAAAAGGATTTTTTAAAAGTTGCAAATAATTTAAGTACTCAGTTTGTTTTTGCGGATCGTTTATAAAACTAGCAAACTGATTTAAACTGTCTGATATAGGTAGTGTTAAATTACTTTTAATTAAATCCTGTACTTTAAACACCATTTTTCGTGAAATACTACTGTTTTGAATTAAATTTAGTGACAATGAAAGCATTGATTTATTTATATCAATCGAATTTGCAAAAGGTAAATTTGTAAAATTTTGACTGACGAGATCTTGGTTATGATTACTGTGGCTGATATGACTGTTGAAATTTGATTGTATATTAATTGAAGTATTGATGTCTACTGGAACCGAAGAAGTTGATGGTTTTGAAATAAATGATTCTCGAAGATCTAAATTTGAACTAGAGTTTAATAAAGCTCTCTCATGTTTTTTCAAATGTTCTTTAAATGTGTAAATATTCTGAAATACTTGAGAGCAGTGTTGCTGTTTACATTGAAATTTGTATACAGAGGGAACACCGTGGACTAATTTTAAATGATCAATAATAGGTTTTGTTTTAATAAAATGTTTATCGCATATAAAACAAACAAGCATGGCTATTTTAAAAAAAGTGTTTATATTTATCGATTCAACTGTTTAATAATTTGTTTAACGTTTTGATTTTCTGAATTAATATTAAAAAAGTATTCTTGAAAAAAGAGCCAAACTTGTTTACTTATTTGCGAGTATTTTAAATTAAATACAAAACTTAACTTAATAATAATGTCTATACATTTTATAAAAGATCCACATTTATACTTTACGTTATCCCAGTATACGAAAAAATCCGTAATTTTTTCAATGTTGTCACCAATAACTATGATTCTAGGTTGAATTTTTGTTTTGTTTTGCAAAAATGATGAACGAAGGTTTTCGAGATTTCCTTGTAAATCATTAATGTTTTTAATATGCATTGCAAAATCATTCTGCGCATCAGTAATTGTTGGCTTACACTTAGGGCTTAATCTTTGTGGCTGCAACACCGCATGCATTAGCAATGTCATTATGAAATATTTCGAATCTAAAGAAAAATTTAATTTGATTTTATGTTAGTTACTGAAATCAAAAATGTATTACGCAATCTACATACTTTGATCAATAGAATTCTCTAATTTTTTAAGAATCTCGAATACTGTAAGTTATTTTTATCCTTTATGTAGACTTCACAAAATGGTACCAATTTTTTGGTAAATTCCTCGAATTTTTGCAGCAATAAATCACCTTTACCCGGATACATCGTTTCAAAATCAATGTCAATCTATTTAAAAAAAACAATAAAGTATATGTTATGGTAACCAAAATTGATTGATACTTACTAGCTGATATCCGAGACTGTCATTATATCTAGGCCATGCAAGCGAAAACGACGTTGTATTTTCTGATGTAGAATTTTTGAATTCACAGAGCCTTCCAGATGAAGTTTCTTGCCAGTATGTGCAAACTTTTTGCCATGGTTCTAAATTATTTTGAAGCCAAAGTTTTTGTTCAATAAAATTTTCTGTAAATTATGTATAATTTTAGTTTACTTTTAGATGTTATATATAAGTGAGGAAAAAAATCGTTATACCAGCTAATTGAAAATCATTATTCAGGGTAGAAGATAACTTTAACCGTTCCTGATGACAAGCATTTTTTCTTAAAACTTTTGTTTTGAAGCATACATTGCTATATCGATCATATAGTTTACCACTTGGATTTTTTTTTCTTTGCCTTGGTGTATAGTATGTTTCCTATACAAAAATTTAAACAATCTTGTTAATAATTTAAAATTGCATAGTTTTTTAAAATACTTGCAGCATTTTCTGATGGAAATAATTTTTGAATGGTTCTGGATATGTCATCGAAATCCTGACTATTGAGTTTTTGCTTTTTACTCAAAACATAGTCGATAATAATGTGACTTAAATTATTTTGACATTTACTAGTCAACACATTATTTGTCTTGTATTGCTCGAGAATCATTTGACCTTTTACAGATGCGGACAATAAATTTTTCATTACTTCGACCGAAATTGAAAATCTCGACATTTCATTGGTATTTCTATATATGCATATATGAGTATACATTAAACAAAATTAATTAAACTTAAAAGTATCGGCTTAAAACTTACTCAATATTTTCGTTTATAATAATGGAAGATGAACTTAGCGACGAATCCTTTGTTACATGATTTTCGATCCAACTTCTTACATCGGTATTCATTGACATCGTTTGAGCAGGTGATTCTAAAGGATTTGCCTATTTATCGAAGAAAATTTAAGTAATTTAATACTAATAAAGGATACAAATAATAAAACGTACAAAAAATAAAAGTAAAAATTTAACTTACCCCTAAAGCTCTCCATTTTTTAAGACCATCTTTAAATAATACTTTAGGCCCAAACATTTCAGGTTCTTTAAATAAATCGTTCAAATCAACGAGGTCCATGGCATTAAGCACTTGCAGGTTTACATTACGTTCCTTTAGATATTGGAGGTGCTGTTCTGTCAATCCCCATGACTTTATTAATTCGATAAATACACTTTCGGCATCTTCAATAATTAGTTCCTCATTAGGAACAAAAGTAGTAAAATATTCTTCGGTGGTAGCCTAAACGAAGCACGTTGTCATAAAAAAGGTTAAAAATGCATACTTAATGTATATTAAAATTATTCATGACAATATTTTTGGTTTAAGATATTCTATTTGCATATATGGTATATTTGTTTTATTTATTAAAATGCAATTTATATAAATAAATTTTAACTATAAAACTAACACTTAAACTTAATATTTTGATATATCATACTATAACCATACTAAAGTCACGTTTTATTATTTTACACAACAAACTAAAAATCACATTTAATTTATCCATAATATGAACTTAATAAATAAAACACATATATACATATGTAATACTTACCATTACACCACTGCCAATTAAAACTACAAACGATAATTTATAATTTAATTTTGTTTATCAATTAGTTTTTTTTTCAAATTACAATATTAACGTTCTTTTTATACTTCACTTATATACACTTCACAAATGATTATAATCCTGTACGCGGATCCCGTTTTTAAAATAACAGATAGAATCAAAATATTTTCACTTTCGAACGAACTCGAAACAAAGTATAACGGTTTAATATATTTCTGTTTAAAATTTTGCAACTTTAAAGTAAAATGTTTTAAATTGAATTTCAAAATGATTTTGCTTTGGTTGTAAAATAATAAAATTGTTTAAAACTTGAAATAAAGTAAATGAAAAAAATAACACTACATGTTTTTTACATCTCAGAATTATAGTATTACACTTTTAAAATGAAATATTAAAACATTTGAATTAATCATTTTACAACATTCCTGTAGTATTCAATTTGAAGTTTTTTAAACTATTAAATCAATATAAGCAGTTTTTAAGTTAAAATGAAGAAAATCAACAAATTAAACTGGAAATGTTTTAGTTTAAAACTTTTGTATTTCATATTGAACAAAATAATTTTGTATTAAAAGTTTTCAAAGAACCTTCATATCAAACTTCACGAAATATTATATTAAAGTATACTCTTTTTTCTCTGTGCAGCATTTCTAGATATAGCCCAAGCTTACGATAAACCTTAAAGAAGTGTGCTAGTGTTTACTTGAGTTATACAGAAGAAATATACCAACATCAAATTGCGTGAAAGTCTCTACATACGCAGATGATACTGGACTCCTAGCTGCGCCTCAAAATCCTGAAACAGACTGAAGATAAACATAAGAAAGACAAAGGCCCTGAGACTCAACACATGCATTAGTACACCGCTTCGCATCAACCAAGACACAATAGAAGAGGTCGAAAAATTCGTATACCTTGACTGTACCGTATCAAGAACAGGCGGAACGGAAGAAGACATTAACCAACGCATCAACAAAGTAAGAAACACTTTCAACATGCTCCATAAGATCTGGAATGCAACCGTCCTGTCAAGAAACACCAAGATACGAATGTTCAATGTCTGTGTAAAATCAGTACTCTGTATGGATGTGAAAGACTCCAAGTGTTTGTCAATAAATGTTTTAGGCGATTCATCAAATGCTTTTGTCCAAATAAGATCACAAATAAAGAACAACTACGACACACAAACCAAGAGGACATTGAGAAGGAGATCAGGAAGCGGAAATGGAGATGGATAAGACACACACTGAGAAAGACACCAAATGACATAACCAGGATGTCGCTGAAATACGCAAGGAAAAAGGAAAGTTGGAAGGCCAGCTGTGACTTGGAAAAGAACGGTGCTATAACTGAAACAAAACATCTGCGAAACACATGGCGGAAACTAAAGAGAATAGCCCCAAATAGAGTTCAATGGTCCTGTCTAGTATAAACGCCATATGGTCCTAAGAATGGAGATAAAGGTGTGGAAAAATTGGGATCGTTTGGATCTAGCTAGGTCATTTATAGATAACCATTACGTGAAGATTAAGAACTAACATCAGACACATCAAAGGGTTTAATCCTAACACATATGAAAACAACGCAGTCACGATATCTGTGTGATTGGATTAAATGGCAACAGACTGAAAGAGTTACTTCCACTGGTCTCAAAACCAACCGCAGTTCAACATCAAAAATCTGATCTCTGGTTTTCGAGACCAATACGCGATTGATTTCAGTAATGGTGACCGTTGGTAAGAAGTGATGAACTTCCAGTATCTTGGATCTTGTGGCGTTCAAAAATACGACGAATGCCACAATAGTGAAGTAAAAGCAAAATAATCGAATAAAGATTTCGATTCAAATTTTGTAATTCGCTAGAACTGTTGCAATATACGAGTAGCCTCACAACATATATAGAAACGAAATGCCACATACATCAAGTCCGGTCGCATATGCCTGATGAGATGGATTTGATCTTTTCGAACACACAACGAGTCAATGACGTCATCAGATTGGTTGATTCAGCGCCCTAGCTGTTCATGTTTAACCCCATCATTATCATTAGCTGTCACGATTACAGCTCCCAATATCATTATCATATTCTACAATCTTACATAACTCACGACAATAGTATGTGGGAGAGGATATCAAGATTTACCTTGCCATTGGCATCGGGCCCAATATCCTCTACGTTCACTTCTGATATCAAAATATCGTGCAAATGCGAGAGTTGGATCTTGACGGATTAGTACGAAAGATGATTTCTAACATTTGAGAAAAGAATTATGCGCTGGATATATGGCACATACCGAGTTAGAATTCCTGATATCGAGCTTAAAATTAAGGGACAGCGAGTAGTCTGGCTCGGTCAAATTCTGCGTGCTGATCCTAACCTCATCGTATAGCGATCTTTAAAGCAAGAGCCTTGTAGAGAGCGATCTTTTATCTTCTAATTGTTTCCAACAAAATGAAAAGCTGGCTCGTGATCGAAACCAATGGAGTCAGATTATTGACCCAATATACAGTTTAAACAAAACAAACCATTTATGTTGACAAAATAAATAGTTTATGTGTATCGAACCTCTTATAATGATATTCACCTTTTGACTGGATAACAAATGAAAAATGCAAATCATTCGCTACTTCCACCATACAATATGCTGTATACCTCCATCCGCTTGATGTGTTCGGCTGTGCGCACATGCAATTCAAATTCTAATTATTTTTGATTGCTCTTTTCACCAAATTTACAGTTTTTCTGCTGTTCAATTGAAAATACGAACCACACTATATATTATACTTAATAATTATGTAAAACCATATGTGTATATAAACACGGACATTGAACTACTAAACCATCTTCCAAAACCATTATAATTCAACTGTACCGAATACAATATGAGAAATGTTCGTTAAGATATCTTTCTTTGGCCCAATTATTAATTTTTTTTTTCTTCGTTTTTTTTTAAGAAACGAAAATTATCTTCCACCACTCGCCTGTACATACAATACACATATTTAACGTACAATGACTTTATCTCAGATATAAATTATAAATTAAATTAATTAATTTATGATGTCATTTCTTAAGTTTTGTTTTACTTAGTGAATTTATAATTTTTGTTTCGTTCGTCGTTTGTTTGATTAATTGGAGTGAATATTAAATGACCATTAAGTCGTTTGTTTCTTAAAAAAATTAATTTTGAATTATAAATAAAAAATAAATTAAATTAATTTATGTAATGATTAGAATAGAAATTTTAACATATTTTATAATTATATTCTATGATTGGACCTTTTGATGTTACAAAAGAAACATAGATATGATGTATGGATTTGTTAACCCTAGACACATGCGGTATATGTAAGCGGTTTTGTGTGTATTCAATAATCGGTCAAGAGTGAAGTGACGTATTAAGCTACGATGGGCAGCGGAATGCTGTTTTAAAGTAGCCCAGACAAATGCATTGCAACATGACATTCTTATCTTGGAGTTGCAGAATACGAGAGATATTCGCCTTTTTATATGCCTTACGCAACTTTCACTGTATTAGTTCTATAAATTGACACGATATATGCCTTGAGCTTACGACTCTCAAACAAACGTTTTAAACCCGCCTCAATATGTAGAGTTGGAAACTATTTGTGAGCTAGTATAGAAAATACTACGCTCGATGTTGTAGTGCCACCCTTTAAAAACAATGAGCGCCATCTGTTATGTCGATATGTAGACATTGAATAATTTTGACATTTGTTGACCGATTAATTTGATTAGACATGTGTTGAAACGTCAATTTAGTATTGGCACCGTCTGACTACTCTATTCGGAGTTTGGATGTTAAGAACTGGATGAAAAACTTCGGCTGGTGTTATTTTGATTTAAGTATGCTTTTTTATATTTAATTTATGTAATATTTGTTTTATGTTTAAGTTCGAGAAGTAACCATTTGTTTTAGTATTTAGATAAATTTACAATATAATATGTTTGATGTGTCACTATCGCCAGTTTGATTGAGAAACTGTCAACAAATTAACAACAAATTAATAATAAAACTAGTAAATAATTTGAGCTGTCGCAAGTGGATAGCCATAGACATCCCGCCGGCCATTGAATCACTATATTCAATTAAGTGGAAGTAGACATAATTTTTGAATCGGTCTCTTAAGATTTCCAGACTTGGTTTTTACTGTGACAACTGTAATGCGACCATCAGGACAAGGATGTATTTCTTCAATTTTGCCAAGCACCCAATGCGTTGAAGGGACGTTTTCATTCTTTACTAACACAAAATCGCCTTGTTTCATTTCAGATGTTTTGTTATACCATTTGGTTCTACTTTGGAGTGTAGTTAGATATTCGTTAGACCAGCGCTTCCAAAAGTGTTTTGATGTTTGTTGAACAAGCTGCCATCTCGTCAAATGATTTAACGGTATACTTTCAATGTTGACTTCAGGTATAAGCGTAATAGGATGGCCAATATAAAAATTAGCTGGTTTTAGTGCATCTAGATCATCGGCTGATAATACACACAAAGGCCGTGAATTTAAAATTCCCGCGATCTCAATCAGCAGCAGACTCATCTCCTCGTACGTAAGAATATTCTGCCCAGTGCTCCTTTTTAAGTGAAACTTTGTGGATTTAACAGCAGCTTCCCAGATACAGCCGAAATGTGGAGCACTTGGTGGGTTGAAGTGCCAATTGACTCCGCTTTTAGTGAGATGCTTCGATATAGTGCTACTATTAGTTTCAAGAAATTCGTAGAGTCTCTTAAGCTCTCTGTTGGCAACAAAATTAGTGCCGTTGTCAGTAAAAACATCGCTGCAAACTCCTCGACGAGAGATAAATCTTTTAAAGGCACCCAAAAATGTATCCTTGCTTAATTCACTCACCAGTTCAATATGTATCGCCGATGTGCTAAGGCAAACAAATATACATATGCAACTTTTAATTGGTTGCTCTTTTCATGTATACCTTAATCGGTCCAGCATAATCTATTCCAACCTTCAGGAATGGCATATTTTGCTCAACTCTGACCGAAGGTAAATCGGCCATTAGTTGCTCTTGCAGTGATGCTTTGTTTCTCACGCAAGTTGCACATTTGTGAACCACCTTCCTGATCAAATCACGACAGCTTAGGATCCTATACGTCTGACGTATAGTGCAAATTAAAAATGACTGTCCGGCATGATGGTGTCGAAGATGTAAGTCTTGTATTATAATATACGATATGTGACACTTACTCCACTACCTCCAACTCTAATAATACCGTTGTCATCGAGAAATGGGCTTAAGAATTTAAATTTACTGGATGCAGGAACTGGCTTTCGACGCTTCAAGCTATACGTAATTTAATTGCAAAATTATTTTGTTGCATTTCGGTAAGGACTAATTTTCGACTCAACTCAATATACCCTGATCATTGAATAAAGTTGTTGGTTGCGGTCGCCTTTTTGTTCTGGTTTCCTTGGGGCTTTAGCTTTATTGATGAATCGTTTGATGATTGTTAGAATCTTCAGAAATTTGAACCAGCTAGAAAATCTTGTGGCCAGTTCCTCAATAAATGTAGGTAATAAAACGTAGTCCGACACATACAGATTTCGCGAGATAACTACTGGTTCTTGTTGAGGCCAAAATTCCGGTGCTTGCGACAATCAGTTTGGTCCATTCCACCAAATTGTAAAACCAGCTAAATTGTTTGGTGTCATTCCACGAGAACCACAATCTGCGGAGTTTTCTTCTGAACTAATGTTGGCCAGCGTGATGAATGGGATGAAAGCCAATCAAGCACGATCTTTGAGTCAGACCAAGCATAAATTCCCTCAACGTTTATGCATCTGAAAAACCATAGATTTCTATCGAATTGCGTTGATTGGTTGATAGCCAGCGTTGTATTTTGATGTTTTCTAAATGTGGTAGCTCACTGTGAAGTAAAAGCCATTCATTTTTTAATTCATTCGGCAGTTGATCGTCCCAGCCTAGTTTTAGAAGCCACAGGCTTTGAAAGAGTATTTTGATCTTAATTATTACTGGAGCTACCCAGCCTGATGGGTCAAATACTCGCGATGATTCTGACAGTATTTGACGTTTGGTTGCTATTCGCTCGCTTTCCAACGTTACACGAAAACACAAGCTGTCAGAGAATGGATTCCACTGGAGACCTAACAGCTTAATCGACATATCATTCTGTTCTATCTCCTTCGGCATTACTTCACGTTCATCTTCGGGTACATCTTCAATGACTTGCTAAGTGTTGGAAGTCCATTTGCGTAATGGTAAACCAGCCTCTGATAAGATTCGTGCTTTAACAGACCTCAGGACAATCTTCAATTGTGTCTGCGCCAGTCATGACATCATCCACGTAAATGTCATCTCTGATGCGCTTGGCTGCCTCTGGGAACGTAGTATTACAATCTTCAGCTTTAATGTTCTGGTTGCCAAGAATGACGCAGGACCCATTCCGAAGGTTACCGTTTTTAATTTATATGCTTTGATTGCAACTGATCGGTTGCTTCTCCATAATATCATCTGATATATTTGATAATTTTTTCTATATCTCCCGTTAATACTACTGGATATTTGTGGAATCTCAATAATATTTGGTATAAGCTGCTTTGCACGATCGGACCAACTAGCAGTATGTCATTAAAAGAATAGCCACTGCTGGTCTTAGCTGAGGCATCGAATACCACTCTCAACTTCGTCGTTGTGCTCGATGCCTTCATCACACCATGATGAGGAAGAAAGCATGTGTTAGGCTCGTTAATATCTACCGCTTCTTCCATGTGTCCCAAGGCTAAAAACTCTTCCATCTAGCTGCGGTATAGCTCATAAAATACCGGATTTTTAACACCTTAAATCCTGGTCCCGGAATAATTGTCATAATCTCTCCGATCATAAAGTGAACTGGTGTGAGGATTTCTACATCGGTTGGATCATCCTTAAGTTTACATAAAGGTCTCGAATTAAATAATGACTCAAACTGGATGGTTGTCGTTTTTATTTCCTCGAAAGTAAGATTAGCATTCGCCACACGTTTCAATAGGTACTTGAACGATTTGACGGACGCCTCCCATAATCCACGAAAATGAGGAGCACGGGGTGGATTGACATGAAAATGAATGCCTTTCTGCAATAGAAAATCAGTTATTATTGGATTATTTGTTTGAAGTATTATTTGATGTTTGAGGTCATTAGGGTTAAGTTAGGTTAGAGTGGCTGCTAACGCACACTTAGACCGTTGCCGGTCCGTTGTGATACCACAGTATCTTAGTCCCCTAATACCTCTAACACTCAATTGTTACCATCCTGAGCTACCAATGTAGCGTAAAATGTCCCGCACCTTACTATCTGCAAGATCTGAAAGGTTGTGCATTACATACCTACCCAAGTGTTAATGTCTTCTTAGTGCCAGTGCAGGACAAGAGCACAGGAAGTGAACAAACGTCTCTTCCTCCTCGTCCATGCAGCTTCTACAGAAGTGATTTGTTTCTAGACCCAGCCTTCTCGCATGTTCCTCGAAAAGGCAGTGTCCCGTTTATATTGCTACTATTCTTCTTAGATCTCTCCTCTCCAGAGAGATTAAGGTCCTGGAGCGATTCAAATCCAACCTTGGCCATATTTGTTTCGCTCTCTCGCATGTGAGGGTGTGAGACCACCTCTCCTGTGCTGAAGCTTCCGCCCTTTTCCTCAGAGCCAGTCTAAGCTCCGTTGTAGGCCTCCCCACATTGGCCCTTTCAGGCTTCAGCTGAAGAGTTGTACCTTGCCTAGCTAGTTCGTCTGCCCTGCAGTTACCCTTGACGTCAGAGTGGCCGGGGACTCAGATAATCTTGAAATGCTCACTCATCTCGTTAAGAGACGAGTGGCAACCCAATGCCACCCTAGACTCCAACAGCACTGCTTCCAGCGACTTGATAGCCGCCTGACTATCCACATAAATCTTGATATCCCTCTTGGATATCACGTTATACCTCAACCAGCGCAAGGCTTCCTCAATCGCTATTATCTCCGCCTGGTACACGCTGCAGTGGTCAGGGAGACGAACGGAAGTACTTTTATTTAATGCTCCACAGAACAGCCCAGCTTCAACCTTATCATCTAGCTTCGAGCCGTTCGTGTAGAATTGTATAGCTTCGGTTTCCAGCGCTGGCTTATTTCCCCAGAATTCTCTTGAAGGGATAAAGGTTTGAAAACCTTTTTCGAAGCATAATATCGGCGTAATATAGTCAAGGTTCGCCATTTCCTTCTTTTGCGAACCAAATATTGTCGAGTGACCTGTCTGAAGATGTTTCCACTGAGACACGGCCGTTAGTCTAGTGGCTATGTTAGCCGCCATCTGTTTACCATATATATCCACTGGAAGAAGGTGTAACATGACCTCTAACGTCTGAGTAGGTGTTGTTCTCAGTGCCCGCTTATCGGCCAACAGGCCATCCTTTGCACCTTCTCTTACTTCTTCACTCCATACATACAAACGGGTCTTACTACGGCCGTGTAGACCCGCTCCCATCTGAGACCTCAACGTCTGCCTATTGCATTCCTACACGAATACATCGCCGTCGTAGCTTTGCTGATTCTCTCCAAGATGTTCGGCTTCCAGCTTCGTTTACTGTCTAAAATTACACCCAGAAATCTCGCTTTATCAGTAAAGGCCAGTTTAGTGCCATTTACAGTAGGTGGGTCAACTACTGGAATTTTATATTTCTTTGTGAAGAGTACCAGCTCTGTCTTAGATGGATTAATTTCCAATCCACTTTTACTTGCCCATCTCGTTATAATAAGAAGCGCGTTCTGCATTACCTCCTTAAAAGTCGGTAAGAATTTACCTGAGAATTTACTTGAGGTCATTAAGTTCACTGTTAGCTACGATGAAGTTGGTTCCATTATCACACCAAATTTGTGGTATAATCCGTTTCAATGCTGCTTGAAATAATGATGTATCGAGACCACTCAGTACCTCTTAATGTACTGCTAACCAAACGAAGACTGCCACATACGCCTTATCAGGTGGAGCGTTTTTGTGTTTGCTTGTTTTAATGTGTAGTGGTCTAGCATAGTCTAAACCAACCTTTAAGAATGGGCGGCTTTGTATACATCCTTGTGCTGGAAAGTCTCCTATTCTGTTCTGCGTCTTGTGGCATCGATTGCATACTGTACACGAACTGATACGACTTGAATATACTTTTAATCATTTGTATTTTTTGATTTGTTTCCCTGGACAGCCAAATCTTAAGATGTATGCCGTGATTCTTTGATCTTTATACCTTGAGAACTTGGTTAGTAATTATTGAACGACATCTACTGTATTGATGTTTCCCGATAGTACGCTGACATATTTTGAACGTCCTTCTAAATATAAAATTATTGTCTTAAACTCTATTCGGATATTTGGTTTAATTTGAAGAAATCGTTGAGAAATAGTCGCGTTGTAGTTTTGCAGGAACCGTTGACGACCCAAACTGCTCGTAGAATTTTACCCGATATGATGACCAACTTCTTCAATCTCCCGAAATTTCATTAAAAGTTGATGTAACTCGTCGCTTGGTTGATTGCCCATTTTACTGATATGATGGCCATTGAATGATGAGACTTCTTTGTTTTGATTGTTATAGGTTCCAGCGACTAACCATCCAAATTTGGATGATTGCAATATTGGAAATCCGTTTATGGTTCGTTTTTCAAGATTCAATATCTGGAAAAATATATCTGCTCCCAGTAAGATATCGATCTTACTAGATTTGAAAAATTGTGGATCTGCTAATTTCAACCCCGCAATTTAATTCCAAAATGGAACTTGATGTTCACTTGAGGCCTAGGCGTTTTGCACATGACTCGGTCACAAGGGAAGTTTGTGAGGCTGAGGTCAAAAGCGCTTGAATTAGCTGACGTTCTCCGATACTTGTATCGACATATACAATCGCAGTTGGTAGTACCATTGATGGCAATGAATGAAATGAGTGTTCTGTTACTTCTCTGCTGTACGTATCCGGCATCGTCTGACTGCTTGAAGATCCGTTAAAAGTAGCGTGGTGACTTGATGTTTCAAACGATTCTCACTGTGCTTTTGATTGACTCTGGATCAAATGTAACAATGTGTGATGACGGCGTTGACAAATCAAGCAAGTGAATTTTGAACAGCATTTTGAGCCTAAATGACCACATTTTAAACAGTTATGAATATTGGACATTTAAACAATGGATGTGACTGGTTGCAAACTAGACACTGTGATGAAGAATTAGTGTTAGAAATAAACGTTTTTGCAGTACATTTTGAGGAGATCTTCTTCGTTATGTCACAAACTTCAAATGCATCGCATATTCTATTTAAAAATTCTAAAAACTTTTAAAATGTTAGAAAGTTGTTACCAACGGATTCATGCGCCCACATTGGCTTGGATTCGCTGTCTACCTTTGTGAATAGAATGTGTATAAGCCAAGGATCTCTTTCTTCTGCAGTTGTTTCCACTACCCGAAGACCACGAATTATTTACCGATATACTTTCCAATTATCGCTCAAATGGTTGATACTGAACCTGATTTTTGGACGCAAATATTAATGACTAGCGAGGCGCATTTCACTCTCTCTGGCCATTTTAATAGGCAAAATTGTCGTATTTAGGGAACGCAAAATCGACACAAGGTCCATCAACAAGCAAAGCATAACCAATAAATGACTGTTTTTGCCGACGTTTACCAGTAAAATCATCATGGGGTCATATTTTTCAGAGAAAATGAAACAGTCGATGGAAATCGATATCTGGTTTTAACAAGACGGTGTGCAATGCCACACTGCAATTCAAACAATTCAGCTTGTGCACGAAAATTCTCTGATGTCGATCCCAAAATATAGGTGACATTGACTGGCCGCCTAGATCTCCTAAACTCTAAAAATTGGGAAAAATTATCCACTTGCCACTTGTAGGATTACTTTATCACTTCACTGGTTAAACTATAAAACCGGTCCGATACGGCGATTTGGCACTGCTTATTTCAAATCAGGCGGTTTCTCGATCCTTCCACACTGAGGTCCATGGTCCTTTTGAAATTCGGTAGATGACGTCGTTGATCCTTTTGATCATGGTGTATGAACTTTACCAATCCGATTGTAGCTTCATTAATGTTCCTCGCATAGTAAAACCACCAGCGTTGACGTATAATAGCGTGGCCTCTACCTTGTTTGTGGATTTCATTTGGTTTCATTCTAAGTCGGTCCACGTATTCCACCTTGGTGTAATGTTGATTTCCAGGCATTCCAAACTTAAAATTGCTAAGTAGCTGCATTTCGCTATCAAATATTCCATTGGCTCATGCTTCTCCCTTGGTATCATGTTCTGTACTACGATACGCCAGCAGAAACAATGAAAATCTTTCGTTTCCGTATCTGTGGACACAATCATTTACTAAGGCTTAGATATCCAAGTTACTGTTTATTTTGATTTGATTGTGCGTTAGCTGCAGGCCTCTTCATGAAGTAGTTCATTACGTCATGACGAATTTATTTATTCTGTGTCTCTCCACGCGTTCTGACCTTTGTTACATTGTATACCTTATCTTTCTGGCTTTCACCATTCCTTTTATGATTGACCTCATCACAAGACCGAACACTATGAGCTTCTTCTAATGGAGACTTCAGGATACGAGAGATATTCGCCTTTTTATAGTCCTTACCTCTTCCACCAAATTTCACTGCGTATTACTCCTATAAATTAACATGCTATATGCCTTGAGCTAACGACTCTCAAACAAACGCCTCAATCCCTCCTCAATATGCAGATTGGAAACTATTTATGAGTTGTAGTACAGGGTGCGCCATCTGCTATGTCGGTATGTAATCGTCGATTTAGTATTGGCACTGTCTGACTACACTATTCGGAGTTTAGTGTCGAAATTTGTGAAGCATGGGACAGACAGAGCACGCATTTACCAATGACTCAGATGTTCCAAGGAACTGGTTCATGTGGTCAGAGATAGTGTTGACCATGATCTAAAAAGTGTCGTATTTTGAAGGACAATTGAACCTGATTTTTAGAAGCAAATATTAATGACCAACGAGTCCCATTTCACTGTCTCTGGCCATTTTAATATGCAAAATTGTCGTATTTGGGGAACGCAAAATCCGCACAAGGTAACCGCCCTGATTAACCATTGCGTGACCAATAAATGGTGACTTTGAGTGGCCGCCGAGATCTCCAAATTTTGTCGAACTTACAACTTTATGTTATAAATGCTAAGAATTTAGAAAAATTAGCCACTGGCCACAGGTGGAAGCTGAAGCACAAATCTTCACTTTAATTACTTTATCACTTCACTGGTTAAACTATAAGACTGGTCCGATACGGCGATTTGGCACTGCTTATTACAAATCAGATCACTGTTGGGTGTGTAAATTACACGATGTAATTTACACGGTTTTTTACATGTAAAACACGTGTAATTTACATAAGGTTAATTTTTACATTCTATATGTAAAAAATGTAAAATAAGATTTTATGTAAAACACTGAAGCGCCATCTCTTATCAAATCTAATTGTAACTAAAGCACCATCTGTTAAAAAAATTGTTTACTATTTTTTGAATTATTTTTACGAATAATGTTTTTCTTCCGTTTTTTACATGTAAAATTCCAACAGTGAATCAGATGATTTCTCGATTCTTCCAATCTGAGGTCCGAGGTCCTTTTGAAATTCGATAGATGACGTCGTTGATTCTTTTAATCGTGGTGTATGGACTTTTCTAATCCGATTGATGCTCCTTTTGTCCTTCTCGAGTTATGAAACCACACTGGTTGTTTTTCTTGAAACTATCTAGCACCAGTGCTGACGTCATAGCCATTTTGTCGCTGGTAATCCTGGTACAGCCCTAAATTTATTTTTGGATCTCGTTTAGTTTCATTCTAAGTATGTTCACATATTCCACCTTAGTGTATTAATCGCTAGGTATATGTATTTATGACGCACTCATTGACGCACTCATATCCAAGTTACTGTTTCTTGATTTGGTAGTGCGTTAGCTGTAGGCCTCTTCGTGAAGTAGTTGATTACGACATGACGAATTTGTTGCTTCGTTTGTAGCTTGTCTTTCTACCATTTCCGTTTTGGTTGATCTCACCACAAGACTGAACACTATGTGCTTCTTCTAATGGAAACTTGCATCTTCTCTTTCTTACAACGGCATCGTCAATTTTCTTGGGTACCTTTTTTCGTTTCGTCTTGCCACAAGACCGAACATCAACTGTTTCTCGTTGTAGAAACTTCCACTTTTTCGTCTTAACAGAAACCTACCCCAACTTCTTTGGATTTTACCAACCTCATTCGTATTGGTACCAGTGGTTCGTTATTTTACGTTGATAATGCCCCAGTTTCTCATCGCCAATTATTTTTCGAGTTCCTCTTTATGGTCTCCTTAAAACTCTGCATTCTTCCCTTATCTCGGTGCTTAGCATTATAGTTCGGGTATGTTAGGTTCACAATTCGCACGCGACTTATAACTCTTGTAGCGCCCGTGCAACCCAAGACCTCTAAGGGCTCAATCTCATTATTGCTAGACGCGATTTGTCTATTTAAGAAGCAAGTGTCTTATTCAGACAAACCACCAGGTATATGACTCCACTTACAACCAATTTTTACGTATTAAAACCACATCTCGTTAGAAACATGGATAACAGAGGCAAAAATGTCTGCAAAGTTTCTACACCATAACCCTGCCGGCATCTAGTTAAGAAATTTGAGTCTCGATTGTTATCGGAATTAACCAGACAAATCACCCCACGAACTAAGAAAGAGTTATTAATCTGTCTTACTCATTTATGTTCGAACCTGGTAAGTTTCTCCATATTGAGTCAAATTAAGTCGCAGGCTCCACTTCTGGTGGTACCGTTCCGTCAATTCCTTTAAGTTTCAACTTTGCAACCATACTTCTTGCGGAGTCCAAAAGCTTTGGTTTCCCGGAAAGCGACTGAGAGAGCCATTAATGTAGCTCCATCCAATTGCTAGCTGGAATCGTTTATGGTTAAAACTAGGGACGACGTTCTTACGACGGTCCACGAATTTCACCTCTCGCGCTTAACTAATACCCCCAACTGCTTCTATTAATCTTACGTCTTGATCTAAAAACCAATTGAAAATAGAACAGAGGTCTTATTCCATTATTCCATGCAGAGAATATTTAGGCACAAATGGCCTGCTTTAAGCACTCTTACCCAGTTACGGTGTACCATCTGTGCTTGACACAAGTTCAACTACGAACGTTTCCTTGTTTCCTTATTTTTTTGAGCTCTTAATGAAAGCCTACGTGTAATTTTCACTATACCTTCATTGTCAGCCTTCGATCAGGTGTATAAGACTTAGGTGGCTGCACCGCACAATGCCAATAGTGTTCGTGTTGTGCATCCGATAATTCAGCTGCAATTTTGAATCTTTGGTTCGATTCATCAATGCTGTATTGCACAGATAATAGTTCGTCGATACTATTGCAATCATCCTCCTTCCAGGTAATAACACAGGAACCTAAGCTAAATTTTCCAATTATTCTATTTTAATCACTTTATGGCTCCATCACTTTATAGTGAGTGACATTGTTAATCGTCCTTATGATCAGGCATTGTAGTTCTGGAAGTCCACTAGTCGGATATTGTTGGCTTTCAATTTTTCCAATGACTCCAATCACATGCAGAGGTGTAATTATGGCCGTATAGGTAGGGTTTGGATTTTGAGGCAGATCCCAATAATAACAACAACAAGAACTCACCGAAGTTCAATTTCTATTACTTCAACCTTCGTTCCTCCATTCTCCAAACTTTCAATTCAACATCAGCTACTCATAATCGCATAATCGAGATAATCGACAGTGACATGATGGTCGGTTGATGACTCATCAAATGATGAGCTTAAATATTTTAGAGTGTCAGACATAAAGCATAACTTGACTTATATTCTTGGTCATTTTTATTATGTAAACGACAAACCGATGTCTTTAAGAAAGTGCGCGTGCAACCACATGTATGTCACATTCGTTTTTGATGAATTTTTTTTTTATAGTTTTTGTAACGATCTTAAACGAAAAGATGTGTCATTTTGGTTTCATTTAAATACAGTTAGGTCATTCCTTAGATATGTGTTTATCAAGAAAAGGTATGTCTTAAGATTATAAGTAGGTGGAATTTTATTATTATTATTATTGGTCTTCTTCGTTTTGTTCTTACAATACCGTGGTATATTGTGTTCAATTTCTATTTCATGATAATCGTGATAAAAAATGATTACTTAAGGAATAGATGATCGTCACGATGCGTTTATTTGATTTTTATCTTTTTGCATATATACATCGAATGGTGGTCATGAATTTACTTACACACATGAGAAGCATGATTTATGCAAATTATTTACAATACAAGTAATGAAAGTGATATCGCTGATTGCACATGTGCTCATCAATGCATAGCTCGGTATTCTAGTTCCCACATATACATATCGACAGTCTTCGAATATTTATTTTATTGAAGTAGAGAAATCACAAATAATTTTCTAATCATCACCGCATTAATATTCAATCAATGCACAATCTAACCGTCAACATAGTGATTACAATCGTTATCGATCGAGCATAGCGCATACACATGAGCATCGACATATATGTTGATCGCACAATCTATGTCAAATGCACAGTCATAAAATTTTGGGGTTAACAAAATAGTTTTTGCTACCTGGTATTCCATAATTGGCACGATTCATGTATGTATGTATATGATCGTGCACACACCTGACGATGTGTACCAAACAACTTGAGAAAACCTTTCATCAAAAAGGTCGAGTTATTTGATAGTTTTTTTTTTTCGGCATAAAATCTTAAATTTCGAATAGATTCCATACATACCCAAACATAAGGAGATGGATCCTTGAATCTACAAAAAAAAAAATATATAATTTCCGTTTATTTATCTAATGGTTAGATGGTTTCCTGATGTACATCGCAAATATCCTTCAAAATCTCAGTATATACCGTCCTACTGTACGGTTTGTGACATTGAAATTCTAAATCTTATTGTAAATCCTTTCATGGTCGCAAGAAAAGGAGTAAAACAATTTTAAAGGATTTAATGTCAAATGGGCGGTTATATTGTTCGTTTTTTGCGCTTAATCATAAAAACTCCTTCGCCCGCAGTTATAAAAAAAAGGATTTCTTATTTTTTTATGAATTTGCACACAACAAAAAAAACATTTCGCATTAAAATCGGAGTCGAAAGGGGTCCCATTGCCAAATCAGGTCAAATATTATGTTTTATTATATACAAAAGACTGTTAACGTAAGCGACGAACCCGAAACTAATTTATTTTTTTAAGAAGTTGGTTTATGACTGTTTACGAGTGTCAGTCAAAGGGGTTGTATTCCAACTAAGGTTTTTATGTTTGCAGCCAAAGGTTATGGTCTTGATCTTGAAATTCTTCATCATCTTCGAATTCGTATGCGAATTGGTAACCTAAAAAATACTCACATTGGGTTAAGTTGGGTGAGGACGGCTGTCCTGATCGCCCGACATAGACACATTTTGGTCTGCAGCCATACCACGTAGTTTACATCTTTGGATTATACTCAAACCATCATGCGCTTCTGATGGGACTCTTATTGTGATCGATCAGATCGTTTGTAACGAGGACTAAGAGACAAAACATTAGTCACAGATGACTTAAAAGAGGACTTGCTCTGCCCGGATGAGTAAATGTATCTTCTTTTTCATTTCTCTGCCACACTGAAGTATCTTGGCACTCATAGTCCAGGCCACCGATAGCAACCCCATAAACAAAAGAAAGTGTCGAAAGACTGAAGTTACTCATTTTCGTTATGTTAGGTTTTCGGTCTTTAATTTAAGAGTGTAGGAATGTTTAACAAACAACTGCATTTGCAATGTCATCCGCATAAGCTTTATCGTTTGATGTCGTTTGATAAATCTGAGCAAATAGAAAAAATTTACAATATTACTGGCATACTCAACATGCGAGTTAAGATTGAAGCTGTTAAAAAAAGCAGTACAAAAATAGTAAAATGTAAAAAATGTCAAGGCTATAACCATACGCAAAGATATTGCGCACGCGAACTAAGATGTGTCAAATGTGCTGGAAAGCACCCAACACAAACTTTAATGGTCAGCATCCGGCGAACTACAGAGGATGTGAGGTTTCCAAGCAACTACAGAAAATAAGGGTTCAGGCACGCAAACCCCTTCTAAGTCATCCAAACAAGGATCCAGCAAGAAATGAAGTACATATTCGTAGGGAGAATTATACATAAGCGCAGGTCACTTCAAATTTGAAAGAACCTGACACCAGCGGAATTGAAAAATTCAAAAACACTGTCCAAGCAATTTTAAATGACCTTGAGGAACAAAATAAACTAGATAAGTTAATTCTGGATTACTCAATCTGCTGGAAATACCAAGTTCCAAAATAGCTAAAAAGAAATAATGTCTGCTATACATAGTTCAGTTCATAATTCCATAGCAAAAACCAGACATCAAAACTACTAATTAAGAATAGCCATATGGAATGCAAACGGATTAGCTCAACATCTAGCAGAATTAGAACTATTTTTAAACGCTGACAAAATTGATATATGCTTAATATCAGAAACACATTTTACCAGCAGCTCATATGTATCAATCCGGAGATATACTTGTTATCATACAACACATCCATCAGAACGGGCAAGAGGAGGGTCAGCTATATTTATGAGGGAAAATATTAATCATCATGAAGAACTGAAAATAGAAAAAGAATCCATGCAAATAACAACCGTGACGGTTAACTTTGGTTATCACAACACCTGTAATATATCTGCAATATATTGTCCCCCACGGTATAACCTATAAAGAAAGAAGACAAATTAACTTGTTCCAGAAATTAGGAAGTAACTTCACTATCGGAGGTGACTTTAATGCCAAAAATACCTTTTGGGGTTCAAGATTAACCTCTCAAAAGGCAAAGAATTACTTCCAGTGATTCTAAAAACATCCGAGACCTTAGGTTTCTACATCACTAAAGGCATATCGGAACGCTACATCTTCTTAGAAAATGACGAAAATCTAATATCTGATTATTTTCCTATTATTATGACGGTTAGTGAAAATGTTATAGAAAAAATAAACTCTCCTTAGCTCACAAACAACAAAACTAATTGGGAATTGTTTAAGCAGTTAGTAGAGGAAAGAATAGAACTTCAAGTTCCAATCAAAAGTGAAAATGAAATTGAAGAGGAACTAGACAAGCTCGTTGATGTCATACAATGGTCCACTTGGGAATGCATTCCCAAATAATCATTGAGGAAAGAAAACTTCGTTATTTACCGAATAGAAGTAAGAATACTAGTGCAGGAGAATCGAAAAGCCCGAAAGGAATGGCAGACTACGCATGCGCCGCAAGATAAAACCACCTTAAACAACTTACGCATCAAACTTAAGGCATTTATAAAAGCAGTGAAAAATGAAACAATTGGAAAATACCTTTGTTCTCTACCTCCAACTAAAGATACTGAATATTCCCTCTGGAAAGCAACCATTTAGATCCCCCCAATCAAAACAAACAACGGAAAATGGGCTAGAAGTGCGAAAGACAAGGCTAACCTATTTGATAAACATCTTGAAGAAACATCTCAATCTCTAAGTCGTCAGACCAGTTACAAAAACACTACTGATACGCATAGAACATCTGACTCCGAAGATATAAGCCCTGTAACATTGAAAGAACTAAAAGCTGAAATTAAGAACTTAAGAGCAAATAAAGCACCTGGTTTTGATCTGACAACAGGGCAAATAACGAAAGAACTGCCTGAAAAAGGCACCCGTAAATTATTGCATATAGCCAATGCGATACTCAGGAAAAAATATGTACCAACATATGTCAGCAGACTAACGGTCAGCAGATTCCGTATGCAAATAAGGCTAAATATCTAGGGATGACCTTAGATACAAGACTCATCCAAAAATGAATTGGCTGCTCGGGAAAAACTCGGAATTGTCAACTGAAAATAAATTAATGTTATATAAACAGGTGTTAAAACCTGTATGGACTTACGGATTAGAGCATTGGGGCTGCACAAAGAAAACCAACACTAAAATAATACAAACTTTTCGAAACAAAGTGCTGCGAGGTATAGTTAATGCTCCGTGGTACATTAGGAATGATGACCTCCATATGGACCTAAATAATAAGTAGTTAAAAAAAAAATATGCTTTGCCTTTCCAGGGTAAGTAACTGATCAAACCAAATTCCAGAGAAGAAGATAATAAACTTTATTTTTCGGTCACCCTGATGAGCTGTCACGTTCCTGCCTCTTAGTATTTGATTTATTCAAGCTTCCTATATATCCAGTAAGGTTATCATGAAATAATTCTTGTGGAGAGCAGTTTTAATACCGTTACCCCTGTATTAGGCGTGTTGAAATTTAAATCGAAAAGTCTAAAAGCTTGTAGGTCGATAATGCTAAGGTCATTATTTTCTGAATATTTTCAGGAATAATTCGATCAGACCAAAAGGTGTTAATCTTTCGTTTTACCAGACTAACTATACCGAACTACCCTAAAACATTCGATTATTAGAGGTAGCTCAGTCCAGAATACATCCGATTATTAGAGGTAGCTCAGTGTGTGTTTGACTGACAGATAGTATCTTGTGTAGCCTAGAGCTGAGACGAAGGCCTCCTCTATTTTAAATCTCAGTATGCAGGAGCGACTGTTCATATTGCTCTATTGCAGATTCTCCTGAATTTTTAACCACCAAAGTGATCAAGACTTTCGCAGAGGACAGTTGCTTTCAAGCCGGCCAACTCTAGCTACGTTAGAAGCATCCAATAGCTTGTCTACCAAGTCAAAAACATCGTTACTGGTTTAATCAAAGGTCTCTTGAACTACTGAGACCTTTGATTAAACCAGTATTTGTACATATCTCTGTTTATCTGTCTGTCTGTTAAGGGTTCGCTTGTTTACGTCCTACTTCACGCCACCACATAGCCAAATCGAGGAATTACGTGTTTAAGTCCGTCTCAACCAAATATTGAGATTGTCACCGCTATCTAGTCACAGTATGATATTCTTCTCTAGCACGCTCTACCCGCCTCACCTACTTGAGCACTACTGCAGCCGTGTGATTTAGAGCAATCCAATTTTCTTCAGACACAATCAGTAGGTCTACTATATTGTCGGGTGTTGGCAGCTGCTCGAGGACATTTGAGATTTCTCTCCGAGTTGTCTCGTGATGTTCCATATCTTCTTGTGATCCTTTGCTGACAGGGCATTCTGGAGTGTCGGATTAATTTTGTAAACATTCTGATTAATTCCACAATCACGCATGATCTGGGTCAAATCTGTAATGATATGCAACAAAACCCTCTCCACTTAGTAAATTGTGTCAGTTAGTAATTAACGTCATGGTGCTTCCATGGAGATCATTCCTGCATATATTCCCATTAATCACTTTAAAACACCAAGGCGGTAAGCCGATTGCACCTTGTGCAACCAATTGCAACAATACAGGTGATCCATATAGGATGATGGATGTTACCATATTTGCTAGCAGCATCCTTCGACTCTATCCTGACTCTCTAAGGTTGGGTATAATGCGGTAGATGGATGTAGCTACGTTAGCAGCTTTTCTACTCACTATCCTTATAGGTGCTCCGATATATCGTAATGAAGGCTGCGAGGGCATAATGATTTCGCCAACAACGATATTTACGGCTTCTATCATGTTCCTATTGGTAATTAAGACTTCTTCGTGTTTATGGTCAGTCAGCTGGAGTCCAAATTTTATCAGCCACTTTTTAATAATAATAATGGTCAGCCCACATACCTCCATTATTTCCTCTATGGTTTTCACCAAGTACGCTAATCCTCAAGGCACCATCGTACATAATGGTCCAAAGCAAAGGCGCCAGTACTTGCAGTTAATGCAGAGCATTGAGAATATAGTCCCATTTAGCCGAGTTGGACGCATTCTAGATATCCAGTATAACCCCCTCTCCATCTTCTAGCATTTTTTGCTTCCTTTGCGATTTGAATGACGATTATCGAGCTCCCTTTCACCGCACCGGTTATGTATTATGCGCTCTAATACTTTACCATTCATATCCGATATGCACAATGGTGGGTACGCAGAAGGATCTTCTAGAGGTTTATTTGTCTTTGGCAACAGAACCAAGCGCTGGCTCTCCCATCGTTCCGAAAATACTCCATCTCTCAGCCACGAGTTGTAGACTTCTCTCAAGTGGTCAGATCTAGCTTGGATGGCGGCTTTTAAACCAATACTAAGGGGATTTTCTCTGAGCCAGATGACAGAAGCCATTCACACTTCTGTTTAGAGTCACTGGGCAAGTGGGTATGTAGAATCTTCTCCATGGGTCACGTTCCCCTTCACTGCATAGCTCTTTCTAGCATTGATTCTTACTCGGTTTAAGTGCCAACTCTGGGCATCCAAATATGTTTTGCGTAAACCAGGATAAAATTCTCTGCACCAGGCACACTGGATTTACTCCGTGCATGATGGCACGCCCGATTAGTCCATTGGTATGGTTGACGATATACGAAGTGGATACCACGGGTTCGTCTTCTGAGCTGGGAGTTACATCAATAGCAGGAATCAAATTAGTTCATGACGATTTTATAGGATCTTCCACAGTGGCCACGCTCCACTTCACTGCATAACTCTTTCCAGCATTGACTGCTTTAACTGATTCCGGTCTTCCAAGTATGTTTCGCATAAACCAGGATAAGATTTTTGACTCCACGCATGGTTGATGATGGCTATCTAATTCTCCTTCTATACCATGGCGTAGTACAAAACCTGTGTATTGCCCGGAAACGAAATGCATTAACTCAAAATATTCTCTTGAACTTTGGTTTAAGGTTGAATGTTCGCAAAAAATTTTCCAAACTATTATTAACTACTTTCATTGTGTTATACCTCTCATCCGGTGGTACCATTCTAATTGTACCCCAACCATCTCCTCTATTTAATATGTATACAGTATAATAGCAAAGAGACAGACAATAAACTTCCAGATTTCCTGTTGTCATTAAAAATAAAAATCGCCACATGACGCGCAATTTTTGCCAACATAGCCCCCATTCGTTATTGTATTGGCGATTCGCTAACCATAAAATAGAACAAAACTATGTTTGTGTGTATGTATGTATGTATGCGTCAATCTTAAAGAAACTGAAACTATATTTACACACTATGTAAAATTGATGAAGTCGATATCGATCGACGATGGTAAATAGTAAAAAAAAAATTCACTTGTTGTCGTGTCGCGCCATTACCTTGCACGTAATTACACACAAAATTCTTAAAACATAACAAGATACATATAAGATGTTGGACGAAGTCAAAATCAAGTTTATTATGTATATTTATACATATCGTTATGTACTTGTTGTGTAAATACAATCGTTTTGATCGTAAACCAACCTTATACTTGCCGCGTAATTCTTGTGGTGTGTGTATATAAGACAACATGCGACCAAAAAATCAATAACACCACCATACACCATCTTATATATGTATATATAAGAAATTCGGTATTGGTTGGTTTTTTTTTTGTTATTATCCAACCTGTCGCTGTGTGTAATGCGCGACTTGATCGAAAGACACACTTTGGTATATAAGAAATTAAATCATCAGTGAAGTGTAAAAAGTAAATTTGATTTTTACCGTTAACCGTGCACGAAATGTAAACATGATCTTAAGATTTTGTTGTATATATAAACATTGTTGTAGTATATATATATATATATATATATATATATATATATATATATATATATATATATATATATATATATATATATATATATATATATATATATATATATATTGTAAGATGGTAGTAGTCGCGAATTACGTTGAAGTCGCAACTTCTTGTATACATAAACGAGTATAGAAAGGTTCTGCTGTGCATATATATAAGTATTGTTAAAGGAACTAATGCCAAATTACCGTTACGAATATAAAAGACAAGAACCAAAAATTTGGATATAATAAAATAATTTGTTGTAGTTCTTGTTTGGTTTAGAACAAAAGACTTAAAGCGACGAACCTGAAATTAATAATTTTTTTTTCTCTAACTTTGGTGACATAATTTTTGTGTATGTGCGGGGATATACAGATATACATTTGTCGGTTTGGATATGTAATTTGATTAATTATGACAGATTTGTCTAATTGATTATGATTGATGATGGTGTATATGGTTGACATGTTGTGCGGCATGTTAAGATATGAACAATGTTAACTGCGTATATTATTAAGACGATTGGGTTTCTTTGAAGATAGATTGAAGTATTTTATAAAATTGTTGAGGTAGTCAAATCGATCATTTAATGTTTCGAGAAGGTATAAGGAGGTTTCAATTATACTGAACAGTTCGGAGCTGTTTTAACATACTTTGGTTTCAAGTAAGGAGATTCACGATTGAGAAGCTTGTCGCGTTCATAGCCGGAGAGGTATACTACTTTGTTTTACCGCCATTTTGGTAAACGTTAGTCTTGACAGTTCATATTTGGCAGTCGTGAAGTAGGCACGTTTTTGGGAGAAACAACGTGCCAACAAAACGCACTATTTATCGTGTAGTGAATTTTTTTTTTCAATAACATTACTGGTATGACTACCAATGGTATGACTACTACAATCTTAAATATTATTAATTCATTAGTAGGGTTGACATTAGTACTTATGAGATAAGCATAAAACTTGTTTGGGTCTGCTGTACCAGTGTCCAGTTCCCTTGTTATATAATATACGGTTAGCTCATGTGGTTTGATTCGTTGGAGCCGCCTTACTTCGCTTGTACTGTCCAGTAGTTGTAGGGCCTCGACGTTGGTGTGTGTAAGAAGTCTCTTCTCATGTTTTCATCACTTCATTATTGTGTATTTCCCGGTTAGTCACGAATCGGTAAGCGTTGGTGATCATTCGGAGAAATTTATTTTGACTTCGTTGTATAATGTCTGCGCGCCATAAATCCATATTGGTTTGAAGATAGTTCAGCCTGTGGCACTTGCGCTCCATTGAGTTATAAGCGTAGATTGTTAGTTTTGTGTCGAAGTGTAAATGTCACATGGGTTGATTTAAACTCATTAAGCACGATTTTTCAGTCAATTGTCCATTTAGAAACGTTGATCATGGCTCGTTGAAGATTTTTCACTGCCTTTGATTGTGATTCGTCTACTGACATAGTTACGGTGTCATCGGCAAACTTACCGATGAATGTTTTATTCGTTGTAGGTATGTCCGCAGTGTAGAGAAGGTAGAGCACAGGTCCCAAAACACTTCCCTGCGGATGGATGACTCTGAATTTACGATCAAAAAGGCATGATTCAAGCAGCTGGCAATAGTTTTGTGGTAGCATTTTGCTCATTTTGAATATCAATCTCTCGTGCCAAACCCTATCAAAGGCCTGGGATACAATCAGAAATACGGCGGAGCAATATTTCTTTTCTTCTAACGCTTGCTCTATTACCGTTGTTATTCGATGGACTTGATCTATTGTAGAGTGGTTGTTCCTGAACCCAGATTGAGAATCAGGGACGTTTACCATTGGCTTTAGACCTTTCAGTAGTTGTTTTTCAAACAGCTTTGATAGGGTTGGAAGCAGTGAAATTGGTCTGTATGATGTTACTTCTTCATCTGGTTTACCAGGTTTCTTCAGTATAACTATTTGGGCCGTTTTGAAGCATTTGGGTACATACTTCAATCTCATACAGGCATTAAATAAGTATGTGATCATGATGATTGCCTTACATGGAAGCTCCTTGAACAGGCCCGGTGATTTGGTTGATAAGCAGGTGTTACGTCAATGTTGGATTGAATGTCATGGGGCTGAAACACCGTTGCTAAGTGTTGAGCAAAGAGTTCCGCTTTTTCTTTGTCCATAACGAGTAGTCCTTATTCATTTCTGGACCTAGCCCGTCGATCAATCCTGTTTGAAGCTTTTGATTAGTCTATTGACTTTGTTACTTACCCGATTGAAAGTTGTCTTGTCAGCGGGATTTTTGGTCAGATGCCATATTCTAGTAGTTAGACTGGCGGCCAACTGAATGTATTCAATGAAATTGTTTGTTTGTTGTTCCAATTCGTCAACTTCCAATTTTTCTTTGAAGTTTTTCTTTTTCTTTTGACTATAGCGTTTATTGATAACACTACAGGGATGTGATCAGACGTTAAGTCGTTAATTCCTTCAACACTAGTGCAACTGAATGAAATAACTTTTGTGATGAAGAAATCAAGTAGATCTAGAATTTTTCCTGCATCCGTTGGCCAATACGTTGGCCCCCCCCTGGAGAAAAATATTCGCAGTTATTTTCTTGAATGGCATTGAACAAAGTATTCCTTTTCCCGCAGGGGAAATTAGCCTGGAACCCCAAGCTGTATGTTTTATATTATAGTCCCCTCCAAAAATAAACCTTGTATCGAGTTTATTGAAGACGTTATTAAATTGTGACTTCGTTGGTGTATGCCGTGGGGGACAGTATGCTGCCGCAATATTTAAATCTGCGCCATTAAATTGAATTGAGATCACAGTTGCTTGCATATAGCTTTCACGAATATCGTCTCGTTGATTATGTTTGATATTATTTTTAATAAGTACAGCTGAACCACCTCCGGCTCTTTCACTAGGATGGGTTGTCCAGTAGGAGGTAAATCCCTTTATTCTGATAAAACTATTGTTCGAGAAGTGTGTTTCTGAAATCAGAGCAATGTCTATGTTGTTTGTATGGAGGAATATTTCAGTTCTTGGGCTCGTTGGATGAGCCCATTAGCGTTCAGTTAATCATTAGTGTGTATGCTGACTTTTTCGCTTTCCAGCTTTGATACTCTCTCTGCTAGGTGACCAAGTGTCTGTTGAATTTGATTAAGCATTTTAATAATTTCATAGTCACCAGGCTCTTTATTCCATTCTCTGTGTTTGTTGTTTTGGTTTGAATCATCAGCAGATAATTTGGTGGCTTGCGCATAGGATAATCCAGCTGTGGATGGTGTAATGGTTTTTTGTGGTTTATACACAGCATCCTTTATAATTTGCAGTATGTCCTTGTTGGTGACAAAGAGTACACGAAGGTGCTATATCTGTTAGTTTATTGCATTTTGTCGTGTGATGATTTCCAGCACACCTAACGCATTTTGTTTGACGATAGCAAAAACTCTTGGTATGTCCAAGTTGTTGACAATTCGTACATTGTGGGATGCCCCTTGTCGCAAGTTTCTTGATATTGTATACTTTTTTATTGTTGTCTTTTTGTTTTAAGTCGACGTAAAACAATGGAAAGTGTTTCTTGACTTTTTCAACATTAATTGTGATCATTTTATGTATATGTTGGTAATACCTGCGACTTCATGTCCCATTTTTTCTAAGTCTGCTTTATTTTCATCGTGGCTAATGGAAGATGGTAAGCCTCTGATAACCACTCTATAAGCCTTTTCGCTCTTCAGATGGTAAGTATGATATTCTATATTTTCTAGTTTGTTGTTGTCTTCTTTTTTTAATTCTTCCAGTAGGTTTTGACATTTCTGTAATCGTGTTCATTATCAAAGGTAATTCTTATGTCACTATTTGAAAGCGCCTTAAACTTAGTTGATTCTTCGAAATTATTGATATTGCTCACGTTAATGGGTGGAGGCGGTGGTATTTTTGGGTTTTTCTGTTCAGTGTTATTGTTCACACTTTGTGTAGTATTTTTGGAGGAGTTTTCGTTTTTGTGCGCCTACGTTTCTTAGTATTTCTGTTATCAGCACTGGAAATCCTTTTTCCAATTCTTCCTCATCTGTGCAATAATCCTCTTGACTCAGAGCGCTGAATCTATTATTCTGTTGAAAAGCTGGAAATTGCCACAGCACAATCTGTGTTCGAACACAACATTTAATTCCTTTAGGGCAACTTAAAAATCTGGAAAGTGTAAGATTACAATTTTATCTCAGATCACTTATATCTTCAGTTTGAAGTGGTAATTAAGGCTGTCAAAAAACCGACTTCCGAAAGAATCATCACTTTAGTGGCCTGATGTCACCTATCCAAAATCATAAATATTGGAGAAGCTCTAGATTATCGTCTAGAATAGATTCGAAAATTGCTCCTTGAGGATGTTCTTCTATGCATTTGTACATCTGGGGAGTCACCACCCTCGATCGCTTTTTGCTGGCCGCATCACATCTTTCTGGGACATCTGTCTTGTTGACCTAGAGTCTCTTCCAGAGTGTTGACTTTTGACCCTTACCACATAATCTGCCTGTTCCGTGGTCATCTGCTCCTCAGAGATCTCATTAGTATTTTCGAAGTTAATTTGCCGATCTGCTATAGACCTGGTTACTTCGAATTTCTCATGATCTTGAAGCTTCTTTATTACATTTGACTTCAATAAAAAATTCACACTATGACAGCCCCATTAGGTTAAGTAGAAAAAATACATCTCTTATATAGACATCCGTTAAGCAAAAGACTAATTCTTACTGAAGATTGACCTGGGGAACCACGGGCTCTGGAAAGACTGGAAATTGTCGGCCTAGATTATTTAATACTTTGATATAAACACTCGCTTCAGCTCAACCGAAACAGCAGCCTGAATGTGTGAAGACCGGTTTCGGATTCTTAAAAACCTCTGCACAGTTTGCACAGTCTGTAGCATGCCAATTAAGTAGATAAGGTCATATTGGTATACTGAGTGTATGATAGGTAAGTGGGTTGCTAAGTATCGGGCCAGTCGATGACCCTGGTGATCGAAACAACTGTAAAACACTCGACGCAAAAATAGAAAACGATATAAAATTGCTAAAAGGAAAAAACCCAAAACCAATCTGGAGGCTCTTCTGTTATAAAAAAGTTTTGAAGCTGCAATCCCAAGTTATCTCTAACAACATAATTGAACTAGAACTATATAGTGCAGAGAATCGACTGGACTCAATAAACTTATTCATGTAAATATCTCCAATAGGCTTTATTGACTTAACCTTATCATGACTCGAAGTTATCTGCGAGGAACACTATAGAGCTCTGTCATATTCTAACGAAATGGGATGAAGTAAACGTTATATTGGTTTATTTAGAGTAGACAATTCTCTCTCTGTAATCCAAACCTTCTTGGACCTATAAATGTATCACTCTTTCTTTTGAAATCGTTGGAGAAATGAATAAGGATTCACATTTAGACCTTAAGAGAACAGCTTTTTACTCTATCGTAGTACCAATTGAAGATCGTCGCCGGATGTAGCTTAATGGTTAAGAGAGTTTCTCATCACGCCGTCTCGAGTTCGATTCCCGCCGTTGACCAAAAATTAACATGCAACTGGATGACATAAAAACGCGATTGTGTGTATAAACATTCATTGGGTTGACCACCTACAATGTGCACCAATCGTTAAAAAAAATGAATCATAAGGTCTCAGTTAAGACGCGGTAAGGGCCGTTTACGGCCTCTAAGCCATAGATTATTTTTATTTTTTAAGTACCAATTAAGAAATTTCTCCGACACAAAAATACTCTACGGTAAGCTTTCTGAAATATCTTCCAGGGGAAACTTGTTAACTAAAACAGTAGTTATGAATCCTGATGTTCTAAATTCTATTACCGGGGTCGACTGAAGAATTGTTTCTCAGAATGTACCCTTTGAGCGACTGACGCACCCAGGCTCACGTTTTGGTGAAGCGATCTGGGCCGATAATCTTCTTATCAGAATTTTCGACTACCAGTTGACCTTCAGTAGGATTAGCTTTATTTCCATTTACGCATGACTACGTAAGAAGAGTATACTCTTTCTGTGAAACTAGCGTTACTCAGGCTACAACAAACATTCAAGCGTTAATCGATCCGAAAAGGAAAGAATCTCGTATTAAAGTCAAAAAGTAGTGAACGAGCTTCGATATCACGAAGAATTCCTGAGTCATAGCAGCGTTACTACAAGCTAGGCGCTCATTGAATAAGTTTTTCGAAACTGCTTATGAGATCTATCGGAAGCAGTTAAACAAGGATGACTCTGGAAGAGATTCACGATCAAAAAGACAGAGAACACATAAAGAGGTTGATGCTGTCCTCTGTAGGTGATCCAAGGTGATAACAGTATAGAGGATAATAACTCTCCACTTGCACAAGGCTGAATAGTGTTGAGCATACTGAAGGAGTTATTTTTGATGATGGCCTTCATTGATGTACACAATGTACACAATTTTTGAACATAATCTAGATCCTATCCAACATGTAGGGTTCCGTATTGGTATCAAGGACGTGTACGGATGAATGCATATTTAGACTAGAGATTGGTAGAAGGTGTTAAAGGCAAGAAGGTGATAAAGGCAATACTTTGAAGATATCCTGAAAATGACCCGGACTTGTACTTCCTTTCGACGGTAACATAGAAATTGAGAGAGACAGAATATTATGATATAGATATAACTGACGAGCCGAGATATCTGACCATATTCTAAATGGACCATATGCAATAATAGTGGTCCATGCTTGCGGGCCTATGGCTCTCAGTTAATATCGATATACAAATTGTTTTTCAGGCTTATTGCACTGTATATTTTTTAAAGAGCCTGTTTCTTGATACCATTTGTGTTAAATATAATTTTCCAGCAATATGGTGGAACTTTTTGACGGAAGCCTCAGTATTCAGATAAACATTTCTATGTCTTCTACTTGAGAGTACAGAAAAAAGTGTCCCTAACAAAGGAAGTAAACTGAACAAATATTATCATTCGTGAATGTTGAGATGGGCTGAGTTAGATTTTCTGACTAAAAATTGTTCTTACTGAAATAATTGATGCCTGCCTTATAACTGGTCATATACACTGGATTGGGGTGCTCTTTCGATGTGTTGTGAATGCTCATCACATAATCTGGGGCAGCACTGATATCAACGAGAGGGGTGAGGTATTTTTTTGATTACCTATTTAAAATAATAATCTTTGGGTGTGTAATATTGGGCAAGAACCTAGCTTTATTAATTAAAAAAAGTTATATTCTATATAGTCAGGGAATGGAGAGAGGCGCAAGAGCACACCTTCCCTGACTATCGTTATATAACCTTTAGCCTTAACGTTTCCGCTGCCACTCGGAAAGCTTTTAGGAATCTTACAAGGACAAACTGGAGCAAGTATGGGAAAACGCTTACAGAATTATCAACGCTGGGGGCGTTTGAGCCGCCAGCGACAATGGAGGAACTGAATTGAAGTCCAAGGAACTGGAGACCTACCGGCAGGCATGTAGGATAGCTGTTAATATAGCCAAAAGTACGAGAGAGGCTCAAGACTAGGACTTCTATAAGGAGGACCTCAGAAAATACAAAAAAAGAATTGAGGAAGGCACAAAGAAAGACTCTTCTACGATAAAATGGAAGAAGTCTTCGAGACCTCTCGTCTTTGGAAGATACTGTCTACTAATCTTTTCAGTCCCAGTAATTTAATTAAACTGAATGGATCCTGGACTACTTCTTGTGAGGAATCTTTATAACGTCTCATCGAAACCCACTTTCCAGGAAGCTTCGACGACTCAACAAAGACAAGGACTCATCGAGAAGCACAGTCACTACGCATAGAGAATATCGTAACCAAAAAACGGATCCTATGGGCACTTGAAGATTTCGAATCTTTTGAATCGGTTGGTCTTGACAGAATCATTCCAGCAGAGATTCAGAACAAATCGAGGATTATGCTCCACTGGCTGGAAGTAATCTTCAAAGGGTGTTAAAACTGGTTAGTTTTTAAGAGTGTTTAAAACTATATTTCGCGGGAGTGGGCAGAGGTCAGAGTGATCTGTATTTCGAAAGCGGGTAAATGTTCATATGGCTACCCAAAGCGCTAAGGACCCATAACTCTATTATCCTTTCTACTGAAAACCTTGGAAAAGCTGATAGATATCTTAATACGCTGAAAATAAAGCCTAGTGACTGGGCCCAGTCTCAGCATGCTTACTGTAAAAGGAAATCTGTGCACACAGCTCTCGGGGTCCGAGTGTTTGCTTTTACAGATGACGTAGCGATAGCTGTTTCTAGTAAATATTGAAGCACGATGAAGGAGGTAATCCAAAATGTCCTCCTTATCAGTACCAGGTGGACAATCAGATGTAAACTGGTAATTAGCTAGGTAGTAGATCAACCTTTCCCGGTAGAAAATCAACCTTTCTTAAATTGCAAGAGACTAGCTTTTACTGACAAGGCAATATTTCAAGGCGTAATTTTGGACAGTCAGCTAAGTTGGAAGCTCAACATTTTGACAAGAATAAAAAAGGCTAATATATAGGCATGTACTCCTCGCCTAAAGCCGGTTCTGGTACACTGGCTATTCACTTCCGTGGTAAAACCTGTACTTGTGCATGGATTGAGCGTATAGTGGCCAGCTCTGGATAAAGTAACGTACAAAAAAGGGATCGAGGAAATGCAAATAACGAGGCGCTGAGAACTAGACCTGCACGTGCCTTGGTGGTCATGTTTCACCTTCTCAGCGTCGATATTTATGGTCAGCAGATGGCGGCGACTACGGCCACCCGACTATCAGCCATATCTCAGTGGAAATGTCTTCAGACGAGGCAATCGACGGTTATTAGATCGCTAAGGAATGAATTGGCGAATCTAGCCTACCGAACTACCTATCCCTAAAAAAAATCTTATAGAAGTGGGTCGGTTGGAACGGAAGCACTTAAATTCTTCACAGATGGTTCCAAGCTACACGGTAAAGTAGGAACTGCAGTGCGCATACCAAGCAGAGGTGGTAGCGATTGAGGAGGTCCTGAATTGGTTGAGACATAATATGGTACCCTCGACTGATATCGCAATTTATGTAGTCAGGCGGCAATTTCGTTTACATAGGTTGTCTCTGAATGAGATGAGTGAGCATTTAACATTCAGAGAATTGCAGCCAGACGAACGAACGAAGCATGGTACAACTCTCTACCTACTACCCAAAAGAGCAAAGTTGGCGAGGTTCATTAAGCAAGGCAAGTCTGGCCAAAGATGGACTTGAAAAAGATACTGATCTCCATATGAAATCGTGAATTAAAAACGATCGTGAGTAGTGACGGTAGTCCACCTCCTATGCTCAAGGCCGGCGTTTGGCACACAAAAGACATGAATATTCGGGTTAGTTCTTAATGGACTGCCTCTTTGATCTCGAAAACTGTAAGGTGCGAAACTTATCACACTACATAAGTAACTCAAACTGGTTCTCATAAGAAGTAAGATCCTGTGGTATCACAACGGACCGTCACGGGTCTAAGTGTGCGGTAACAGCCACTCTACCTAACCTAACCTATAACTGATCATAATTATGATACGTTCACCTAGCATTTTTCCCCTGTCATTGAACTTAGATGGGCTCAATGTGACATCCCTTCCCAAACGATTTCTCTCAGTCGCAACGAATAATGAAGGATATGGTCCTCAAATAGTAACCGTGAGCATAAGGAAAACAATATGTTGTATAGAACCAATGCTATATTGTGAGCACGTTGATCAGGTTAAACGTTCGGATGAGGATCGATGATGTTTGCATTACACATCGAATATTGATAAAACGTGAAATTGTAATTAAATACTCCGATTGATGGATCCGATAACAACTTTATATTAATAATAAGTAGATTTTTTTTTTCTTAATCTAACGGAACCCATTAACTCTCCCCATAAAAAATTTTGATTTCTTGTAATTTCATTTCCCATTAAAACCAACAAAACTCCAATAAAAATCCAAAAATTCATAAACAACCTTTATAATGATAGAGTATTGAACTTAACTATCGAAAAAAATCTTAATCACTCTTCATAATAAACAAAACAGAAACCATACAATAAAGCTTTAAGATTTCCGTCTATATATTTATAAGACTCGGGTCTGATCAATATATACACACACACACAGCCACATGTACAAACAAACATAACAAATCTAATATAATTGGTAATTAGAGGTAACTCATTGAAATCTTCAAATAAAATCAGCAAATAAACAATCTGGACGATCAAAGAAATCCAACTGTACTCGTTGTGGTGCTCAAACGCTTTTTGTTTTGTATATAAGAACATTGGTATATAAGAAGAAAACCGTGTACATGATCTATGCCATATGTTTGATTGACTGAAAATCCAGATGGATCGTTTGGTTCGGGTGTTGTTGTAATTTGTCGGTTTTCGCATATTGTTTGATGTCTCTGTTCATAATTTGAGATGCTCTACATTTTGAGATGCCTCTTCGATTGATATTAATGATGCGTGGGAAATTCGAGTTCTTGCAACGATTTTGAGCTATTCTGTTTTAGAAATCTGGACAAGATTAAAAGTTAGGTGGTTCAATGTTAAACCGACATAAAATTGAACAATGGGGAATGTTAAATGATTTCTTATCGCCCAGGTGGCGCAGTGGTTAAAGCTGTGGCAGTTGGGGCGATAGGTACCGAGTTCGAATCCCGATAGGGGCGGGATGCAAAGGGGATTTTTCACCATACGATTACGATCGGTGGTGTAAATGAACACATCTATGACCCCCTGTTGGAGTGCAGAATTCATGGGCCGACCCATCTTCCATGTCAGTACTATAGGCTGGCATGGAGCTATGAAATGTGCAGATGGTTCTACGTAAATTGGACCTATAGCCGTACATCCTCGATTTGGCTGCAAAGCGTAAGGTAAGAACGTAAATAAGTGAACCGCAAAAAAAGCTAGGAGTGCCTTGAGCCCCAAAAAAAGTAATAAAAAAATAAAAAAAAATGTTTTCTTATATTTGTGATTCAAAACCTGCAATAACAACAGAATTAGAGTAAAAACAGGAGAACCTTATTTCCAGGCACTGAGAACATTGAATGAGGTCCGTCATAAAGAGTGGTGCAAATTATAGGTGGTCAGTCTAACGAATGTTTTACAGACAACCGCATTTTATGTCATCCAGTGCATTTTTAATTTTGGTCAACGGCTTACCATTAAGCTACAACCAGCGACGATAATGTAGATTCTATTTCCACCAGACAACAATGTTAAACCAGCCGTGTGGGACTGGATGGAGAGGATAACCAAATTAAATGCACGCCAACGTATTGGAATATTTAAGTTTAATACTCATCAAAGTGTTCCTTAAATCGAGAAGTTATGGTCGTGTTTTAGAATGAAATCTGGACCGTTGAACCAAAGCCTATTTTGTAGTAACTCGCTTCTGGTGAAATACTGTAGTAACTCTTCTAGTGAGATGTGCTCGTTAGTATTTTGGATGTTCTAGTAGCTATATAGGTTTTCCAAACCTTGGGCGGTTTAGATAGCCAATCTTAGGTGATTGATAAATTGGTGTATAAAAACACTTTCGAACCGGATGGTAAACATAAAGACCTTTAAATGCAGCCGCGTTTAGCTCTAATCGAGGAATAGATATCGTTTCTATCGGAGCTACCTTTGTTTCGCTGCAACCAGATTCATCAACCCAGCCTTTAACACCTTTAGCCAAAGTGATTGGAATAGTATAGTCTGGCAAATTGTTACTGGTGCAAGTAGACCTAACGGATCGAAAATTCTGGATATCTCCGAAAGGATGATTTTTTAGTGTACTTGTTTGACTTGGGTAGGGATAAATGAGAAAAAAAGTTGTCTCAAACAGACCCCTATCTCCCAAGAGGAAAGTTCTCGTTTTTCAGCCGGGATGGGTCACAAAAATACTGGATGGTTCGTTGCCCACTTTCGTATATTAAACCCACCTAATTCGAGCCTACGGTTCCTTTTGAAGCTGCAATACTGCTTCTAGTGTTTCTTCCACTGACATCAGGTCATCCATGAAGAAATCGCGTTTTAGGATTTCAGAACCAATCTGGAATTTATCAGAACCCTTGAGATAATGGAGCGATTGATTGGCTTAAAAGGGTGTGGGTGCGGTACCGTATGTGATGGTGGTTAATAATAAATTTTGAATATTTGGCGTTGGACTTTAACGCCAGATTATCTTTTGATAATCTCTGTCTTTCGGATGGATGAGTATTTGCCTATAAATTTTCTCGATGTCGGCAGAAATTACAAATCGGTGTTTTCGGAATCGAATTTAAATATTTATTAAATTCTGTTGAATCACGGGACCGACCAGGAGATTATTATTTAAGGATTCTCAGGATGCCGATTTCGCGGAAGCATCAAACACAACACGGACTATAAAGCCGACGTACTAGAGATACTGGATGATGACCCATATAGTAGTTTTTGTTTGGAAGTGCATGAATCTCTAATTCGGGTTCTGTTTTACCATCAGTGGGTGCATGAAATAAATGCTCAAAACCAAGTAGAACATGTATTTGCCTTGAGTGATAAAACCCGGGTTCGTCAATCAACTGTGCTGGAAGTTAAGCGTGAGTTCTAGGTATAAGCCTGCGGGTCGTAATTTTATAATCATGATCAACACAAGATCTTACTTTGAGATCGGATACTCCTTTGCCCAGTCGAGCCCGTGATCCATTCAAAGTATCAATTAAAATACTAGCCTAGACTCTAGGAGTTCTTACATGGAAAGCTACCTTTCGCAACTTTCTGTTATGAACCGAAATAATTACAATTTCGATCTCCACTCCCGGGAGTATTGATATTGTTGATGGGTTCAGACAGAGATAATTTTCGAAAATTTCAGCTATTGGTAGATCAGAAGATGCCAGATCGCTCTCTACGCCGTGGAGCCATCGTCGCCGACAGCGACCTCTTCGCCTACCGAAAGGCGGTTCTCCCTTAAAGGTTCGCAGTATCATTCGGTTTGGTTCAGCACGTAGAACGTGTCCGAGCCAGCGTACTCGATGTCCTTTGATTTCATGCACGATATCAGGAATTTGCATTAAATTCCTGATCTCGTGATTGAAAAGATCTCGGTAAGTGCCATCGACGTCGTATTTTGGGCCATATATCACACGCATGATTCTTCTCTCGAATGTTAGAAGCCATTTTTCGTACTTATCCGTCAAGGTCCTCTCACATCCATACATGACAACGGGTCGATCAACACTCAATTGATCAGACAAGTACAATTTCAGCTTATCCGCACTTGCAAGATACCTTGATTTCAGCAGTGGACGTAGATAATAAAGCCCGATTTCCAGTGGCAAGGTGAACCTTGATATCCTCTCCCACACTATTATCGTGAGTAATGAGGGATCCAAGATACTTGAATCTCATTACTCCTTCAAACGTGCGGTTCCCAGTACTGAAATCAATTGCGTCTTGGTCTCTAAAACCAGAGATCAGATTTTTCATTTTGGACTCATTCATTTTGAGACCACCGGAAACTGAACAAGTTCCAGTGGAACAAGTATCTCTTTCTATCATCTGCATATGCTTAAAGTTGATTGGATTGTCGGAATAAGATATTTTTCAACATGATATTAAAAAGTATCGGGGAACCCTCATCTCCTTGTCGAACACCAGAAGTAATTGCGAAAGACATACCAGTGAAAGTCTCAGCCGTAACGAAAAAACTAGATCAGTGACTGAACAATTTGGACGTATCATCCCGAGAACTAAAACTAAAGGAGAACTATACTGCGGTAACTCTCCCATTTCAAGCGATCACACTCTTTGAGTATTGGGATCACACTAAAAGATCATATTGCTAATCATCTATGATGATGCATTTGACGATTGTTGATTTAACTAGTTAGACCGAAGCTGCTGTCAATATAGTCAAGACCGGTTATACTTCCAGAACAAGCTCTGTTGATCTAGATGATCATTGTTTACTAAACTCAGCCATCGTTAGACTCGAATCACGCAAAATTTGAAGAGATTAGTCGATCCATTTAACTGATTTAAGATGAGTGTATTAGCGTGATGTATATCTTCAAATGGCCGAGCGAACTGATGTTGTCCTTTTGCGCTTTCGAAACAAGACAAATTTAAGCGGATTTTGGTCTTTATGCGAGTTTGGGAGAATCTTGTGGTAGAAATTAAATGTTCCTAAAATACGTTCTAGGGAGTCTTCAAACTAATCCCGAAATGTCCAATTAATGGAAACTGAAACTTCTCACGTCCTGGAACTGTATGGTATATTGTAACAACTGCGTCGGTCGGTCTGCGTAACATTTGCTTGACGATCGACAAATATTTCGCCTTTTATGGCCGGTTAAAGTTGTATAGTTTTTTGAGAAGACCGGCATAAATCGAATGCGTTTACTGTGACATTGTATATCGTTTAACTCGGCTATTAAAACCGTTCAAAAGAAGACTGGTTATAATCCGAGGCCTACATTCAGTGTCGTTGTGCCATGAGTTTTGATTTCAATTCAGTTGACTGCTGTTCACTACGTCTAAATTCGTGCAGTCAGCGTCAATTGAAGACGTTTGTGGCACCAAAGTTGTGATTAGATTTGTAAGCGCGCTCGATTTCGGCTGACGATGAACGATTTAGTGTTGCCGTGAATTTATACCGAATTTTCACTCGTTCAACTTGGTTTCGTAGCTAATCAAACAAATTGATTTTGAACTTTTCTACAATTATTGATTGCATTCCCATTACTTTTATTGAGATTTAATTTTATTGAATTTTAGCATGATGCCGGTACTACTTTAGACACTAACACACAACTGTCGAGCATGCAAGTGGTTACGAGCTGTTTAACTACGAAGAAAATCTCGAGACGGAAAAGACAAGAACTGAAACTCGTTCACTTGTCGATCCTGATGGCAAAACTTCTTCTTCCCATGGAAGAAGGAACAGGTTGTATACGACCACGCTTTCTCCAGGGAACCAGACTTAAAGACAGAGGGTATCTTCTGGCTTTAGGAGAACCGAGAGAAGGGTCCAGGATCGGAAAAAATTTCGAAACTGAGTTTTAAAGAAGATGTACTTCACGAGCGCCGTGTGCTTGTCAAAGACAAGATCATAGATTTTGATGAGGGACGACGTTCATCACTCTGTGATTTGTACAACGGCATGCTTAGAATGCAGTGCATAAACGATAGAACTCTTAGGTGGGTCCTCGAAACTGTACCGACTCTACAGCCCTGGTAGTACAAACGGTAGTACAAGAAATGTATCCGAAGGGAGAAAACATTGAAAAGGAGATTAATCTATGAGGAAGTGGATAGCCTTACGGCAACCGCTAAACTTCAGAAAGTTCTCTGTGGGAACATGAAGGTCACTATCGGAACTCTAGAGAAACCTGAGGGAACTCACACAAGTACAAATCAGGAAGCTTTAGATGTACTAATGAAAACTTATTTTCCCGAAGTCTTTAGAGTCAGTTTGGCCCTGGGGTACAAAGATCCTTTGAAACAGCACTCCATGAAGTCGTTGGACGAATTGAAATTCACTGGACAACCAAAAATTCTGGACATTGAAGGCGCTTTTGACGCTTTTGTCCTGAAAGAAATGGTATAGAGACCACATTTGTTCGGCGGTTTAGCGCCATGCTTAGGTCCAAGAGAATTACTGTAGAGTAAGGTAGTGATACGACCACGGTAATCACCCGCAGGGATATCCTCAGGGTGGGATTCTGTCTCCACTCTTATGGCGTCTTGAGGTCAACTCATTCCTAGTCCAACTAGACGACAACGGATTTTTCTGCCAGGGTTATGCTGATGATATCGCTATTATTCTGGTAGGTAAATATACGGATGTAATATGTGGTCGCATACAAACTGCGTTTAACATAGTTAACCCTAGGAAATCTGAGATGGTCCTTTTCACTAGACGCAGGGCTCTGGAAAACTTTAGTCTTCCAAAAATTGGGGCTCATATGAACCCACTCTTTTCGGAAGTCAAGTTGCTGAAGATCTGGTTAGATCGGAAGATTACTTGGCAAAAACATATAGAAGATGAATGCAACAAAGCATGCAACATATACTAGAAATGCACAAACAGTCATTTGGTAAATCATGGGGCCTGAAACCTAGACGCGTGTACTGGCTATACGTTTCAGTGATCAGACCCACAGTCTCGTTTGTCGCATTTATTTGGTGGCCTAGAACAATGAGCGGAGTTGAAGGGAGACCTCTGAATCGCCTTCAAAGACTTGTTCGTCTTGGTATAGTATAGGATCAATGAATACCAACCCTTATGCAGCTCTTGAGATGGCTGTGGATCTGCTGCCGCTTGATCTTTGGATCAGAAGGTGTGCAGTGCAAATAACGGAAAGACAATCTATTTGGTCCTTGGGGGCACTGTCAAATATGGAGGGAGGTGAGTTGGCACTCAACTACCCACATGTCCTTGGACACTATGGTGACGAAGCACGTCTTCGGGAAATTATTTCATGTAACTATTACCGGTTATCACATATGGGACTATAACAGCCCATCCTACCCCTCTTGGTGCCGATAAATTCTAGAGATCGTCGTATTTGCATTCTTTCTAACAGCCAGGCTGCTCTAAAGACGATTGGTTTCAATACCGTTTCATCGAAACATGTTTTGGTAACGAAATCGACTTAACTTAAATCGACTAGACCTGAATACCCAGTCACATGGGTGTCAAAGGGAGTATATTGGCCTATAAATTGACCCGTTTGGGTGCGGAATCCACTTGTGTGGGACCTGAGCCCGCTCTAGGAGTGGCGTCACTATCTCTTAAACAAGAAACTGACTATCACTTTCGAGATCTGCACCAAAAGAGATGGAATAATCACATGTTTTGTCGACTATCCACAATCTTCTTTGGATCAGTAAACCAGCAAAGATCCCAGCCTTTCTTAAATTATGACAGACGCACTTTAAGGATCTTGCTGGGCATTCTCACGAGGCACTGCTCCCTGAATAGTCATATGTTTCGAATGAAAGTTCGAAACATCTCATACTGCGAACAGTGTGGGGACGGATAGAAAGAAACACTTTTTGTGCTCCTGTTCTTCATACTCTTCGCATAGACTGCACTGGCTTTCGGCTCACAATTCTTATTTGAGGATCAATTGACGACCTTGACGATACTAGATAATTCAATTGAATTATGTAATGCGATATTAGGGGATTCCATGCAAACCATACGTCACCAACATTGTGCTTACAAGTTAATGTCATCAATTCTAATTCAAGCGTGTGAACACAGTGGAAATACCAATAAACCATTTACATATATTTAAGTGTGTTGCTCTTACATTTCAAATCCGACATCTTTAACATATATCCCATCTATAACTCAAACAGTAAAAGTATAATATCGAGATGACGCACATGATGCAAAAAGCTCACCTTTGAAATTATAAAAACAATGTCTTTGACCGGATAATTAAGAAATAATTAATCGCGACCATTTTTTTGTGTGTCGTCTGTGTGCGTGTGTACCTGTATGCCATACACATATATAAGCACATTTCTAATGTATAATTTATGGATGCCATAATGAACACATCATCATCTTAGATATATACTCCTATGTGTGTGTATATGCGGTGATATAAAAAACATCGCGACCTGTTTGATTCATAATAAATTTATTGCCGTGCGAAATCAGTCAATTTTTACTGTGTGAATTATGCAAATCGATGGGGTGCGAACCGGCACTAAATCAAAATTTTTTTTTGTTAGATCTCTATGATTTTATTCTTAACGCTTAGCTATGGCATAATATAGTCATTAAGAGATGGTTTATCCACATAATGGGTTGTTAATGAGCAGCAACAAATCGTCGAATGCATAAGAACAAAAAATTAATTAACATTTTTAACGATGCGGGAATTGTAAGTCGACGCTCAGCTTCGGATCGTATACATAAATCTGAACATCGACCTGTCGTCTGGGGGAATTAAAAATTCATAATTTTTTATTTGATTTTTAATCGAAATTTTGGTTCGACGATACATAATTCATATATGCATTACGGTACATGAACTTGATAGATTCTTAATTATAATTATTTTTTTTGTTTTGGTAATTTATTGGCTACAGCTCCAAGAAGTAAAAGTTACGTTTTGGATCTGGGTATACGTGTAACAGTGTTTGGGGTATTCTCGAAGAATTTAGATAAATCATTCGATTATTTACTTTTGTTTTTTTTTTGTTGGTTTCGAGTTCGGATTAGTCGGTTAAGATAAATCGAGTATAGGCTGAATATAGACATAAATTAAGTATTTTTGGAATGTTGCTACTTCTTAGTCTTTGTTTGGTATCGAAAT
>OZ010736.1:54045264-54120264 GCA_963932295.1 Tipula lateralis | reverse complement strand
TTTTATTTTATGGTCAAAAAGGATCCAATAGATACTGCATTCCAAAACATCCACAACAGATAACACTGATTTAGTGAAAATTCTAAGCGAACCAAAATCAACTTGAGCGACATGTTTAAGATTGGATGGGGATCGCTTGACGGGTGGTCTTATCAGAAAGTTTATTTTACTTTAATAAGCGGCTACTTTCATTTCTTTCATTGGATTGTAGTGTGTCATACAAGAAATCTACTTTTGTGTATTGTGTGATTATTTGTTCTAAAAGATAAAAACGGACATAAGATAGGATGTATAATGGAATGGAATGAATGCTTAGGTTAGCTAGATATAACTGTACTATACTATTTATTTATTTAAATAGTTTCTCTTGTAACCGAATTGACATTGAATTAAATCATCATATTGTATATGAAAATGCTGTCGGGTCATTGCGGAAATTTCTATAAGTAGTTCATGTAGTTAATGTAGTAGTGTAAGCTTCGTAGTGTAAATGCTCTATGCTAAATTTTAAAACTAATTTACAGAATTAGATCAAGTAGAATTAGAAAAAATTGCTTCCACTCTGAAGCACTTGCGCAACTGGGAAAAAGTACTTGAAAAATGGAAGATAACGTCGACATTTCGAAGGAAACAAATAGATGATAACAAAGACAGCAATTTACATCACATTCTTAAAGATTGACCACTTTATAATTACCCAAGTGATCCAGAGTTGGGTAAATAAATCAATATCAAAATTAAATTAGTTTTTATTAATTCTATTCTTATAACACCTTAAAAAAATACTATTGACCAGACTCGCGCCATTAGAATCTCTAAAGCAACGCCTTTATTCAACCTTTATTCCTTTAAGTTTCTTTAACATTACTACTCAGAAATTTTCAATAGACCCTAGAACTAAATATTTAATATTCCAGTGAATAAACAAAACGATGAAATTAATACTAGGCCCATGCATACAAATATCTTTTCCAACAAGAAAACCAACAGCTAACTTTGAAACGATCAAATTTTTATTAGATCGTTTCGAAATATTAATCTAGAGTGTAGATATCATTCATTTATAAAAGAAATAAATTTTTCAAATAATATATATATATATATATAAACACATGTAAAGCACATTTTTTTTTTAAAACAATTTTTTTTTTAAATATTTTTTTTTTGCATACCATAAATCATTATAATCATAAATAAAATGTTTGCTAATATAAACAAACTATAAGTAATAAAACAATAAAGTAATAAAACATCCTAAAGCAATAAAATAAGGATTATAAAACATATTTTTTTTAAACAATAGGATAAACCACATTTAGGTCGATCTATAAAATAGATTGAATGATAATGATTGGTTGACAAAATAAAAGAGGGTGGATCTCATTTATCGATCGGGAGAGTTTTTTTTGGCGATCGAAAGAAAACTGATAAACACGTAAATTGTGTGATATTAGAAAAAATAAGATCAAGTCTTTTGTTAAAGTAAAGTTTAAATATTAAATCATTAAATAGTCATTACAAGTTATCATTAATAGTTATAAATATATATAAAAACAAAAACACATAAATTGTGGTAAAGATATATATATATATATAACATATGAGATCTTAAGATGATCAAATGTTTTATTTATAAAAATTAATAGATAAAAGACATTAATTGATAACAGTTATAGTTTGTTATTGTTACATAAAGTATAGTTTTGTTTTGAAACACACCTACAGTGGTTTAAAGTGAATAGGAACTATTATATAAACAAAACAAAAATAAGAACATTATTTTTAGTTGAATAAAATATCAAAAAAGATTAATAAAATATGTGATAAGTTTTAATTGTTAATTAGTGATTTAAAACTAATAAAAATACTATTTCAATATCATATAAATTACTATAAATAAACATTTACATAAATAACATTTATATAACTAAAAAAATACAAGAACAACATTTATATAAAATAAGTAAAGTTAAATTTTATATGTTCGTGAGCACAAGGAAGATACCTGCGATGTCCAAACTTCACCATCAACAATTCTTTTAGTAAGATTAATTTATGTATTACTTATTAAGATATAGAATAAATAAAATATATGTGAAATGTTTTTGTTTTGTAATCATAAGATTGTTGTAATTATTTTAATGTTTGTTGTTTTAATAAACCCACAGCCTTTGCTGAGAATAAATTAGCCGGCAAAATAAGCAATTGATAGACGTTTCGTTACAACTTTTACCAATCAGGTAAAACATAAAATAAAAGTCTATAATGAAAAACCACTATTCGTAAAAAGTTATCGCTATTCCGAAATTTAGAAAGAAGTCTCCCATATGGATCATGCCAAAGAGAGCCGATGCCATTGGTAAGATAAAAAGCACCTTGTGGTCGATTACCGCAAGTTAAACGAACAAACTAGCGACGATAGATATCCGTAGCGAAACATGACCGAAATCCTTGATAAACTTGGTAAGTGTATGTATTTTACAACACTTGACCTGGCCTCAGGGTTCCATCAACTTGAAGTTGAACATAATGACATTCCCAAAACAGCATTCATTGTTGACTACGGTCACTATGAATATGCAAGAATGCCTTTCAGTTTAAAAAATGCACCATTTACCTTTCAAAGGTTGATGGACAACGTAATAAAGAAAATTCAAGGAAAAATTTGTCTCTGTTATATGGATGATATTATCATCTTTAGCACAAGCTAACAGGAACACATTCAGTCTCAAACAGGTGTTCAGTAGATTAAGTCACGCCAATGTGAAAATGCAATTGGATAAAAGTGAATCGCATTCTTGTGTCACACAAAAACAACCGATGAAGTAAAATCCAATCCAGATAAAATCAAAGCAATACAACATTTTCCTATACCAAAAATCGAGAAACAAATAAAGTTTCTTAGGTTTATTGGGCTACTACAGAAAGTCCATTAAAAACTTTGCTAACATAACAAGACTTTTAACACCATGTCTGCGAAAAAGCAAAAAGATAATCTTAAACGAAGATTACATTAATTGCTTCGAGTACTGTTAACAGTTACAAGTTGAAAATCCAATACTATAATACCCCGATTTCTCAAAACAATTTATACTTACTACCGATGTCTAGAATGTAGCATTAGGAGCGGTATTAAGTCAACGCACAATAGGCAAAGATAAACCTATATGTTATGCTTCTCGAACCTTAACGGTTACTGAATATAAATATTCTACCATCGAAAAATTACTTGCCATAGTATTGGCATGTAAAGTAAATACTTTCGACGATATCTCTTTGGACGAAAATTTCAGAAATCAATTACAATAAGGGAGCCAAAAATACAAATGCCGAAGCATTATCCCGTATCACACCAGAGATTGAAATTAATACAAGCTCTGTGGCTGATGCCCTTTCATTTTAAGATTCCCAAGATAACATTCAAGTACAAACCAAGAATCAACAACGAGATTCAATACCTATAGGTGTATTTGGGAAACAGTAAACCATTTGAAGCGAACTCTATATTTTCCTTACTTAAACAACATAGTCAATGCTATCGTGAACAAATGTAAAGTATGCCAAAGAACGAAATAAAATTGAAACCAATAAAAACTAAAATTCGAGAAAACTGAAGACCCTGCTCGGCCTTTCCTAATTATACATATAGTTATACAGTGCTGGAAAAAAAAAATTGGGCAAACAAATTTATTGCAAATTGGAGTCTTTTTTTGCTAAAATTACAAAACTTTTGAAAGCAATTTGTTTATTGTTTCATTTTAAATACATGTATGACGTAATTTTTTGAAAAAAAAATTGACCTGTAATTTAGGGTTAAAACCCCGAAAAATGCCAAAATATTCAAAATACGTTGAAGGGTGTTAAAGTAATGTAATAAATTAAACACTTATTTTTTATTTTTTTGTTTGTGTTTTATTGATTTATAGAAGTTCAATCTTTCATATTAATATTTTGTTGAACTGCCATTTGCTTTTATTACACCTGTACAACCCCGCAACTGATGTGCAAAAAAATGGGCAAGCAGTTATGTTATTTTACGCCTACCGTTCTTGGCCGTGATTAGGATGCAGATGTTTTATTGTCTGTAATTTATTTTTTGAGTATAAATAGTGCATATTTTGAAAGATTAAGGTATTCTGTAAGTGATCGTAGACAAATAAAGAATAAAGTCCGGTTTTAGTTAAAAAAATGGGAAAAGTTAGTGAGCAGTGTAAAAGCAATATATTGATGTTGGCGCGAGAAAATTTAACCACGCGTGAAATAGGTGAAAGATTAAACATTTCCAAAAGTACTGTCGCGTGGAATATTAAAAAAAATCGAGATGGGCGGTACACAAAGAAAGAAAGGCTCTGGAAGGCACAGAAAGACAACGCCAGTGGAAGATCGTTTTATACTATTACAAAGACGTCGGAACCGTTTTAAAACTTCATTGGACATAAGACAGGATCTTGAGCGAGCAACGGGGAAAAAAATTTCAGCCAGCTTAGTGAGAAAAAGACTTGTTAAAGCTGGGTTGAGAGCACTTAAACCAGTCCAGAAGCCTGAGTTCACATTACTAGTAAAAAAAAAAACGTTTGCTATGGGCCCAGGAGCATGTTAATTGGACTCCAGAGATGTGGAATGATGTGATTTTCTCCGATGAATAAAAATTCAAGCTGCATGTTGGAGATGGAAGAATTCTTGTAAGGAGAAAACCTGGTGAGAGACTTAGCAACGAATGTCTTTTAAGACTTCCACCGAAAATAGAAGGAGTTATGGTCTGGGGATACTTTTCTGGAAGTGAAACCGGTTGATTGTGCTTCCTTAGTTCAAGCGTTACAGCAGCTGTTTATCTGCAGGTCCTTCAGAACGAATTTGAGCCTTCTGTGTTAAAGCTTTTTGGCGAGACTTGCAAATTTATTTTTCAACAGGACAACGCTCCGTGCCATACCGCCAAAATTGTGAGTTTTTAATTTTGAATTGTAGATGGACAAATTGGCTTTCTGATAAACATAAATATTTTGTTAAAAACTTGTTTTTTTTTCTTATCTCTTCATTTAAAGGTGAAAAAGTACTTCGAAGAAAAAGGTATCGATGTGTTGAGCTGGCCCCCGTATAGTCCAGACTTAAATCCAATTGAAAATATTTGGTCTATAATGAAGCTAGAAGTAGCAAGGAAGCGCCCAGAATCGATTGAAGCTTTAAAAAGTTTGTTTGATGATTTGGGAAACCATATCTCCTGCGACTTTGAAAAATTTATCAAATTCAATGAAACGGAGGTGTATCGCTGTAATAAAAGCAAAAGGCGGTCCCACAAAATATTAATATTAAAGATTGAACTTTTATAAATCAATAAAACACAAACAAAAAAATAATAAGAGTGTTTAATTTATTACATTACTTTAACACCCTTCAACGTATTTTGAATATTTTGGCATTTTTCGGGGTTTTAACCCTAAATTGCAGGTTAATTTTTTTTTTCAAAAATTACGTCATACATGTATTTAAAATGAAACAATAAACAAATTGCTTTCAAAAGTTTTGTAATTTTAGCAAAAAAAGACTCCAATTTGCAATAAATTTGTTTGCCCAATTTTTTTTTCCCAGCACTGTATATTACTTATATTTTATATTTTTTTCGTACTACAAAATTGTGACTATAGTTCAGTTTTGCGGTATAGACCATTTTTATATATAATAAGTAAAATAATAATGTAGAATTCATGTTATAAAAAAAGTTAAATGTAAGCAATTTTTTAATATATAAGTGCCACGCAATTTATATAAAACAGAATAAATATTTAAACTACGAAAAATCCAACATCGTATTATTTGTTCTCCGTAATAATTACTAGACCCCACCCGAGGTAATCTATTTAATTAATTATAATACAAGATTCTAGAAAAACTTGATCTTGAATTATACAAACACAGACAATGTCACAGGCGATAGTATCGCATAAATGTCTTCGTTAGCATTGTGATAACTGCTGAAACTTACATAATAGCTGTGGCAGGGAGACGACTGGGCAGAACACTAGAAATGAATAGCGCGATCATGGAACTAAAAACAAAACTGCCATTGTGTAAGTGAAAATGTTCTAATAGTAAATCAATTGAACAGACAATGTAGAAGTACCCATATTAAAGCGGTCAAAAAGGTTTCGTTGTCGAAATAATTATATATAAATAAAAAAATTTACGCAATTAATTCCACTATAAGGAATATTTTAAATAAAAAGAAAATATTATAATAATATTTTATTTTATGGTCAAAAAGGATCCAATAGATACTGCATTCCAAAACATCCACAACAGATAACACTGATTTAGTGAAAATTCTAAGCGAACCAAAATCAACTTGAGCGAAATGTTTAAGATTGGATGGGGATCGCTTGACGGGTGGTCTTATCAGAAAGTTTATTTTACTTTAATAAGCGGCTACTTTCATTTCTTTCATTGGATTGTAGTGTGTCATACAAGAAATCTACTTTTGTGTATTGTGTGATTATTTGTTCTAAAAGATAAAAACGGACATAAGATAGGATGTATAATGGAATGGAATGAATGCTTAGGTTAGCTAAATATAACTGTACTATACTATTTATTTATTTAAATAGTTTCTCTTGTAACCGAATTGACATTGAATTAGATCATCATATTGTATATGAAAATGCTGCCGGGTCATTGCTGAAATTTATATTAGTAGTTCATGTAGTTAATGTAATAGTGTAAGCTTCGTAGTGTAAATGATCTATGCTAAATTTTAAAACTAATTTACAGAATTAGATCAAGTAGAATTAGAAAAAATTGCTTCCACTCTGAAGCATTTGCGCAACTGGGAAGAAGTACTTGAAAAATGGAAGATAACGTCGACATTTCGAAGGGAACAAATAGATGATAACAAAGACAGCAATTTACATCAGATTCTTAAGGATTGGCCACTTTATAAGTATGCAAGTGCTACAGAGTTGGTAAATAAATCAATATCAAAATTAAATTAGTTTTTATTAATTCTATTCTTTGCAGGTCGACATCGATTTAAAGGTGATTTATTTAGAAAAAGATGAATTATTTGTTAAGTGGGATCACTTTATTAAGAAGGTGGATAATTTCTATCAAGAAAGAATAAAAGATTGTGCTTCGAAATCATTTTTCGCTGATCTGCTCAGTAGAAAAGATAAGCTATTATTAATTTTCAATATATGCAACTATTACTGCTCGTTCCAGCTTCAAAGACTATCAACAGGAAACGAATAAAGTACAGTATTAAGGAATCACAAAACTTTAATTCCCACGCCGTACATTCTACGAGAGATTTTTCAGCGGAATGAACGAGTCGAGAACACGTGTGTCAATAGCCCTGTGCAACGAGGGATTAAGCAACGAGGGATCCGAGAACACGTGTGTCAATAGCCCCGTGCAACGAGGGAGTATCAGCGAAATCAACCAATGAAAAGCACGTGGCAGCATAGTAAGTTTTTTTATGTATAGTTTTTTTTTCTTAACCTTTGCTAATTTGCTACTTAAAAATTAAAGATCATATAACGTAAATTTAGAATTAAAACATTTTTAAATAGAAACTAAATATGTAAATTTTCCACCACGTGCTTACACCTAACCATTTCTATTAACCCAATTGCCACGCCTAAAAACAAAATACATGTCGCCGCCATCTTTTAATATTGCTTCTACTATTGTATTGTTATTCATTGCTTATCGAGATTAAAATTCCACCTCGAATCCTCACTTGCATTTACATCCTTATAAATTTCAACGAGCCCTCCAAACAGCAGGGGTCGAGAATAAGATAGCCTCCGGTTTTGGGGGTAACTCGTCTTACCGGAAGTAAACCAAAGGGGAACATCCCGGTCACTTTTACACTAACTCCAAACAAAAATACCTGCAGGTCATTTCGTCCATACCGTCGCATCTCTTCCAAACCACGATACCGGACGTGTTAAAAAATCCCCCGCAAAACAACCATTACGAGCATTTCAAAAACATTTTATTAAACCGTCTCGCGCCATCGGACGAAAGGCAGCTAGAGGCATTGCTCTCAAGACAGGATTTTGGCGACCGTAAACCGTCCAAAGCTCTCAGACATATCGAGAGTCTGGCAGGGAATAATTTCGGTGTCCCAGTCATTCGTTCACTTTGGACCCGAAATCTTCACGAATTGATAAGAATTGCGTTAGCTGCCCAATCCGAATCGGCTCCTTTATCGACTCTAGCCGAGGTCGCGGATCGTATGCACGAAAGCATCAGGTTGCAGCAACCCAAGTTACACGCCGTCAAGAGACTGTATAATCCTCCGGCATCAAGACCATTTTCACGAGTACGAGAGCCACGAATAGCAAAGCCAACTCAGGACAACCATCGAAATCGTCATCTGACTCATTCGCGTCTCGATTGACACGAATTGAGCAAATTGTCAGGCAATTAAATTTAGGTGCACCAGGCCAACGCGGCAGACAATTCGCACGGCCAATAAACCGAACACGTTCACGATCTCGTATACTCGCTCAAACAATCAAGGGCAATATTTTCTAATAATAGTTCGAATCTAGATAAAAATCAACAACCCACTCGATTCCATAATCAAAATAATTATAACCCAAACTAACAAAACCATTTCAGACAACATGGACCTGCACGGTTTGTGTCTGAAGAGTTATTTAATTTGGAAGAAATAAATAATATTGAGACAGGCTATGAACAAACTGAATATCATCCACAATATGTCCCAGATGTGGATTCATTCCAAGATCCGAACGAAGAAGAACGAGATAAACAGGTTTTTCCAATCACCAGTCTCGGAAAATCAATTGGATTAATTAGTCTCAACACACATCAGTCAGGTTTATTGCCTTATATCCACATATCAATAAACAATAAAACAAAACAGGTGCTAACAAATCTTTTATCAATCCAGCATACCTAGATCGGATACAAAAAATTCCACCTATAAAGTTACGAACCCTCTATACAGATCACCTCTATACAGAAGAATATGACTATAAAACTATACATAAAAAAAAGGCGTTAAAACACTTATGTCGATGGTTTATCCATAATAGAACTAATGAAACGCCTAATGAAACGAATCTAGTAAAATAGTGATAGTAAAAGTATAAGTTAAAATTAATTAAATAAGTGAAGTGATAGGAAACAAAGGAATAATTTAGAATTAGTTTTCCGTAGATACAAAAATCGCCTCACCTACACACTCAAAAATATTGCTTACATTTATAATACAAGTCTTGCTTTGTAGGCTATATAATTCAAGCCACTAATGAATTGTAAAGCAAGGAATGTAATAAAATGTATTCTAATGCAAATATAATGTAATGAATTGCAGTGTTTGCATTAGTCCCTAAAATTTCGAAATTTTAAAGCAGGTAAGTTTAAATTTTAAAACAATTCTATTGATAATATAATCAAACCCGTACGATCAATAAATGCGCATGCGTATTATAACTATAAATTATCTTTCTTTTCCTTTCTCGTAGAAATAAACGTTTTTAACTCCTCACACAACCACATTGATCTTCGCGTTTGATCGCTCTTTTTTTTGTTGTGTCTGTTTTACAGTAAAAATAAAAAAAAAACTACTCGTTCTTATCCCGATGGTTTTCAAACAAATCATTTTGGTTCGAATCGCTTGATAGTAATGTATACATCCAAATAAAAAAATCCCCTTTTTATTTTGACAATTTTTTTTATCTTTCATGTTTCATGTGTATTTCGACAGTTACATTCAAATAAATCAGTGAGAATACGAAGTGTATTTATTAATTTTATTTAATTAAATTAATTTATAGTAACAGTGAATAATAATTTATAGCATTGTTTATTCGGTGAGTATTTTTTAATTGTATAATTCATTTAGTGACTCTAGCTTATTAGTTTTATATAACCTACAGCGAAATAAACAGTTACAGGTTTCAATCTTGAAATCAATATTATAATTTATCGAAAGAATTTACTGATCATGGAAAAGAAAGTAGTGCACTGCAAAGTGAAATTGGCGAAAAACGAAAAAACGTGCTACATTGAAATTATTAAGAGAGGAGATTCTTGGGAATACAGCGACGTTTTACTCGCAAGTAAGTGAGGTTAGATATTACAGACATGTGGTGGTAATCATCATAGCATTTTCTAGGTTATTGTAAAATGAAGATTATTATTATCACGAACAAGTACGTAATATTGATAATCTTAATTTTACATTAAACTAAAGAAAATTATTAATAGCTAGTTTATCTAAAGTTAGGATCTTCCTGAATCAAAGAATTCTTATGTATGTAGATATTAATTTTGCAATATTATTTTAGTAGCCATCAACGATGATATATCAGTTTTTGATATAGAATATATCGATGATATATAGGATATAGGATATAGAATATATCCATTGGCATGGAGTTGAAATACCAGAACAATTTTTCCTGGATATTTTTTTTGATCGGTATTTACGCGCCGATTTCGTTTTAACTATTAAACTTAAAATTAACATTCCCGAATCTACCGGTACAATCATTTCTCGATTGTAAAACAAAACTGTCAAATTGGTTTAGAGCTGTACATTTCATCGGAGGTATTAATTTTGCTTCAAGTACATTTGATATTAAATTACAAAAAACGCTTATATTATTCGTTTATATAGGATTTAGAACAATTTATAATGGATTCCACAAATTCGCACGTTCTTTTAAAAAAATTTGATCCAACAAAACCTAACATATTACGAAATCTAATCGACGTAGAACGACGGGCGGTAATACGAGAAGCAGTAAATTTGCTTGTCAAAAAATACGATTATCATCCCGAGCCGGAACATAAACTTGCTCTAGCTCTTGCCATCATAAAATTATTTCCACAATTAAAAACAGAAAATTCAAGGAGTGGTAAAATATTTCATAATCTAAATAATTTTCATTTAAATATATATATATATATATATATATATATATATATATATATATATATATATATATATATATATATATATATATATATATATATATATATATATTTATATATATTATATATTATAATTTAATAATTATGGTTATAGGACCTATTATATAACCGCCAGGAAAATCGAGGCTACATTTTAAGCAGATTGTATCACGTACGAAATAAGTTGTATAAGCATGAATCGGAGGCCTTAGACATTGAACCTAACACTAAATCATCAAAACGGCGATTCAACGTATCGGAAAAAATTAAATATAAAAAAGTTAAGAGTGAGTTGCCTATCCCAAAAAATATTGAGGAGGAACTCCTAATTCTTAAACATTTAAACGTCAACACACAAAAAGATAAGATCAAAGAAAAATTAAAAATTACTCTACATTATCGAGAACAAAAATTAAGAAGCCAGGATAATATTTTAATTTCAAATGCTTGGCCATTTTTTATTACATGTCCAGATTTGGTAAGTTTTTCGTTAACTTTATATTACAAACACAAATTTTAATAAAAACCTTAATTGACAGATACTTTATGATTATGATTTACGGTATCCCGACGCAAGTGGCGTTTTTTTGGAGAATTGGTCAAATGTTCAATATCACATAGAGAACGTTTGGAAAAGCTTTAAAAAAGAAGGAACAGAATTTCTTAAAATCGAAGGTAATTTAAATCATTTTTTTCTGAAAAAATATTTTAAATACCTAATTTTTGTGAGAATTAAACGAACATTTATGTTGTGGAAGAATGAAGCAAACTTTTATTTCTTGTAAACTTTTTCATTTTCTTATCTTTATTTAGATTGGTAAACATAAACAAATAAAAAAGAGAAAATTAAAATTCACTTAATAAAATATATCTTTATTTATTTATATATTTATATATTTATATATTTATATATTGCTTATTATATATTGCTTATAATTTTGATTAAGAAGGAAAAGCGCATATGGAAGTAACTTGTAAAAAAATTATTACTTCCATTAGGCATAAAAACCTCTTAAATTTTTTACTACAAAAGGTCAACACCAAGCACGCACATCCCATTTTGAGTACAAGCTCATTTACAATAGGATGAGCAGCAGGGATCAGACAATATATAAAAAAAAATCTTAATAATTAACTTAAACTAATTATATTGTCATTCAGACACGCCATTCAAGAAACCTCGATTTAAACGAATCGGCAGATCTCAAGCTCCTAATACTGTATGGAACAGAATTCCATAGAGAAATACCTCTAACAAAAAAAGATGAATTTAAAGACCATAAAACAAAAATAATAATCAATAATAATTTTGTTAACATATAAATAAAATAAAGTAAATAATAATAAGTAAAAATTAAAATGGAACAAGTTCAAGAACAATTACTTAATCAAAGAGACACTCACAGAAAATTGCAAGAACAATGCAATGCTTCCATCAAATAATAAAAGAACAAGAAATAAGTGTGAAAATAACTAAATTTGATTTAACACCAGATCAAATAATACGAAATTTCAATGAGATTCCACCATTTTCTGGAGAGGACTCATATAAATTAGAATCGTTCATGAAAACTACAATGAACACAGAAACATTGTGTGGAGAAAACAATTAAGAATTAAAACAATACTGTTTACGGAAACTTATTAATACAAAAATAATAGGCAGTGCGAGAAATGTAATATTGGAAATTTCTGAACATCAACGAACATGGACAAATGTAATTCGACAACTACAAATGAGATATCGTCCGAAAAATAACGTTCATCAACTCTTATTCAACGCTAAGGAAATTAAGGTATTTAATTTAAAAGATTTGTTTAATAAATTTAATAAAATTAAAAGTGAATATTGTTTAAATTACAATTAAAAAAAAATATTGTGTTTGTCATAGATAATAAGGTATCATTGAATTTAGATGGCAGTAAAAACAGTGTGTAGATATTTATAAATTGTGAATTGTCTCGTTCAATGTGGTAGCACGGAAAAAACGAAAATGAAGACAGTTGTTGTCTGATCGTCATCACATAAACATTTAATAATATGTGTATTAAAAAAATATTATTATAAAAATAATAAGATAATTTTGTTGGTAAAATTATCAATAACCAACATTGAAAATAAATTATAAATATTTTTAATTAATTAAATAATAATTAATAAATAATTCAAATATAAAAAAACATAAATTAATTAAATATAATTTAACGAAATAAATATAAAGTTTAATTATAATACAAACATAAAGTGTTATAAGCCCTTCATAAAAAAAAAACACCTATGCGGTAATTTTTTGATGGAGAAAATATAAGACAGTTTTCTTTGCAGACATCGAAAAGCTGTACCGTCAAATAAAGGTACAAGAAGAGAACATCAGAGATAACAGTTACCATAGTACTTACCACAGTAACCTGTGGAACATCGATCGCATCTTATCTGCCACGTAACATTAACTCGTCAAAGATGAACAAACCAAGTATTTTAAGGATATTCTAAAACACGACTTTTATCATGCGCCGTCACAGTAAGAAAGTGTACAAGTGAAATCGCAGCTCATCAAACTACTTCATCAAAATGGAATGAAATTCAGTAAACCGTCAACCAATCAGCCTGACGTATTAAATTGAATAACTAGGGAAACATCTTGAACGATAATTTAGCACCCGACAGTAAAAAAGTAACGAAACGTCAATGTTTGTTGGAAAATTCAAAGATCTTCGAACGACAGGAATGGCTGGTACCATTAATCATCGGTTGTCAAAGGCTACCTCAATGTGAACTGGGACCATGAATTAGCAGCAGAAACAGTTAAACGGTGGAATCAATTCAAACTAGAGCTGAATGCCAAACGACAAATCGAAATTACTCACTATATCAACTACGCGGAAGCTCCAACACTTATGAGTAATAGTCAGAAAAACATACGTGACTTGAAAAAATTTCAGTATTAAGGATAGCAATAATATTAAATTATATTGCAGGATTTAAAAATTTATTTTGATGTACAAAATAAAATAATTGTATAGTTCAGAACTGAGAAGCTATGAACAAAACAAGGATCGACGCTATGTCATAAAAATTATAACAAACCATTTGCTTTCGGTCAAGCCACATCTAGTAATTATAATTTACTAAAATATGAAACTGTTTATGATCCATTGAAAAAAGGTGATTGGATGGGCAATCGATTGAAAACCTTAAATAAAAGCTTCTACGCTTTAGATATCGAAAATATCCTAGATATATTTTAGCCAAAAACCTTAACATAGAGAGTTCCTACACATTGTAGAAAGTATTGATTTACGAGGAGAGATAACTTTGAAAATGAATATCTATACAGTGTGTAAAAATGTGGGTGATTACCGAGATGAGGTTGTAAGTTGCAGTGGAATTGCTCCAAAATCTATCACACCAAATGTTTATCCATAACACCGGCAGTGTCACAGGCGATAGTATCGCATAAATGTCTTCGTTATTATTGTGATAAATGCTGAAACTTACATAATAGCTGTGGCAGGGAGACGACTGGGCAGAACACTAGAAATGAATAGCGCGATCATGGAACTAATAACAAAAGTGTCATTGTGTAACTGAAAATGTTCTAATAGTAGATCAATTGAACAGACAATGTAGAAGTACCCATATTAAAGCGGTCAAAAAGGTTTCGTTGTCCAAATAATTATATATAAATAAAAAAATTTACGCAATTAATTCCACTATAAGGAATATTTTAAATAAAAAGAAAATATTATAATAAAATTTTATTTTATGGTCATAAAGCATCCAAGAGATACTGCATTCAAAAACATCCACTACAGAAAATACTGATTTAGTGAAATTTTTGTATTTTTGTATTTTTATTCTATATACATCATTTTCATATCACATCACATTCACAATATTCCGTTGGAAACGATCGCATGCGATGTGTGTTTCGTTGTGTCTCGTTTGGTTACCCCTTTCCCCATCCCATAATTCGCTCTTCATCTAATTCTACATTTATAACTATATAAACGTTATATACTTTCCCTTTTCGTTAGATGATTTTTAATATTTTGTATTATGTATGTCGCGACCCTAGAACAACAGGGTTCTAACTGACATTTTTGCATAATACGTGTTATACATCACATCATAATAAATCGACTACGCTCTTTCGATTGCCGCTATCCCCAATAGTCTATCTCTTTCAGATATTCACAAAAACGGAGTCATAACTACGTATTTTTCCGTTGAGATTTGGTTATAAAGGTTTTAACTGGTAAATAGAACTTTGCGTTCCAAACAATAACATAAAAACTAGTAAATAGAACCATGTTGCACAATATTTTGTAAATAGAACCTTATTATTCGAAATAACAGTACAATTTGATGTAAATAGAACTATGTGGTTAACGAAATTGTTGTGACAGATGGTTAGTTTCGTGATTAATTTTGTGTAAGCAAGACATATTTTTAGTAGCCACAATAATCAGGTAAAAATTTAATTACAAATTATTCTGCATAATAATTAATGGTAAATTAAACACAATAATTTATAGCAATATGGATTCAGAAAACATTGTTCTATGCGAAGGCGAAATAATCGATATCGATTCAAGTGTAATTTTAGAAAACGTTATTATTTTACAATCAGACAGCGAAGTGAATAAATTAGAGGAATTCAGTTGCAGTTCTACAATACTTCAAGAGGTGGAAATACTCGATCTTGAATTTGAACAAAATGTGTTAGAAGAAAACTCTAATCAAATTATACAGGAAGGTATGCAAGCCAAAAAATCACGAAAACGCAACAATCCGAATAATTGGCAGCGCAATATTAGACACAAGCAATATCAAAGTGGTTAAGCATACAAAAATTCCCGTGGCAAAATGGTTCCTGCTAAAACAATTGCAACAACAAAGGGTTGTATGATCATTTGCAGATTTATTAATTCGGTTTTGGCTTGTGACAATACAACAGCAAATTAATAAAAAGAAAAAAAGAAAACATAAAAAGTGTATTTCAAGAAGTTACAAAAATATCTAAGATAAGTTTATTATCTCACCGCCCAAGTCTGGACAAATAATTACGATAGCACCATAAAATCTGATCCTTCGAGCCGGATTTTATGGCGAAATTCGCCAAATGAAAACATCAAAACGTATAGATTAAACACAGTGACATTTGGCATATCGAGCGCACCATACACTGCAATTCGGGTAGTGCATCAATTGGCTCACGATGAAGAACACAATTTTCCACAAGCTACAGTTGCGCTTAGAGATCAAATGTATGTCGATGATATACTTTCCGGAGGTTATACCCTTGAATCGACAATTGAGCTTCAACAACAAATAATACAATGCCTGCAATCAGCCTGTTTTGAACTAAGAAAATGGTCAAGTAACGCAGCAGAACTACTGTTATCAATTCCAGTAGAATATCGCGAGAACAAAGTAGATTACTTAGTCGGGCAAAATTCCTCGATTAAAGCACTGGGTATCTATTGGCATCCGTTAGACGATGAATTTCACTATAAAACAAATTTCGATATAGGAATTAAGAATCATACGAAACGCACGGTTTTGTCCACGATTGCACGCCTCTTTGATCCAATGGGGTGGATCAATCCCATTGTAATAGTCGCCAAAATATTTCTTAAGCGTTTGTGGTGCGAAGGACTTGATTGGGACGATCAACTTCCACACAGTCCAGTCCAAGTTTGGCTACCATTAATCGAGAGTATAAAAAATATTAATCAGATCAAAATTCCGCGTTGGATACACACTGACCTCAGTCAACAATCACTCGAGCTACATACGTTTTGTGATGGATCCACGCATGCTTATTCTGCTGCAACGTATTTACGAGTCGAAACAGTTCATCGTGAAGTTTTCGTTCGTTTACTGTTCGCCAAATGTAAGGTAACTCCAAAGCGGGCTCTTACGATTCCAAGGATTGAATTGTGTGGAGCCGTTCTGGCAACCAAATTGCATCAGTATGTCAAGTCAATCCTTCAAATTTCGTCAAATCAAATAACCAGTTATTTTTGGACAGATTCAACTATCGTTTTATCATGGATCCGAGGAGATCCAGATCGATGGAAAACATTTGTCTGCAACAGAGTTCATAGAACTACCAACATCAATTAATGGCGTCATATATCCACTACAGATAATCCTGCGGATATTTCAAGTCGTGGATTAACTACCGAACAGTTGACCCATAGCGAACTATGGTGGTATGGACCTCAGTGGCTCAAAGAGAATGCGGATAAATGGCATAAATCGTTTCCTACATCTTATGATTCCATGGAAAAGGATAATGAATCAGAAATAAAGAAAAGTAAACTAACTCACATAAAAAGCAACCATTTAGTTATCACTATGTCAACATTACAACAACACACCAATAAGAAGATATATCGCGTCAACTTAACAGAAGGCAGTTTGACACAAGGAAGGCTGACAATCTTAGCTACAGAAACAATCCTCGAAAAATACCAGCCGACCATGACTGATTTAGGAATAGGAGTAGGAGTGTACTTCGTACGTGATGGCGATCGATGGATACCAGGAACACCCCCAAAGGACACGATGGAAATCAACTCACTTCAGTACTCAGCACTATGCGTCCTAACGGAATTTAGGAACTACATAGATTCTGTTGAAATAGAAGAGAACAGTATCACATCAAAAGTACTGGAGAGGCAAAACCTTATGCTTTTCCAGGCTTGTCGGTGTGAGGCTTTTCTCAGAATATCAGTGCACGAAAATTTACTTACATTCATAATACTCGTCCTCACCCAGGTTTTCAGCATTTTAAATTTTGGTGACGGAAAACCTATATTCGAATTCATGTCAAAAACACGTCAATTTCTATTAGAACTCCCATTTCTAGTCTTAGTCGATGACCCTGAGGGTAGTCCCGATCAAGAAGAATCCCCTCCTCGATCGCCTGAAGCCACTGGAAGAACGTTAAAGGAAGTACAGAGTGAACTAGAATCCGCAATGGAATTTTTCCACAGCCCAGAACCGCAGTCTGACGACACATCCATTGAATCATCCCAAATACCAGAAATATAGGGGCAACCCATCTCCGAAGATAATATTTGGGAGTCATCAGTGCGCCTTGTAATGAACGCAAGAGATATGCCAGAATACTCAGACTTAAGTCTCTCAGTGTTGAGAAGACTCCACGTCCTGCGCTTGATGAAAGAAAGAAAAGATTTGGTTATATCTATATGGCATGAAGATGCAAAGACACATCTTTGTGCATTGGATGCAGCTATATTTTCGCAGTTCCTTAAGAACCGAATATCAGAGCCAGACGACTCGACAATCAAAGCAGTAGCAAGACACTATCAACCATTCTGTGATGAGCTTAAGGAAATTGTCCTCAAATCAGCCCCAGGTCCATCACAAATCAACAAGTTTCTGAGAGATGCAGAACACTCTCTTATGCAACTGACCACGACCATGAAGAGTGCAATAGCAGAACTCACACAGGCATCGAAAACAGCCGTTCAACCATCTGCCAAAGAAGAGCCACCCAAGTTCAATCCTATCGGAGCCATTGAAGATAAAATGATTAAGGTCGTGGAGAGGAAGACGACTGACCCATTCGCCCACATGTGGAAGTAGCAGAAGATATATCGCGTCAACTTAACAGAAGGCAGTTTGACACAAGGAAGGCTGACAATCTTAGCTACAGAAACAATCCTCGAAAAATACCAGCCGACCATGACTGATTCAGGAATAGGAGTAGGAGTGTACTTCGTACGTGATGGCGATCGATGGATACCAGGAACACCCCCAAAGGACACGATGGAAATCAACTCACTTCAGTACTCAGCACTATGCTTCCTAACGGAATTTAGGAACTACATAGATTCTGTTGAAATAGAAGGGAACAGTATCACATCAAAAGTACTGTAGAGGCAAAACCTTATGCTTTTCTAGGCTTGTCGGTGTGAGGCTTTTCTCAGAATATCAGTGCACGAAAATTTACTTACATTCATAATACTCGTCCTCACCCAGGTTTTCAGCGTTTTAAACTTTGGTGACGGAAAACCTATATTCGAATTCATGTCAAAAACACGTCAATTTCCATTAGAACTCCCATTTCTAGTCTTAGTCGATGACCCTGAGGGTAGTCCCGATCAAGAAAAATCCCCTCCTCGGTCGCCTGAAGCCACTGGAAGAACGTTAAAGGAAGTACAGAGTGAACTAGAATCCGCAATGGAATTTTTCCACAGCCCAGAACCGCCCTTTGGGGGGACGATAAAGACGCGTTCTCGTTAATTTGTTTGAATGAATCTATAAATGAGGTCCATTCCAGAATATTACCAGCGAATTTAGGCAGATCGAGTTTTGGTAATCGCACGTTTGATGGTTCCATACGCGTAACTGACGATATCCGTCTATTTGAAACTGGATTATCAGACGATGGGAACGCAAGTACAAATGCTTCCTCTATTTTTGCCGTGGAGTTTAAGAATGCCTCCTCAAACTGATTAGGAATATCCTGTTTGACATATTCCTCATTTTTCTCGATCAACGGAATAAGTTTTCGATGATTGGCGTGGAAATCTGTATAAAACCTTTCCAAACACACCAATCGACGCTCAAAATAGGATTTAGTTTTTCTAACGGCCGAATCAGTTATTTTTTGAATATGTGTAATGGGAAGTTGCTTTAATATTATGTAAGTTATTTTATTTAATCCTGGAGCTGAGTTTCTGCGTTTCCTGATGATTTGCAGGACTTCTTTTGTTGTAAATTCGTTTCTACTTGTGTATACTGTTGGGAGTGTGAGTTGATTTTCAATATCTACTACTGATTCCACTATGTCTTTTGTTAAAAATTGTTTCATATTTTCTTTATTATTGAATATGTTTAATCTTTCACCTCTTCTGTTGTTAAAAAATTTTATTCTCCTCCACATTTCCTTAGCATTAAGATCTGGTTTTATTTCTCCTATGAATTCATTCCATTTGTTCTTTTTCTCTTTTCTGATTTCTAGTCTTAGTTTGCTCGTTGCTCTTTCAATTCTAATTCCACATATATATTGCTTCTGTTTTGATTGTATAGTTTCAATTTTTCTCTTTTCACATCCCATAGTCTTTTGATTTTTTCTGTCCACCATATTTTAGGGACATATTTGTTGTTATTTTTAATCATAATTTTATTATTGTTGATGATGTTTTGTAGTTCCATCTCATAATCAATGAGGTCGAACGTGTGGTTTGGATTTAACGCTAATAATATGTAATTAATAATACAACCAAACAATTCAAAACAATCAACAACAATGAAAGCCAGTAATAAAATTAATATATTACAAATAAATATAAGAAGCATGTAACAAAACAAGGATGAATTGGAAGCCTATATGGTAAAAGAAAAAACAGATATAGTATTCATGAGCGAAACCTGGACTAACGCAAACCACAGTATAAAGTTTAAAAACATCAACACATATATTAAAAGCAGACCAGACAACTATGGCGGTGTGGGATTTATTGTGAATAACAACATACTATCTATCTAAAATCACACTACTTTGCACAATTCGTTTTTATTACATGACATTCTTTTTTTTTATTATTTTCGCTATATTTACAAATATGAAATATGTGACATCTATTTACGAATAGATGAATGAGTAAAACATAGAATTATACTTGTGGATTGAGCAATTAATATAACAATGATTGAAGTATCAAATGAATAGTGAACAAGCCCATCGGGTTATGTTTATTTGTTTTTGTGTTAGTGAAAACAATACAAAAAATGTACAACAACAACATTACAAGAAATAAACTACAAAATAATAATGGAAGGGATTAATTATATAAAAGAAATCTCACTGATGCGCACCCACTGAAAACAGGGAAGCGCTTTATTTTTATTTAAATTTAAATATTCAATTAGATATAGATATATTCATAGGTTGGGTATATAAAGCAACTTTTGTCCTGTTATTTCTATAAAATTATATTTTATTGAAATAATTTGGTTTTAATTATTTATATAAGTGTATATGAATAAAATTTCTTGAGCGACATGTTTAAGATTGGATGGGGAGTTACATCCGCAACCATCCACATCGTCATAAGAACGAGCCGGGTGGGCGCATGACCTAATTAATTAACATCAATTCATCAATATACATATAAATTCAACAATATGCTTAAGCCCAATAATATAAATATAATTTAATAATATTTAATCTAAACATCGGAAATGATTCAATAAACAAATATATTATATTTCTTTTATGCTTTTATGCTTACTTCGCATATTCAAAACAAAGGAAGTTGTTACACTCGCTTCTTAATTCAAATCTTAATTTATTTATACATAAAATTGTTATTGTTGTAATCTCCACTAGCATTTTATTATATAAAGCAAAATATAAATTTGTTAAAGTATACCGAAATATAGAGTCAAACAATAAATAGTCGTGTTTTAAAAAACTTACTTATGGTAAACGCTCTCACCGCAATCAAATATAAATTTGTTATAAAAGCCAAACCCCCATTATAACTGGGGATCACATGACGTGGTGGTCTTATCATAAAGTTTATTTTACTTTAATACTACTTTGGCGATTTCTTTCTTTGGATTGTAGTGTGTTGAAGCGGTTCAACATAATTGTTGAATAATATTTTAAACCGCTTCTTATTTATTAATGCAACTTTTTCATTAACACTGGATATACCAGACTAGTGAAAATGACTGTTTTTGGAATTCTAACTTAAAATTCCTACTACGTGTAATATTTTTTTTCGTAATGATATCATGACTTTTCTAGTTATAGCTTAAGAATTAATTTTATAAAGTTTAAATTACTATATTTATGTTGTTAGAAAATATAATTTGCGTTTTTGACACTTATACCAGTTCCAGTCAAAATTACTGGTGCATGTTTCTACTCAGTGAAATGGACATGAGTCAACAACAACAATTAATAATTACTTGTATCATAAATCAGGATCAAAATATATAATTTACTGAAAATTTTTATTTTTTTAACAAAATAACAGAATTATTTAAGCTTACTATTCATATTATAAATATATAATAGTCATATTACTATAAAAGGAAGGAAGTGATTAGGAGTACCAAAGTCGTTAGTCGCAGTCTGTCATATTTGGTAATTTTTTAACGAGGATATCGTGTGTGTGCGTGTGTGTGTTTCGTAAGTTAAATAATTAACGCACTGTAATAGAATCGGTTTCCAAAAGTAAGTGAGTTCCTGCAATTTCATCGCAAAATTTTTTTTGTGACACTGGTAAGAAACATTTATGTGGATGTTGAAGTATCCAAGAATATATTCTTCAGTAAAAAACTATATAAAGAGTGAGATACAGTCCTTTTTGTTTCAATTGGTTTTTATAGTTATCACATCCTGAAAATGGCAAAACGTATGAAACCTTCTGAACTTTTCAAAAATATAACTAGTATGTCTATGGGAAGTTCGGGTGGTGAAGATGATGACGAAAGTGAACTATTCGATAGTCAAAGTGATCGACACGAAAGTAACGATGACAGTTTTATTATCGAGAGTAGTGATAGTTCTGATAATGCCAATACAGATGAGGGAAGTGGAAGTGATTATGAAAACATTTCAATTAAACGTAGACGTAGATGTATGCGATTGGCTTCTAGTTCTGAAGACGAAAATGATGGTGAATTACCAGATCAGGAAACTGAAAAGGCTGCAGACGGTACTGTTTGGAAAAAAATTAAAGAAGGAGGTGTTGTTGGTAGATTGCCAATTCATTGTATTTTCAAGGATTCACCTGGGCCCATGCAAAAAGAAATATTATGAAGGGAGAGCTAAGTAGCGCATTCTTTTCACTAATTGACTACCACATCTTAGAACATATAAGAATTTGTACAGAGTTAGAAGCCTCTAGAGTTTTGGGGAAAAAATGGATCCTTACTCAATCAAAATTGAAGGCGTTTATTGCAATATTGTATGCACGTGGAGCGTACGAGGCCAAAAATTTAAGGCATGATTTTTTATGGAATAAAAAGTGGGGACCAAAGTTTTTTTCTTCAACTATGAGCAGACGTGATTTTACTGAGATTCTACGATTCATTCGCTTCGACAAAAAAAACGAGAGAAGTCAACGATTACAAAGGGACAAATTTGCTTTAGCTTCAACAGTTTGGAATAAATTTATTGAAAATAGTCAAAATTGCTTCAAACCAGGAGCTAACATTACGGTGGATGAGCAGCTCTTTCCAACCAAAGCCAGATGCAGGTTCACACAATATATGCCAAACAAACCTCAGAAATTTGGCATAAAATTCTGGCTAGCGTCTGATGTTGAGACCAAATATGTGAAAATTATTGTCTAAAAATACTTCTATAATTGGAACAATACGTGCAAACAAGAGGGAACTTCCCAAAAATTGTAAACAGAAGAAAGATAACATGACTCGTTTCTCAACTTTGCTGTTCGAATCAAATGGATGTACACTTACAGCTTACAAGAGTAAACCAAATAAGAAAGTTCTGCTACTAAGTACAAAACATAAAAATATCCAAATTGATAAAACTAATAAGAAATTGCCGGAAACTGTCTCGTTTTATAACAAAACAAAATGTGGGGTCGATGTAACTGACCAAATGGCACGAAAATATAGTGTCAAATCAGCTTCCAGGAGGTGGCCAGTTCACGTTTTCTTCAATATCTTAGATCTAGCCGGAATAAATTCCTGGATATTATATAAAATACAACAGGAGAAAAAATATCAAGAAAAAACTTTTTATTTCGCCTAGCAGATGAACTTGCTTCTGAACATCAGGCTTCAAAAGAAAAATCGGAACACGCTGATACATCAAGAGCGAGTACTAGCACTTCTCTTGTTCGTAAATGGTGTCAAATAAGACAATGTAATAATAATAAAACAAATTTCATTTGCTCTAATTGCAAGAAATTTGTATGCGGGAAATGTACAAAGAGAAAAATGTATGTTTGTAAAAATTGTGACTGATAAAATTAATATTTCTAAAGATATACATATTAATATTACTAACAAAATTAATATTTCTATGCTAGATATTATTTTTATATTCTATAATAAACAACAAATTAATGGATTAATGACTTGAATAAATGAATTAAGCAAATTTAGCATTTTTTCGTTTTCTTTTTAAGAACAGTCATTTTGACCGGTTTGTTTCAAAAAGGTATACTTCAATCGCTGGTATATCTAGTGTTAATGCCGAATTTTATTACGTCACGTTCTATCGTATAATCGAGGTAAATATTATATTCACAGTGACAAGTGCACCATCTATATTCTAGTAGAATATTCTCGTTTCGATAGCATATTTAGTACAGTCAGTTGTTACTACTTTTGAATAGATGTTTTCTCGTGTCGACATCTATTCAAAGTAGAGCGCGCCTACATTATCAAAGTAGAGCGCAACTGCATTATCATTTTTTCGTGTCAGTATTTCTCGATCGTGGCGCGCGTGTCTCTTGGTTCAGTGACAAGCCAATTACTTTTCGGCCATCTTTACCAACATTACTTGCTTGATACTTAGTGAGACGTGGTCGTGTATAAAAATAAATAATTACAATTTAAATGAAAACAATTAATTTTAACATTGTAATTTAAATAACACAAATTATAATTTAATAAAATAATTAACATAAATAAATTAATGAACAAAGAACAATAAATTAACAAATATATAATTAAAATAAATACAAATGTTATAGTGTCATACAAGAAATCCACTTTTGTGTATTGTGTGATTATTTGTTCTAAAAGATAAAAACGGACATAAGATATGATGTATAATGGAATGGAATGGAATGAATGCTTAGGTTAGCTAGATATAACTGCACTATACTATTTATTTATTTAGTTTCTCTTGTAACCGAATTGACATTGAATTAAATCATCATATTGTATATGAAAATGCTGTCGGGTCATTGCGGAAATTTCTATAAGTAGTTCAGGTAGTTAATGTAGTAGTGTAAGCTTCGTAGTGTAAATGCTCTTTGCTAAATTTTAAAACTAATTTACAGAATAAGATCCAGCAGAATTAGAAAAAATTGCTTCCACTCTGAAGCACTTGCGCAACTGGGAAAAAGTACTTGAAAAATGGAAGATAACGTCGACATTTTGAAGGAAACAAATAGATGATAACAAAGACAGCAATTTACATCACATTCTTAAAGATTGACCACTTTATAAGTACCCAAGTGATCCAGAGTTGGGTAAATAAATCAATATCAAAATTAAATAATTTTTTATTAATTCTATTCTTATAACACCTTAAAAAAATACTATTGACCAGAGTCGCGCTATTAGAATCTCTAAAGCAACGCCTTTATTCAACCTTTATTCCTTTAAGTTTCTTTAACATTACTACTCAGGAATTTTCAATAGACCCAAGAACTAAATATTTAATGTTCCAGTGAATAAACAAAACGATGAAATTAATATTAGGCCCATGCATACAAATATCTTTTCCAACAAGAAAACCAACAGCTAACTTTGAAACGATCAAATTTTTATTAGATCGTTTCGAAATATTTTAATCTAGAGTGTAGATATCATTCATTTATAAAAGAAATAAATTTTTCAAATAATATATATATATAAACATCTGTAAAGCACATTTGTTTTTTAAAACAATTTTTTTTTAAAAATATTTTTTTTTTTTTGCATACCATAAATCATTAAAATCATAAATAAAATGTTTGCTAATATAAACAAACTATAGGTAATAAAACAATAAAGTAATAAAACATCCTAAAGCAATAAAATAAGGATTATAAAACATATTTTTTTTTAAACAATAGGATAAACCACAATTTAGGTCGATCTATAAAATAGATTGAATGATAATGATTGGTTGACAAAATAAAAGAGGGTGGATCTTAAATTTTTAAAAAAAGTAGGGAAAAGATTATAAAAAGAAAACTCATTTATCGATCGGGAGAGTTTTTTTTGGCGATCGAAAGAAAACTGATTAACACGTAAATTGTGTGATATTAGAAAAAATAAGATCGAGTCTTTTGTGAAAGTAAAGTTTAAATATTAAATCATTAAATAGTCATTACAAGTTGTTATCATTAATAGTTATAAATATATATATATAAAAAAAACACATAAATTGTGGTAAAGATATATATATATAAAACATATAAGATCTTAAGATGATCAAATGTTTTATTTATAAAAATTAATAGATAAAAGACATTAATTGATAACAGTTATAGTTTGTTATTGTTACATAAAGTATAGTTTTGTTTTGAAACACACCTACAGTGGTTTAAAGTGAATAGGAACTATTATATAAACAAAACAAAAATAAGAACATTATTTTTAGTTGAATAAAATATCAAAAAAAGATTAATAAAATATGTGATAAGTTTTAATTGTTAATTAGTGATGTAAAACTAATAAAAATACTATTTCAATATCATATAAATTACTATAAATAAACATTTACATAAATAACATTTATATAACTAAAAAAATACAAGAACAACATTTATATAAAATAAGTAAAGTTAAATTTTATATGTTCGTGAGCACAAGGATGATACCTGCGATGTCCAAACTTCACCATCAACAATTCTTTTAGTAAGTATAATTTATGTATTACTTATTAAGATATAGAATAAATAAAATATATGTGAAATGTTTTTGTTTTGTAATCATAAGATTGGTTGTAATTATTTTAATGTTTGTTGTTTTAATAAACCCACACCCTTTGCTGAGAATAAATTAGCCGGCAAAATAAGCAATTGTTAGACGTTTCGTAACAACTTTTACCAATCAGGTAAAACATAAAATAAAATTCTATAATGAAAAACCACTGTTCGTAAAAAGTTATCGCTATTCCGAAATTTAGAAAGAAGTCTCCCATATGGATCATGCCAAAGAAAGCCGATGCCATTGGTAAGATAAAAAGCACCTTGTGGTCGATTACCGCAAGTTAAACGAACAAACTAGCGACGATAGATATCCGTAGCGAAACATGACCGAAATCCTTGATAAACTTGGTAAGTTACATACACTTACACATACACTTTTACAACACTTGACTTGGCCTCAGGGTTCCACCAACTTGAAGTTGAACATAATGACATTCCCAAAACAGCATTCATTGTTGACTACGGTCACTATGAATATGCAAGAATGCCTTTCAGTTTAAAAAATGCACCGTTTACCTTTCAAAGGTTGATGGACAACGTATTAAAGAAAATTCAAGGAAAAATTTGTCTTTGTTATATGGATGATATTATCATCTTTAGCACAAGCTAACAGGAACACATTCAGTCTCAAACAGGTGTTCAATAGATTAAGTCCCGCCAATTTGAAAATACAATTGGATAAAAGTGAATCGCATTCTTGTGACACATAATAACAACCGATGGAGTAAGTACTTCGAGTACTGTTAACAGTTACAAGTTGAAAATCCAATACTATAATACCCCGATTTCTCAAAACAATTTATACTTACTACCGATGTCTAGAATGTAGCATTAGGAGCAGTATTAAGTCAACGCACAATAGGCAAAGATAAGCCTATATGTTATGCTTCTCGAACCTTAACGGTTACTGAACATAAATATTCTACCATCGAAAAATTACTTGCCATAGTATGGGCATGTAAAGTAAATACTTTCGACGATATCTCTTTGGACGAAAATTTCAGATCATCAACAGTAAATTGGTACGTTCGCATCTAAATCTTGAAGAGTTTGACTACGAAATCAATTACAATAAGGGAGCCAAAAATACAAATGCCGAAGCATTATCCCGTATCACACCAGAGATTGAAATTAATACAAGCTCTGTGGCTGATGCCCTTTCATTTTAAGATTCCCAAGATAACATTCAAGTACAAACCAAGAATCAACAACGAGATTCAATACCTATAGGTATTTGGGAAACAGTAAACTATTTGAAACGAACTTTATATTTTCCTAACTTAAACAACATAGTCAATGCTATCGTGAACAAATGTAAAGTATGCCAAAGAACGAAATAAAATCGAAACCAATAAAAACTAAAATTCGAGAAAACTGAAGACCCTGCTCGACCTTTCCTAATTATACATATAGATATATATGCTATAAATAATAAAACTTACTTAAATATCTATAACACAGGATTTTTATACTTTATTGGTATATAATTCATACGAATTTCTTATTTTAAACAGCAGTTTCGTTTAACCAGTAAAGTACGGTATAGATTTTATAGAAAAAAGTATATATATATAATAGGACGTGGTTTGGAAACCATATATACTTGGCTATGTCATCAGGATTTATACCAAACAGTATATCATTTTAAATAGAAAAGTGGACGAGTTGTCGTGTTTATACGTTTAAAATCGTAGTGCAGTTGAAAAATTAAATAAAATTGTGATATTAAAAAGTGTTATTTAAGAATTATTAAAAGAAGTGATATCTAATAGGTACTAAATTTATAATATCTATTTTTACTAAATTTGCTTGCTAAACTAATAAAATTATATCTTTTATATATAATGAATGCCGGCATATTCTTCACGTGTTCTTACAATGAGCGAGATATTAGGTTAATAAAAACTAGAAGCTTCGGGAATACATCTGAGTTAAATTACTTTGATTTTTTAAATTCAGGTTTGTATTTTGTTGTGATTTACATTTATTACATTAAAAGTAATTAAATGTGGTATTTAATCTGTAATTGTGCGTGTTTTGTGCATTTTTAATTTAGCTCTAGAAGGCAGTGGATATTTAATCGATGATTTCGAGTGCTTTACTAATTATCACGGTGCAACAATTTCATAGGAAGTTTTTTAAGAATATGTCTCACATCACATTTCCCATCCGATGTTTATGCTTAATATTAAAACAAAATCATTCATAAACCTTGAAGTTTCAAATTTGATTGATACAAATAGCAACATAGGAGTACAAACGCAATCTTCAGAAAATTTAAATGCTTCAACAAGCGGTTGACTTATTAATAATATTTCGAAGAGTAAGTCTATTTCTTATTTTTTAATCAAGGTATGCTAATTACTTCTTTTAATTTCAGATTAGACTTACAAACAATGAATATTTAGCGAAATCAGAAATAAAACCTCCTTACATTATAGCCATAGGCAATAGCAAATCTGATATCTCTCAATACATGGTTATAATTGATGGGCACTTATTACCGCTTCCAAATTCTAATGACATAATTGCAGCAATTTGGGATAAAGTATGACCACAACTTAAGATTATTTTGGAGTTATTTGCAAAATTTTATATATCAATTACATTGCCCAGTAACTTCAATTATGCATGAGTTAAATATGAAAATCGACAGATTAATTAATGATACTTACAATCAACCATAAAATAACTCTTATTTAATTAAAAAAATGGAATGTTTTTGTTTTAAAGGTGACAAGAAGTCCGTTAATTTAAATATAATTTGTCAACATTTAAAATTAGAACATAGTTTAATTAATTCAAAATTTCTAAATTTAAAATGTGTTTCAAATAAAAATTGTGGTTTAACTTTTAGGACAAATTAAATCTGTGTGAAAAGAAAATTCAAAATAACTAAAAATAATCCAATCATGGAAGTAAAATGGATTGAGTATTATGCTCATTATCGCCCTGGTCTAGTAATAACATCTCCTGATGATGACTTACCAATAATTTTTTTTCAAATTACATTTATACTAAATTGTGCAAATGGTGATCATTTTATTGCACAAAAATTAAATGTTTCTTTTGACATTTTTCATAATGCTTACGAAATAACCGATTTAGAAAACTCCAATAATTATTTAGTTTTAAGCTTAATTAATTCAGCTTAACTCAGTTGCAAACATTGCCTGTAGATGATCTTTACGAGATCGAAACTAGTAGTAATTTAAATAAATAAAAAATAAAAATAATTAAATTCAAAAATATTAATTTTTTGTGTACTTAATTTGTTATTTTTAAGTAAGTGAAAACTGTTGGTGTTTTTGTAATTCTACAAAATTAATATTAATTGTAAAACTATCACTTACGTCTCTCCGCTTCTAAATTAAATACTATACTAACTTCTTATACAATTTATATACTCTTCGTGTAAAACATATTTATATGAAGATACTATATAGTTTGGAAGATAATGGAATACCAGTCTGCTAAACTATCTTGTATATAAACTATAAATGCTATTATAAAATTTAATACGATGGAATGGTATAATTTGTATAAAAACTTTCGTAAGGATCTATATGTATACTATTTACTTATACTTTTAATACTATAATTTTTTTACCGTGTATGAGAACGCGTGTATGAAGTTGTAGAGAAGAGAAAATAGAAAAATCGAAAAAACATTTATTTTTTGTTAGTCGCAATAAAACCACCACAACGATAAAGACGGTATGAATCAATTACGTGTTTTAATTTGGGAAGAAAGAAAATTACGATGTAGGCATAACCAAAGGGTGCCAGAAACCGGGATTTGCTGACGTAAACGAGGAAATTCAGTCTAATACGATAAGGGAAAGAGGAAGTGAATAGTAATTATTCGCAACAAAATAGGGAAAAAGAAGCAACGTGGTTATCGAAATTTTTTGAGAATACCACGATGGCTAAACATGTCTAGTGCCTGGGAGATTCAGCTTCACATATATTGTGATGCACCGAATAAAGCACATGGCGTTGCTTTTTACGTACGAGTTTATACGAATAATCAATGGAGGGCAAGATTGTTGTATTTCAGAAGTACAATTGCATCAATTATGTTGGTGACCATACCAAGACTGGAATTCACTTCCAAAATATTTTCAAAATACACCAATAGCAATCAAATATCAACTATAGAAATAGAAAATAACGTTATCATAGCAACTAAATATTATATAAGATAATTACCGAACGGAGAAGAAACATAACGCGAATGGCTTGTGTATTCCATTATGAAAACTGCTGTGCATTGGTTTTGTTGTAGGATATTTGATTTCGGTGATGAAAGTAGTCTAACCGATTCATCTATTTATTATTTCCAAATATATATTATTCAATATCTTCCTAGGCAATGTCAAATCAATTATATGCAAATAACAATGGAAACTTCTTGAAAGCAGATTTGACCCTATTATTCAACGGATTAAAGTCTCGAAATTATTAATATTATAAGCAGTAGGATTAAAAACGCTATTAGTAGATTTAATTAGAAAAGCAAAATATTGTATTGCAAATACTGGATTGCACAGATGTTAGTCATACCGAGCAATTAACTATTGTTATAAGAATTGTGTATTTGGAATCAAAAACAATTAAATTACGTGAATATTTCTTGGGTTTCTATTCAATAACAAACACTATCGGCGAGAGGTTAACCGAATTCGTTTTAAAAGAACTTTCAAATCTCAATTTTAATATTCATAATATGCGTGGGCAGAGATATGACAGTGGAGCCAATATGCGAGGAAAGCATAATGGCTTACAAAAAAGATAATCCGCGTGCATTTTTGTACCATTTCTGCTCATAGCTTAATAGTAAAATATATGAATATAATATATTTTACTATTAAGCTATGAGCGATAATAGTAAAATATTTAACGAATTTAAAAGGTGGTCAAGTAGAAATGATGCCATCCAACTACTAAGGTATCATACTGAACAAATTTATGAATCACTTCTTGAAATATCAAATGATCAACTGATTGACTTTAAAATCAGACATGTGTCAAATTCACTTTCACTAATAATATTAAGTTATCGTTATTTATGTTCCATTGTTATTTGGCATGAAATTTTGCTGAAAATTAATGTTTTTAGTCAAATATTACAGAACCCAAAAACCGATATTATGATAAGCGTTCCGCATTAGATTATTCAATAGTTTTTTTAAAAATTGTCGTACTGATAATAAATTTGAAAAAATTCTTACATCAGCTAGTGAATTAGCCCAAAAATTACACGTAGAACCTAAATTTCCAGAAGTTACAAGTTTAATAATAATAAAAAAACCAACAAATTTTGACTATGAATGCAACGATGAACCAATATTAGATCCAATTTTTAAATTAACCCACAACATTCCTACCTATATTTATTGTGACCAGAATTTTATTAACATTACCAATCTCAGTTGCAACAGGTGAAAGATCATTTTCAAAACTAAAGATAATAAAAAATTAGTTAAGATCAACTATGCTCCAGGAACGTCTAAGTTATATATCAATAATTTCAATTGAACATGAAATCCTAGATAATACGCATTCTTTTAAGACTTTTCACCATTGACATTGGCTAGCTAAATTAAGTAGACAACCGTTAAGAGACCTACCCCAGCCAGCAATTTTACACTGTTAACACAACTTGTAGCTGAAGAAGTAGGAAGCTAGACAATTGGATCGAAGGAATCAATCGAAAATTAAATTCGTCTCCAATTGTTCGTTACTACCGTTATATATGAAAAGATAAGGAGTCCGTTATATATGCAAAGATAAAGAGCACTCAATTGGTTATCGTTTTAATTAATGTGGCTCCAGTTAAAGTCACGATGAGTATTTATACTTTCGACGATTTAGGGAGAAAGCTCTAAATTCTATAATATGTGGCCGACCATTCGATATTATGCAAATTTCGACGTCGTGGGGATTATTGAATTTTAACAAAATTACAGTGCCCGGTTGTTATTCCATGCTCCTTCATAAGAGTTATATGTTATAAATTACCTACTGGAACTAGCAAGAAATCGGAAAATAATAATATTAATTTAAGACTAGATAAGAGATTGAAACCGATCAAATGACTGAAACATGAATTTGTTTATCAAGACATTCGAGCAATAATGGTATTTAAGTAAAAGATTTAACTTAGCGAAGAAATAAGATTAAAGCGTCATCTATAATAGACTGTTCGAATATTTATTAATTTAGTAGTACCACCTATCGGTGGGTATGTATGTATTTTAGCTTTTGTCTTATAAAATATAGTTCATTGTACAGTGAGTGAAGCAAAAGTTAAATAAGTGTCATTGCAATAAAATGCAATAATTCGCTTTCTTAAGATATTTAGTAAATAAACTTAGTTTCATTTATATTTATACACCAGGACGAGATACTTTGATATAAAATATAACTTAATCAAAGAATTAAAACAAAATATTGTAAAAGTATGAACTTACCCGAATAAATGATGTAAACTTGATGTAGATGGCCACTAATTGTTGTATTCATCTAAATTGTTAGGAAGTTATACTTGTAGAATAAAACTGAAAAGGTTTATGTTATATTAATGTGTTCCTAAAAGTAATATATTATGAATTTAAAAAATCTATTCGCAACCGAGACAAAACCGTAATCCATCTCAAACTTAGAAACTTATGCAGGTTTCTGCACGAAAAATTTAAAAGAACAAGAAAGTTTTTAATTCAGGTGTCTCAAACCATAATGTAAAAATTCAGTATATCTTGTACTCGAGTTCAATTATAAAATTGAGTTGTTTGTGTTAATCTAACGTGATTTTAACACAAGCTCAATAGATATTGAAACAAATCAAATCGAAATCTTAATTCTACACAACTCTACTTGTTCTAATCTACATATTCTTTAAATAAGAATCTACAATGTCAATTCCATCTTTAGAGGAACATCAACTCTTAAATTACGTGTTTTACACTGATTCTTTACTTATTTAATGGGAACTATATAATTTAATCTCGTTTTTTTTTTATATAAGAAATTATTTTTATATTTTGTATAAATGTTAAATTCTATTATAAATAATTCAAAAGTTTTGATGAAATACTTTAATTGTATTTTTGTTGTTCTAAACTAATTATGAAAATCGTTTATATAAATTTTTAATTTGTTTTTATTTATAAAAATTTAATCGAACATTGTGGATGAATATATTGAAAAACGTTTAACTAAATTCACGCGACAGTGACTAATATTTTATTGGAAGACAATTTATTAAATTTAAATAATTAAATAAAGGCACATATAATTTAGAAAATATTAAATTTTTATAGTTAAGCTAATCCAAAAAAAACGGGCAGATCAATAGTTTCCGAATTCGAACCTACAGATATAAATACAACATTATTCTATTCAAAGTGATCCACTGCAAAATATTAGTCGAATCGAAAAATACATTTTCGCGATTATATTGCATTTAAGAAAATGGGATCGAATCCAATTCAAAGATATTGCTACAATCAGAGTTCATTTGTGCATAGGTATGATATATTTTGATCCTCCATTGTGCTTACCTCGTAGAAATTATTGATCCGCAAGTAAGTACTCTTTGTTAACATCAACAATGCCACTGCTCTTCAAATATAACAAAATCTATCGAACAAATGTAAATATAAGAAAAACAAAACGTCCACAATTTTCAATTAAATTTTTCAATACGAAAATTTTATTTTCTGAGATCATTTAAAAATTATTTTATCATCGTGCAGAAATAAAAGGCATCACTAAAAGGCGCTAAAATAGTTAACGATCATCAAATTGCAATCAACAAGTTATTTTACTTCAAACTTCGCACACCATCTATATCTAAACATCAACACTAAAATAATGTGTCTAAGATAGTTCCGGTTGATTAATAATTTGTTTGCGATTTTGTCAGTAGATTGTAACTTAATATAAAACATATGTAATAATTATTTAGTAACAGTAAACTAAGTAACAAAATTAAATATATTTAAAAAAAAAACAATTAAACAGGAACTCCAGTTCGATCTTTAATTTTTCCCATAACATTCGCTTGACTTTTACTATGACCCTTGTGTTGTTTGGCTAGATCGTGGGCCGAAAACGACATTTGGGACAAATGTTTCGCTTCCTTTTGGGAATGTTTACGATGCAGCGATGCATCTTTTTCGTTTTCGATAATTTTATTATTTTTTTCGTTTGTGATTGTCGTTGATATCCGATCGTATTCATCGTCGATCGCTTTAAATTGCCAACTCCAATTGGCGCGATACAAGAAAGGACGATGATCAAATCGATTATCATCGGGACTATACGATTCGGCGTGATAGGCTGGTGTAAGTACGGTCATTTTATGGCGATTAATAGCATAGCAACGGAAAAAGTGTTTCACTTTGTCCGCTACCTCTTTTGCCGTGCACGCATCTTTCCATGTGGCGACTAGTTTACAGAACATGCTATACGGACCGCAAAATGCTTGTTTACGTAGTCGACCAAATTCGCTAAGTTCGGAGTATGTCATTCCCATGTCCTGCTCATCGGTTTGAACAATTTGTCCATCGACTAGTGGTTCTAATTCGGCTGTCGGTGGTGCCGCAATAATTTCTGCGAGTATCGGAAGGTTAAATTTATCTTTAGCGAAACGTAAAAATTTTCGTAAATCTGTTTTAGAAATTCCACCGATTGGGTTTACATCTGCGCTAGAACAATCGTATTTTGTCATGTAACCACGTAACGATTCGTCGACATTTGCTGATCCGAGTACAAGTAAGCCACCGGGTCGATTTCTCACCCACAACATAAGTTGAGCAAATAAATACGACAGCACCATTCGTAGTCGGGCTTGGATATTTTGCAGAGCTAAATTTTGTCGAGCGCAACCTCCTTGTGTTCGGAATTTTGGAGATAAACCCGTAACAGCATTAAATATTAACAGTACAGCTTGTACAGCGGGATCTATATTTAATTCGATGTGATAACATCCTAGTTGGCTTGCAAGTTTATTTGCACGCTGCTTGGTTTCTTGACTAGAATTTGTGCTGCCCATATAGCAAGTGACTAACAATCGATTACACAATGCCGTAGCTTGGGTTGGTGTGTACTCGGGATCGGCTAATATTTTACGCACATCGTGTAAAACTTGAGAATCACCACTTTCGATCGCTTGAACAACAAGGCGACACATTGAGTGAACTATTGTGGCAGTGCTACTACTATCAACGCCCCCGCTAAGTGGAAGAAAGAATCCTCCTTGTCCCGATCGACGGAGATAATCCCATAACCAGCATGCGGGTCCTAGTGCTATTTCTTCCTCGGGCGTGTGATAAATCCATTGGAGAGGTCGATTGGTTGGTGTATAAATATCATTTTTGGTTGACAATTCGAAATCGACAGTCACCCGTGGATAAGTAGGTGTTGAAGCCGCAGTTGTGCTTCGCGATCGATGTGATATCCGATATGATCGTATATCTTCCAAATCTATTGTGGCTATTGTTACCTCAACATCTTGTAGTGAAAACTGTTTAGCACGCGAAATTATATCACCGTTAAGAGCGATGGCCGAGCATCCATTGAAATAAACTCGCTGTCCATCGCACCCTCGCAAATTACTAAATAAATACGCGCCACCCGCTTTAAAGCTAGCATTTCGGATTAGATCCGTTGTAATATGCGCTTTTCTTAGCTGCATATAACTACCTGAAGAATTTGATATAATTTCAACACCACTCAACGACATATCGATATGCGTGCTTTTCGGATTCCACAGCTCCTCGCATATTTCGTATCCGATACATGTATCACGGGTTGCGATTACGGCATCGCCAAAAGGCACTGTGGTTTGACCCGTATATGATGCGATCATACGTGGTAAGTAAAAATCTTCGGTTTGTAAAGTCTGAAAATGTATTGATATCCTGTAGAGTTACATCTAAAATAGCGTTTCGATATCGGGAGAAAACTTACTTTGGTCCACGGTGTAAACCATCGTGTTTCACGATAATTTCCGTCATCACAATTTGCCATTTTTGGTCGAATGAGTAAAATTTTCTTATTGAAGTACACTACACGACAATTGTATGCGACATTCCTATGTTGTACCGGCATACCAACATCAATCAGCATATTATCGCTGAGTGGTGATGTCATTAATTCGAGCAGCACTTCCCACGAATGCAGGAATGTGTCTGGCTCGTGGAAGTGATCTTCGCAACTGTATCCACTGAAATGAAATATTTTTTTTTACATATTAATAAACCGATTTTATAATATTAATCGGAATGAATGTGCATTAGCTCGAACCTCTCAGACTTAAACTAATTTTGTAAGGAAATGTAATGTCGATTAAATCATGCGGTGCTCATTTCAATTGTTTATCATCACTGAGTTGGAGCCTTGGTTACAACATAAACTTTTAGACAGTTAAAAAAATAACAATCAACCTACCATATTTCCAATTCGGGCCCCGTGCGATATGTTGCACCCAATTCTTTTGCCTCCAATATAGATTCCATAATCCGTGTCATGTTACCCTCAAAATCGAGAGCCCACTGATTAAGTGTTGACACAGCAACGGTTACTTTTCTGCCCATTTTTCTGATTTTCCTCTGCAAAGAGACAAGCACAACCAAAACAAAACGATTAATTAAATAAATTTTTCTTTAATTTAACAAAACAAAAATTTTATTTCTACCATACTCTATTGTCTCACAATCAATCAACAGCACTGAATAAGAAAATTTCCATGGCAAGGTAAAAATAGAAAGTTGCGAAAACCAACACAAACAAGTATGGAAAAGCCCATGTTTGTTGGTATGTACGAGCACACGAGGAGGTCAACAATTTTATTGAATTAACTGTATAGTTTGTTGTCATGGCGAAAAATAACAACAATATATTTCCTTTCTCAATTTTCATTTTCCATTTATTTTTTTTACATAACCATATTCATTATTTCGTTTTATGAATGGATTATCCCCGAATCGGATCGATACGGGATTTTGATTAGAATATATTTTGTTATTATTACATGCAAATCAACAAGAGGTCGTGTTTTAGTCGGGTTCAAAGGTCAAAAATTACACAAACCTCTTTACGAATTTTTTTACTAACAAATCGAAGCACCATAACACAAACTTGCTCTGTTAACACCTTACTTGTACAACGTTTACGTTAACTCTAACTTTATGTTTTGTCATTTCTCACGTGAATTTTTTGTTTACCTAAAGAAATGGGGTGGTCGTGATGGTGTATATATTATGATGGTGCGTGTTATTTGGTCGGTCATTAAAACGAACGTTTTAAAACCTTCGACAGTCATCGGATAATGATTTATCCTTTTTATGGCCGGTGTCACCTTGAGGCATATGACAAATATCTTACCGGATCATAATTTAGAATTTCAACAATTTTTGACTACATATTATATTAACAATTTTATGTGGTATAAAATTTATCTGGCAAAATTTTTTTCATGAAATATTATTTAATATTCTTAAGTTAAAAAATTTTAACCTGCAAATATGTTTGCTAAGATTTTAGTTAGGGGGAAACCTTCTTACATTATAATTTTTAGATGTAAATTTTAGTAGTGTACATTTTTTTCACGTTAAAATTTTTTTAAGTATTAAGTACTCAAAAAAAACAAATGTGATGTATCTCAGAAAAAGGAAAAATCTTTTTATATCCAAAATTTAGATTTCCTCAAGATTTTATTATCCTTAATTTAAGTTAAAAAATTAAAATTTTTCACCTTTCGAGCAAAATTGAAAGTTTCTTTTATATTAAAATATTTTTTTCTTGAATAAATTTTTTTCTTTGATTTATTTCTCAAGTTTATTTTTTTCACTTTAAAAAGTCTTTATGATTTTAATTATACGTCAGTTTCCAAATTAAATTTTAGATTTTTAAATATATTTTTTTTCAGTATTTTTGTTTAATTTAATTTTCAAATTGGTGTTGAATTTAATCTGGTGTTGGATTGCAATCAAGTATTACAAATTTTTAATTTTTTATCGGAAAAAAATGTTAGCGAATACTTTTTTTAAATAAAGTTAAATAAAAATTTGTGACAAAAAAAATTACATTACAAACAATTTAATATAAACAATTTTCTTTTAAAATCCGCATGTGTTATCGCACGGAAAGGAATCCAATATTTTAGTAAGTTTTCCGTGAAACTTGTGGCGAACGTACACCTTCATATCAACTTCTGTACTCATTATATCGCATAATTGTTTTGATACATCTCGAACCACCGGAGTTGTATTTGACTGCATATAAATGAAGCAATATTTGAATGACTTCAGTTGATTTGCATATTCACCAAATTCGATTTTCTCGATCGGATTGTCATCAAACTGAATGTTGGTTAATCGTTTCATTATACGATCATCTTGATTTTCAAAATTAATAATTTTCAATGAATTGTTATTCACGTTTAAATTAACAGAATTGATGTTTTCAATTTGTGTCAGAAGTGGAAGAGTCGGTATTAAAGTTAGACCTTGACTACTACAATCGATCGTGATTTCGTCGATAAGAACATGTCTAAAGCATTTACACATTTTGGGACAGTTGTCCTCAAATTGGAATTTATATTGTTTTTCCAGCATTGAGGAGGGCAGAATATCTGGAAAATTTATTAAAACACCGGCATCGGTCAAACAAATACCAATATTCTTGAATGGGACATATAAATAAAACATAAATTGATCAACATCCACCACACATTGAGGACATGAATCTAAAAGTTTGGTAAAATCCAAAAATGTTATTTGGGCATTAAGTTTGGGACACTTAAGATTTGCACAAATTCTGTAATTTATTTGTTTTTCGCGTAGTTGAGCAAGTTGAAATCTTAATATCGAAGATATGAACGAAATTTGAATGACTGAGGAACGATTTTTGAAATGATTGAAATCGGTTAGATCGAAATTAATGAATCTGCAATCAACTATGTCTAATTTGGTTAAATTCGAATTTTGAAATACGGTCGAGAGTATGCTGGAATGTGTGAAATTGACTCCACGTATTGTCATTGTAGCATTCGTTGGGACTATTAGATTTAACAGAGTACTATTAAGAAATAAATCTTGAATTAATAATTTTATTTCAAAGCAAACTATTTTATAAAAACTTACTCAGAATTAAATATCTCGTCATTATCCCCAATCAATATTGCTTTCAGCAAGAAATTCTTGTTGAACAAGGATGGATGTAGAGTTTTAATAGGATTACCATTTAACTCCAGATTTTGGAGATTTGGTAACCCATCGAATAGGCGTTCTGGAATCATTTGAATCTTAAGCCTTTTCAAAACAACATTTTTAAGTGCATTTGCCCCATTAAACACCGATTCGTGCAAAATTATTTCATCGGCCGAGTCAGACATGTATATATTCTCCAACTGATTATTTTCTTCAAATATATTCGGTGTATTTAAGAAATACGAATCGATACACATAAAAACAGTTATTTCTAGATTTTTAATTTTTTCAAATTTGACCAGATTTTGTTTTTTGAAGTTCGATATTTCAACTGAGTTTAAAATAAATGTCGCAATTATATTCACACTGAATAGTGCAAAATCAACTTGACCAACGTTGCGCAGCGTTAATTTATTCTCTATGGTTTTGAAACCATAAAAATAATCTTGATTAATAGATCTGATATTACTTAGTTTGATTGTCTTGTAATGGCTGAACATAAAATGTTTGTAAAATATGATACCATCTACGATTCCATACTCATCAAATGAAACGTCTAACATATCAAAGTAAGAACTATAACCTCTTGCCTTTTTAACAATCGATTGTAGAGTAAAATTCATGAAATTTTGATGATTTGTTTCATTATTGAAACATTTGATAAAACGAAATGTTGAGGCTGTTGGCGGTTCCTGGGCCCATTTGATGTCAATGTAACCGTTTCCACCGAGTGTATTGTAATCCCGACAATTTATTATGTTAGCATTGTCAGTTGAAGTGAACACAACGTGAAGTTTCAACAAAATAAAGAAAATTAAGATTAAACGAAATTCCATCACTAGAACCGGTTGCACGCACTATGGCTACGTCCATATCAATTTGACTATTTATAAGCGACAAGTAGAATTAATTTACCGAAACGCGATTTTAATGAAGCAATTTTTTTATTAAATGTTAATCTCAATTAAAATTTAATTTTGACTTTTCTAAATGAAATGAAACACAATAAATCCAATTGTGATCGATTTTATATTTGAATACATAACAAAATAAGAGGACTAGTAATAATTTTTGATACTTTCATTATACGTTAACGAAACAAAAAGGTCGGAATAAACATGAATCTTTCGATCCGGATGAATATACAATTATAATGTCCGAGTTTAGAAAAAGATGGAAGTAAATCGAGTCAGTAGTAACCAAACCGGCATTTTGTGATTCATTTACAACAATGGGAGCATTGAAGGAGAAGAGAGGTTAGCAGTTTTAATACCAGATCCTTATTTATAAATTATAAAAAAGGACGGGAAGATACAGAAAACAAAAAAATATATTGAGAAGAGTACAGCCAGCAATATACAAACAGTATGAAGAAAACTATGCTACTATGCTGTCCGAAGGCATAAAATTTCCAAATTGTCTGAATAGTGCAGAAAAGTAAGTCGAAGCAAGCCATACATTACAGGTAGCACTCAAGCAAATGAAAAATGTGAAGCTGGGTAAATTTACAAAACTTCATGAAGAGGTCGTGATACAAGCATCAGACAACATCTAAACCGAGTATGTTAACATAGTTGTAATTATCACCATGGAAATTGTAAGCAGCTTTATCAAAACCTATTTTCGATTACACGAAAAAACAAGTAGCTCATAAATAACACATGTAAAATCAAGAAGGCAAAACCATGTTACTGCCTGGGGATATATAGTCGATATAGTAAGTGAATGTGTAACGAACCATGTTATTCTATTATATAAAAAAAATAATTAGCATATCATAACTGAGCACATAGATGGTAGGAGGGTATTTAATTCAATCAGTTTTATGTTCTAACTCTTTGAAGCAGTGTAACAATTAATTGTTACATGTTAATTAAGAGGAGTTTTTGAGCAACAATCACACCTCCGCAAATCTCACACATCCTTTTCCCAATCATGAAAACTACCAGTGGTAAAACAATACGATGTACATAATGCGATGGGGAACATCATACTCTCTCCTTCACGAAAGACAACCAACGAGGATTCAATTTGACCCAAACTTAAATCAATTGACAGTCGCAAGCTAACTATTAGACCCACCAAGACGAAAATTACACACACTGGTTTTGAGAATTTCACCGTCAAATGAAATAGTTCACAAACAAATAAAGATGGCAATCAAATCGTGGTTTGAATTTTTCTTGTTCAGTTGAACATAAAGTGACTTTTGTTACTGGAGATATGTCTGTTAGACTGTACGCTTTTGATTACTGAGTGAATCTGCCGATACGGATGAGTAAATAAGCACATATACTCGACTCGACCACGGAAAGTTTTTATTTAACTGGACGTTGGCAGCATAAACAAAATTTTTGATTAAAGAAATTTTACCTACAAATATATTCTGTTTGCTTGAATTTTACTAAGACAAAATTTTACTAAGAATAAATTTTTTTTAAAACTCCTTAAATTTTTTTCCATACCACTATTACTCAAATCAAAATAAATAGAAAGTTAGATAGAAATAAATTTTTAAAATTTGCCCATAGTTTAGTGTTCATGTAAACACGTGAATTAATTTTTATCAGCAAAATTTGAATCTGGTACAAATTTTAACTTGAAAAATTATTTTACATGCTTAAGTTATAAAATAAGAATTTTTTCCATTAAACACATTTAAGATAGTTTTCACGTGAAATTTGTTTGCAGAAAATTTTGTAATGATCATAATTTTTTATAAATTAAAATAGTTTAAACATGTGACAAATTACTCCCTCATTAACAAGTCATTACAAGATAACAGCATCAATTTTCAAGCCAAATTGATAAACAACAAGCAACTGAAAATAAATGTATGCACCGAGATAGATTATAGAAATCTAACAGAATACCTAAACGGTTCGCAGCAACAGTGGCATTCATATGAAAATAGCATACACGACCGAAAAGGGTTATGGTTAGAAATTTGCACCAATCATGCGATCCAGAAGATAATAAAAGAGAACTGAGTGAAAGAGGTCTTAAAATCCTTGATGTCAACAAAATTAAAAAGAAGTTCTGCCAACACGAACCTAGATGTGTTAAATGTGCTGAGAAACATGTAACTTGTAAGAAACCCAGGAATACTGCAGCAAAGTTGTTAACACATCTATCTATGCATAAATACAAATATGCATGACCCACTTAACATGCAAATATGCATAACATAAAACATAGGTTCAAATTATTACTTATTATTAATTATTATTTTTATTGAAATAAGAAACATCATTTTATCGCACATATATATTCGCACATATAACAATATATTGCACATATAACATTTTTAAATGCATAATATGCTAAATTTATATTATTTTATATTCTTGTAACATTACATAGAACATATAATCTGCTATAGTAAGCAATATTCTTCTATAAAAGATATTACAAGTTTTAAATAAAGTTAGTACCTTATCTGATATATAACAATTCGTTTGACTAGTAAGACCTCACCCGTAGTAATCTTTCTAGTCTAAAACAGATGTATCGCTAGTGACAAATAAGCGATATTAACATTGGTCCTTCGAGCCGGATATGAACCAGCGACCTATGGACCTATGGATATTCCAACCTATGGATATTCCAAGCAATATTCCACTGGCAAGTCATTGGTCCTTCGAGTCAAAAACATAAACCAGCAACAACAGTTCCAAGGCAATACAACAACTAAGCCACGCTATACAAAACAACAACAGTCGAAGATGGAAGATACAATAAATAATCAAAAAACAACAGCTGAGAAAATAAACCAGCTCTACAACAACTACAAAAAAGATAGTGGTACTCGTAAAACAAAGAGGTATTTAGAAGACAAGATTGCTTCTTTAAAACAAATCTACAATGATTATGTTAACAACGATGATAAAATTAGAAGCTATTCTTTGGATCAATCCCATCAATACTTTAAAGAACGACAAGACACGGTGAATCTATATGAAACATTCATCACGGACATGCGAACACGTCTCAATGGGGCACCAACAACTCCAACTATTCCACTGGCAAGTCAATCAGGAACGAGCTTCACACTTACGTCAGATGACAACACGACGAAACCTATTTTTTCTTCAATGAGCAATTTACAACAAATGCTCAAACAACAAGACTTTCGGATTAGAGCTCTGTATAGGGAGATTATATCGGTCGAAGATATTCTGGAAAACAACAGATCCAAACCAGCTCTTGTTTTAAAACAAAAAAAAATGGAGAACATGATGACGCAGATAACAGATTTAAACGAAAAAATTTGTATGAACGCATCAGATCAAGATGAAGCCGACATCATATATTTCATAGAAAATCACTATGAAAATATAAATAGCCGATACGACAACATTGCCGTTCACATAGCAACCGAGATGAACGAAGAAAGTTCAATTAAGCCGATGGAGATTAAGCTCAAACCAATAGAAATCCCAACTTTTCATGGAGATTATACTAAGTGGGTAGGATTTTCGGATACTTTCAAAACGTTAGTTCACAACAACAAACAACTAACGGCTACTCACAAAATGAACTATTTGAAAACCCACGTGGTAGGATCAGCAAGCAAACTATTAAGCCACTTAGAAGCTACTGGAAACAATTATGAGGCAGCATTGGAAATATTGGAGAACAGATTTAACAACAAAAGATTACTAGTCTCCACCTTATTAAACACCATTCTCAATCAACCTTCCAGTAACACTGAATCAGCCAACGCAATAAAACAACTGCATGACACAACCACCGAGTGTTTACATGCAATTCGAAATATGGGAATAGCCACTGATTCATGGAGTCCTTTCATCATTTTGATAATATCAAAAAAAATGGATTATGAATCACGGCGCTTGTATGAAAACTCACTGGACAATCCAAGAGCCATTCAAACTACCAGCAACTTTTTAAGCTTCTTAGAAAGACGCTTCCAATCTCTGGAAACAACAGGTGTAGTCACCAGGAATGTACCTATTCAACCTCTAAGACGAGCATTTATTACAACAACAAAACCACCTAGTACATACATTATATGCGTATGTTGTCTAAAAAATCATAAAATTGAAACATGTTCGCGTTTCAAGGGATTGAGTCACAGCGAGAAGAATCAAATGGTTATGCTACATAAGTTATGTAGGCTCTGTCTTTCACAAGACCACACAACAGTAAACTGTCGCAGTAATATAAAATGTTCCAGCTGTAAAGGAGGACATCATACATTACTACACCTTACTCAGCCAGACCAAGGAATCAGCAATATGACGAAGCTCAACATAACGTCAAGAATTAATACCGATAATAATACCGTACTACTAGCAACAGCACTGGTAAAAGTAGGTAACATTCATGGTAGTTTCAACATACTACGAACTCTAATCGACCCAGGTTCACAAGCAACGTTCATAACCGAAGACGCAGCACAGCAATTAGGCTTACCAAGAACAAAAGTTATAGCCGAGGTCTCAGGAATTTCAGCATCAAAAGGCAATTCACACCACCAAATTAACATTGATATATACCCTAGATTTCCATCATCATTTAAAACTCATACGCAAGCACTGGTTTTAAAAACAATCACAAAACCATTACCAGATAAAACCGTAATAGGTTTAAGCAACGAATTTCAAGATGAAAGGCTGCTCGCAGATCCAACTTTCGACAGACCGGGACCCATTGACATGTTACTAGGCGCAGACATATATAGTGGAATAATCCTTGAAGGTATAAAAAAGGATCCCTTTCACCATTGCATTGCACAAAAAACTGAACTCGGGTGGATACTATCTGGTCGTCTAAGCTTCAACAATAAAGTGCCAGTCACGAAACTTCACAGCCTTGTCACACTAGCTGATATAGATAAACAGCTAAAACAATTCTGGGAATCAGAAGAACTGCATCCGCAACGCGCAATAACAACTGATGAGATACAATGTGAGGAACACTACAAGAAGACCCACAAAAGATTGCCAGATGGCCGCTACGAAGTCAAAATTCCATTTAACAGTAACGTTCTTAATGAAAAGAATCTAGGAGAATCAAAGCAAAGGGCAGCTGCAAGACTGATACACATGGAAAAGCGCTTCAATAGAGGCGCAGAATTTAAAAGAGAGTATCATAAGTTCATGAATGAATACATTCAACTTAAACATATGGAGCGAATTCACGACGATTCGACGTTGGACCCATCACGTTCTTATTACTTACCGCATCATGCCGTTATAAAAACCGAAAGTACAACTACCAAAATGCGAGTAGTTTTCGATGCTTCATGTAAAACAACTACAAATGTTTCTCTCAACGAGCTGATGCATATCGGACCAACGATTCAAGATGACTTAACAACAATACTAATTAGATGGAGGAAATATCGTTACGCCTTTACTGCTGATATCGAAAAAATGTTCCGGCAAATCAACATAGCCGAACCAGATTCTAATTTCCAACTAATATTATGGCGACCTTCGGAGAACCAGAAAATTCAAACGTTTAGACTTAATACCGTAACATACGGAACGGCATCTGCAACATATTTGGCAACAAGAACACTAAAACAACTAGCTCTAGATGACGCTGCAAAATACCCTGTTGGATCCCAACATGTCTTAAGAGATTTTTACGTGGATGATCTTTTGACGGGCGCACATAGTATTGAAAGAGCAGTAACTGCTCAGAAACAAATATTTGAATTATTATCAGGAGGAGGGTTTAACTTAAGAAAATGGAACAGCAACAATGAAGAAATTATAAAGCATTTATCATGTGAGTACAAAGAATCTGGACTTCATCCAATCGAGTTTGACAACACCGTAAAAACTCTAGGATTGCATTGGAATTCATCCATAGATGTATTTCAAATAAAGGTGACAATGCCGAAATCTGGTGCTGGAGTTACAAAACGTAATATACTATCAGAAGCATCAAAAATCTTCGACCCGCTAGGATGGTTAGCTCCAGTGGTGATAACAGCAAAAATCCTTCTTCAGGATCTATGGGCTTCCGGAATCGATTGGGACGTCAAGGTTCAACCAAGTATCGAGAAAAAATGGTTGAGTTACAAAGAGGAACTACCAGATCTAGAGAAGATTAAAATTGATCGTTGGATAAACTACACAGAAAACTCAAATATAGAACTACATGGGTTTTGCGACGCATCAAGTCAAGCATACGCTGCAATAGTTTATGCCAGATCTAAAGATGTAATACGCATCATTGCCGCAAAAACAAAGGTAGCACCATTAAATCAGACAATCTCACTTCCAAGACTGGAGTTAAATGCAGCCTTATTATTATCTAAGCTACTCACCAAAGTGAAAATAGCCTTGGATTTCGGCAATGAAAACAAAACATACTGCTGGAGTGACTCTATGGCGGTGTTGGGCTGGATAAAAGGGAAACCCCATAATTACAAGACATTTGTAGCCAACAGGATAACAGAGATTCAAGCAAGCACGCACCCAAGCCAATGGCATCATGTAGCCTCCTGTGAAAACCCAGCTGACTGTGCTTCAAGGGGATTATACCCCAAACAACTAATCAACCATCCACTCTGGTGGGGAGGTCCAACGTGGTTAAAACTATCAACATACCCAATAAACAGTATAAGAATTCAAGAGCTAGAAACGATCGGCGATCTTGAAAGAAAACCAATTCACGTTTTCGTCGCAAACGTAAAGATTTCTATAATAGACTTCGATAGATTTTCTTCTATAGTGCGATTGGTGCGCTCCATGGCATTCTGTTATCGTTTTATAACAAACCTAAAAACGAAAACAAGGGATGGATCCCATCTTAAACCTGGTGAATTAAAAGCTGCATTAAAATCAATCGTCAAAGTTGTACAACAACAATGCTTTCGAAAGGAAATCGAAGCATTAGCCAACAAACAAGGTTTATCGAAAGATAGTACAATAATAACACTTAATCCGTTTGTCGATGGCGAAGGTCTACTAAGAGTAGGAGGAAGACTCGGCAATGCTTACCTAACATTTGATGAGAAATATCCAATAATATTGCCTAGAACTCATCAGTTCACGAAATTGATCATCAAGGAAGCACACCACAAAACACTTCATGGTGGAAACCAGGCCACTTTAGGCTACTTAAGACGGAACTATTGGATAATAAATGCAAAAAATTCAATCCGTTATATAATTCACAACTGCCTGTTATGTAGCAGAACAAAAGCATCGACCTCACAACAATTAATGGGAATTTTACCAGCTGAAAGAGTTCTGCCATCATCCCCATTCACCAACAGTGGAGTTGATTACGCAGGCCCTATAAGTTTGAAGCTATACAAAGGGCGCTGCAACAAAATCTGCAAGGGATACATTGCTGTATTCATATGCATGGCCACAAAGGCGATTCACCTTGAACTTGTCAGCGATCTAACAACGGAAGCTTTTCTAGCGGCTTTTAAACGCTTCACATCCAGAAGAGGTCTTTGCCTAAAACTATTCAGCGATTGTGGCACTAATTTTGTGGGTGCGAGTAATACACTTAAGAAGCAAGCTCAACAACAAAGTAAAGAATTAGGAGCCAGGCTAGCAGAAAAGGGAACCGAATGGCACTTCATTCCTCCGGGCAGTCCCCACTTTGGAGGACTATGGGAAGCCGGAGTAAAGTCGACAAAACAACATCTCAGAAAGATTCTTGGGGGTCATATACTAACCTTTGAAGAATACTCAACCATATTAGCTCAAATTGAAGCGTGTCTGAATTCAAGACCTTTAGCTCCGTTAAGCAATGACAGAGATGATGATTCAGCGTTAACTCCAGGACACTTTTTAATAGGCAGGCCAATCATATCAATACCAGAGCCAGACATGACGAATGTGAAATATGTCAGCAGGTGGCATTTACTTGCTAAATTAACACAACTATTTTGGAAGAAGTGGAGCTCAGAATATCTATCTCGGCTTCAAAAGCGACCTAAATGGTTGAAAGAACAACCTAATATGAAGGAAGGAGAGTTAGTTATGATAAAGGATGAACAACTTCCTACAACAAGATGGCCGCTCGCAAGAATTATTAAACTACATCGTGGTTCAGATGATCTTGTAAGAGTTGTAACAGTAAAACAAGGTGATAAGTGTTTGACAAGGAACATAACCATAATATGCAGACTACCAATATCTGGTGAATCAGAGGAGGCAGCCAACCAAAACAACTCGGTTACACTAGAAAATCCAGTACCAGAAACAATACAAAAGGAGCCTTTAACACCAGAAGTACAACAACCAACAACAAAAGCAAGCTTTACAACAAAAATAAACAGAGTTATGTGTTTTCTGTCAATGCTAATGGTTATTGCGCCACTTAATGTAAAAGCTACAGAAGACTACCAAGTATCATTCTGGAATAATACACCTGGCATCTACTTTGAAGAAATAGGCACCATCAGACTTCTAGCATCGAAATGGAAAATTTTGGTACATTATGATCTTAATGGCTACTTTAAAGAAATTAGTAACATTATGGGGTACATTCATACGCTTAATAAAACATGCAACTATCTACGGTCTGAAGAAGATAGACACACAATATGCGGAGTAATCCACCAACAACTAAGCAGACAACTAATAACTATAAATCAACAAAACAGGTTAATTCAGAAGTTTAACAAACAGCTCCGTCGTCCCAAAAGGGGGATTGGCGATTCTGTGGGTTTTGTGCTTGGTGACATGTTCGGAGTATTAACACAGAGAGAAGCTGAACATTATGAAAATGCAATTATTCAAACTAGACACAACGAAGAGCATTTAATTAACCTTCTAAAAAATCAAACTTCAATAGTTGATACAACCATCAATATCGTGAAACACGATCATGACGTGAGCGCAAAGCATTTTGATCTGCTTCATAAGGATATCGAAACATTAGGCAATACCAGCAACCTTCTGATGGGTGAACATCGACGACAAAACAAAATTCAATCAACAATTATTTTTGCATTTCAAATCATGCTTGTTATGAAAGAACTACAGGACACTCAAAATGCGATAATCGATGTGCTAACCCATTCTCAACATGGTAAAATCCATCCACTGCTTCTTACACCGCAGCAATTAGAAGAAGAGCTGAGAAAGATATTAGAACATATTCCTCCAGACAATCAATTTCCGGGAGGAAACAATCTCAACAACCTGGCAGATATATATAGCATAATGAGCGTCAAATATAGGATCACAAATAGCAGGATCGTATTTATCATTCAAGTACCGCTGGTACATATAGAAAGCTTCCAACTTTTCAATCAACTAGCAGTTCCTGTTTTTCATGGAAACTCATCACAATGGATCACTCCTTCTACGAGATATTTAGCAATTAACCAACAGAGAGAACGATATACTCCAATTTCTCAACCAGAATTCGATGAATGTATTTTCTTCAGAGAAAATCAATACCTATGCGATGCCTCTCCTATATACAATAAACAATCGTCGATCAGTGCATGTGAACTTAACTTCCTACAGCATAATACAAATATTCATCATAGCTGCAAATTAGAAACGTCTGAAGCTAAAAATGTGTGGATCAAAACATGGGAATCAAACAAATGGATTTTCTCCTTGAAAAATGAAACATCTTTCGACCTCTTTTGTAATAGAGGTAATGAAATAATAAGATTAAATGGGACTGGCAGCTTTTCGTTCTCATCAAACTGCGTATTAAGAGGAAATTCTTTCGTAATAAATGCAGTCACATACAATACGAACGAAATAAAGTCATCATACTTGCCTGCCTTTAATCTAACCTTTGTTAATGATGAATTAAATATGACCACACTTCAAATAGATAATCCAAAACAACATTGGCAAGACAGCACAATCACAGATTTAAAAAACAGGATTCGTTTGCAACAAGAAGATGAGCAACTTCCAACAGAAATGAACAACCACGATGTGCATCACTACACGATTTCATATTCAACAATAGCCATATTTATTGTTCTCTTCGCCGTGGTGTACCTTAAATTTAAAGGATTGGCACAGCCTCTGGAACCTCTTCCAAGGCCCGACATGGGATCTCAAGTTTAGATAGCTGCAGAAATTCTGTCATCATCGCTGCCCCGGAATATGTTAACACATCTATCTATGCATAAATACAAATATGCATGACCCACTTAACATGCAAATATGCATAACATAAAACATAGGTTCAAATTATTACTTATTATTAATTATTATTTTTATTGAAATAAGAAACATCATTTTATCGCACATATATATTCGCACATATAACAATATATTGCACATATAACATTTTTAAATGCATAATATGCTAAATTTATATTATTTTATATTCTTGTAACATTACATAGAACATATAATCTGCTATAGTAAGCAATATTCTTCTATAAAAGATATTACAAGTTTTAAATAAAGTTAGTACATTATCTGATATATAACAATTCGTTTGACTAGTAAGACCTCACCCGTAGTAATCTTTCTAGTCTAAAACAGATATATCGCTAGTGACAAATAAGCGATATTAACAAAAGTATTCAAACTGTGCACAAGCCTATCCTGCAAACTACTGAGAACTTTTGAAGAGATCTTCAAAAAAAAGAAAAGAAATAATCTTTATAAACCAACACATTTACAAAAAAAGTCAAACATCAGAATCTTTTAGTTTAGAATCATCATGGAGGTTTATCATATGCGCAAGTAACTGAGACAGGAAACGTCAGTTCCGGACCAACTTTGAACCCTACTCATTTGAATATGATGGAAATGATGCAAAATGTTATGAATGCCATAAACAACCTTTCTGAAAGCCTACAAAGATTGGAGCAGAGAAATTCTGCAATATTATACTAATAAACTTTCTCAAAATGATATACCAAGAAAACCTGAGAATTGCTACATGGAATGCTAACGGTATTAAAAATAAGAACCTATTCACTATGGAAGACAACAAACAGTATAAAAACCCCAATTACGCAGATCCTTCCTATTAAGAGAAGTGATGGCTCGTGGGCTAGCGATAACAAAGCAAAAGCTGAAGAATTTGCTAATCATTTGGCTGATATTTTCAAACCGAATGAGATCGAATCGGATATTATAATCGAAACTGAAAGCAGCAATTATGAGGGTGGAATTTCTCTAACAACCCAGAAAGCAGTTACTAGTGAAATATAATTCAATTTGAAGTGAGTAAAGGCACTTGGATATGACCTTATAACGGGAGAAATGTTAAAGCAACTACCAAAGAAAGCTATCGCTAAACTAACGCACTTGTTTAATTCTGTTATTAGATTACGGCATGTTCCTTCTGCCTGGAAATTTGCGGAAGTTATTATGTTACCGAAACCAGGTAAACCACCCAATGAATCTAAATCGTATCGTCCGATATCTCTGCTCTCTATCATTTCAAAGATAACTAATGGAGAGACTACTCTTGAGGAGAATGAACCCAAAAATATAAAGTAATGACCTACTACCGGGTAACCAATTTGGATTCAGATGCAAACATTCTACAATTGATCAGGTTCATAGAATAACAGACATTATAGAAAAGGCTTTAAAAGAAAAACAATTTTGTTCGATCTTATTACTGGATGTGGCAGCAGCTTTCGATAAGGTATGGCACGAGGGTTTAATATATAAACTAAGTGCTATGCTTCCGGGAACATATATTGATATTTTAAGATCATATTTATCTGAAAGGCTTTTTAGAGAAACACAAGAAGATGAGTATTCTGGACTGAGAGAGGTAAAGGCAGGAGTCCCACAAGGCAGTGCTCTAGGCTCAGTCCTTAACCTACTATATACTAGTGATATACACGACAGTCCGACCACGTAAGCATAGCAAACTGTGGAAGAGGCGGCGAATAAACTTCAATGAACTTCAGGGCGGGTAACATGAGGAACGGTCAATGCGCATAGATTTGCGGTGAAGTTGCCGAAACCTCGAACTAAAGGTACAAAGCGCGAATTCATTCATCGAACATCCAGGAAGTGGTATTCATTATCCGGCTTTCAGTTTCTGTTGGAGTATAAAATGCACAAGTTTAAGGCAGCTATCAACCTTTTCTTGAACCGCGCGTTGGGTGCAGGAGCTCTGACAGTTACAAGGAGCTAGGACTGTCTTAAAAAAAGAAAAAAAAAATGTGCAAGTGATGAAATTCACCAGTGGACTAAGCGATGGAAAACAAAACTTAATGAATTTAAATCTGCCAATGTCAACTTTACGAATAAATCATAGTTAATCCGCCGACTATCAGCTAAAACGACGCTAAATATTTGGTATGACTCTGGATGTTAAACTTAAATGGAAAGAACATGTAAATGAGAAGAAAAGAGCTAAATCTTATAAATAGACAGTTGTTCTAGCTAATTGGGCGAAGATCAAAATTAAGCATATGCAACAAAATACTGATTTACAATCAGGTCCTTAAGCCAATCTGGCTATATGGCATTCAGTTTTGGGGCTGTACTAAGAATACTAACATCAAACTTATACAAAACTTCCAGAATAAGGTACTTCGGAGTATAGTCAATGCACCCTGGTACATTCGTAATAGCAATTTGCATCGGGATTTAAAGATTTCGGATATAGAAGACAAAAAAAAGATAAGCAACGAAGCATGAATCAAGGCTTATGGAACATACCAATGCAGAAGCATCTCGGCTACTACATAATGAACAATTGGTTAGGAGACTAAAAAGAACCAAACACTAACGAGCTTGTTATTATGTGAGCAGCTACCTACCAACGAACAGAAACTGGTGTATCGTTAGATCAACAGGGACCACATTATAATTTAGTTGTTAAGAATGTAAATGTAAATTGATGGTTAGTCTGGAAAGACTAGTTTCAATAATAAATATCAAAAAATAAAAAAAAAAGAATTAATTTTCTTTGAATTATTTTCTATCATCTAAAATTTTTTTTTTTTACTACAATGTATAAAAACCATTGTTACAAATTTTCTTAAGTGAAAATATGTTTAAACATAATTTATATTACAAATATTACTATTTTTCCATTAAAACCCGCATGTGTTATCGCAAGGAAAGGAATCCAATATTTTAGTAATTTCCTTCCGCAACTTGTGGCGAACGTACAACTTCATGTCAACTTCTGTACTCATTATATCACATAATTGTTTTGATGCATCTCGAACCACCGGAGTTGTATTTGACTGCAAATAAATGGAGCAATATTTGAATGACTTCAGTTGATCAGCATATTCACCAAATTCGATTTTCTCGATCGGATTGTCATCAAACTGAATGTTGGTTAAACGTTTCAGCATACGATCATCTTGATTTTCAAAATTAATAATTTTCAATGAATTGTTATTCACGTTTAAATTAACAGAATTGATGTTTTCAATTTGTGTCAGAAGTGGAAGAGTCGGTATTAAAGTTAGACCTTGACTACTACAATCGATCGTGATTTCATCGATAAGGACGTGACAAAAGCACTTACACATTTTGGGACAGTTGTCCTCAAATTGGATTTTATATTGTTTTTCCAACATTGCGGAGGGCAAAACATCTGGAAAATTAATTAAAACACCGGCATCGGTCAAACAAATACCAATATTCTTGAATGGAACATATAAATAAAACATAAATAGATCAACATCTACCACACATTGAGGACATGAATCTAAAAGTTTGGTAAAATCCAAAAATGCTATTTGGGCATTTGGTTTGGAACACTTGAGATTTGCACCAATTCTGTAATTTATTTGTTTTTCGCGTAGTTGAGCAAGTTGAAATCTTAATATCGAAGATATGAACGAAATGTGAATGACTGAGGAACGATTTTTGAAATGATTGAAATCGGTTAGATCGAAATTGATGAATCTGCAATCAACTATTTCTAATTTGGTTATATTCGAATTTTGAAATACGGTCGACAGTACGCTGGATTGTGTGAAATTGACACCACGTATTGTCATTGTAACATTCGTTGAGAACGTTAAATTTAACGGAGAGCTATTAAAAAATAAATCTTAAATCAATAATCTGATTTCAATGTAAACTATTTTATAAAAACTTACTCAGAATCAAATAACTCGTTATTATCCCCAACAAATATTGCTTTCAACAAGAAATTGTTGATGAACAAGGATGGTTGTAGAGTTTTAATAGGATTACCATTTAACTCAAGATTTTGAAGATTTGGTATCCCACCGAATAGGCGTTCTGGAATCATCTGAATCTTAAGCCTTTTAAAAACTATATTTTTAAGTGTATTTGCCCCATTAAACACCGATTCGTGCAAAATTATTTCATCGGCCGAGTCAGACATGTATATATTCTCCAACTGATTATTTTCTTCAAATATGTTCGGTGTGTTCAAAAAATACGAATCGATACACATGAAAACAGTTATTTCAAGATTTTTAATTTCAAGAAATTTGACCAGATTTACTTTTTTGAAGTTCGAAATTTGCACTGAGTTTAAAATAAGTGTCTTAATTGAATTTACTCTAAACTTTTCAAAATCAATTTTACCAACGTTGTGCAGCGATACTTCATTTTTATTGGTTTGGAAATGATTTAAATATTTTTGATTAATCGATCCGATATTACTTAGTTTGATTGTCTTGTAATGGCTGAACATAAAATGTTCGTAAAATATTTTACCATCTACGATTCCATACTCATCAAATGAAACGTCTAACATATGAAAGTTAGTATTATAACCTCTTGCCTTTTTAACAATCGATCGTAGAGTAAAATTCATGAAATTTTGATGATTTGTTTCATTATTGAAACATTTGATAAAACGAAACGTTGATGCTGTTGGCGGTTCGTGGGCCCATTTGATGTCAATGTAACCGTTTCCACCAAGCATATTGTAATCCCGACAATTTATTATGTTAGCATTGTCATTTGAAGTGAATACAACGTGAAATTTTAACAAAATAATGAAAATTAAGATTAAACGAAATGCCATCACTAAAACCGATTGCACTTGACTTATGCCTACGTCCATAACTATTTAACTATTTATAAGCGAAAGGTATAGTTAATTTACCGAAACGCGATTTTAATGAAGCAATTTGTTACTATTTAAATTAAATTAGATTTGAACTTTTCTAAATGTATACTAATTTGAATAAGACTCACATTAAATCCTAATATAACGAACTTAATCTTCGCGGTTCATAAATGTTATTGTTATCTCAATATATGTGAGGATCAGTAAATATTTTGGATACTTTGTCGTCACCAATGATATATTACACGTCAACGGGAAAACAAAGAATGGAATAAACATGGATCTATCGAGCCGGCTAAATCGGCTAATCAATTATAATGTCGGAAGTTTAAAAAAGATGGAAGTAAATCGACAGTCTGTAATAACCAACCCAGCATTTGTTTTTGACTAATTTACAAGAATAAAACAAAATATTGAGTAGAAGAGCACAGCAATCAATGGTATGTATAATCAAACATTATGAAGAAAACATGCTACTATGCTGTCCGAAGTCATAGAATTTCCAAACCCGTCTGAATAAAACGAAACAAGCTTTACAACTATAGCAATCAACCACATGAAAAATGTGATGCTGGATAATTTCTTTATTCCGACGAACATCAGACAGCATCAAAACAGAATATGTTAACAGTCGTAACTATCTCCATGGAAATTGTAAGCATCTGTATCAAAAACTATCATCTCCTACACTACTGCCTGGAGATATTATCTATCTATAGTCACAACAAAATCAATTTCTAATTTGCAAGATACAGTAATTGAATGTGTAACGAACCATGTGATACTATTACAAAAAAAATTTGCAATAATTGAATAATATATATATATATATATATATATATATATATAATAATAAAAATACAAAAAAAAAATACAATTGTGATGTTTCTAGCCAAGCCATTCTATTCTATTGGGCCCAGAATAATAAGTGGGGTTGAAAGAAATACTTTGTTTATACTGCAAATACTTGTTTGTCTATGGGTAGCATGGCAGCTATGCATAACACCTATATTGCAGTGACAGAGACAATCATTTTAGCACTATTGGGCTTTGGAAGTGAATTATTTGTTTACCTAAAGAAATGGGGTGGTCGTGATGGTGTATATATTATCACAGTGCATTTTAATTGGTTGGTCATTTAAACAAACGTTTTAAAAAACTTATAATGATTTATTCTTTTTATCTCCGGTGTCATCTTGAGTCTTACTTATATACGTAACCACATATTATTTACGTAACCACATATTATATTTACAATTTTATGTGGAGTAAATTTTTTCTTGAGTTAAAAAAAATTTCGCACGTAGAACGTGACCGAGCCAGCGTACTCGCTGTCCTAAAATTTCATGCACGATATCACGAATTTGCATTAAATTCCTGTTCTCGTCTAACTATCACATTCATACATGACAACGGGTCTGATCAGCAATCCGTACAATTTCAGCTTATCCGTATTTTCAAGATACTTTGAATCAGAAGTGGATGTAGAGGATATAAAGCCCGATCGCCAGCGGCAAGGCGAACCTTAATATCCTCTCCAACACTATTATTATGAGTAATGAGAGATCCAAGATACTTGAATCTCATTACTTCTTCAAACGTGTGGTTACCTCTGTTGTCATTTAATCCAATCAAACAGCTATCATCTGCATATGCTAAAAATTGATTGGATTGTCGGAATAAGATATTGTCTTGAGGGGTTGCACTTCTACGAAGGATGTATGTGGACATGAGATTAAAAACTATCGAGGACAACGCATCTCCTTGTCGAATATCAGAAGTAATTGCAAAAGTTCTCGATAGCCTGTTTTCAACTTTAACGCAGCATTATGACTGCAAATTCACGAATTTCAACCGATCACCCTTCTTGAATGTTGGACATAACGCGCCCACTTTCGTTTATTCAGGCATAACTTCATTTCGTCATACCAATTGAACAAGGTCGAAAAGACAGTTCCGGAAAAATAGTAAAACACATAAAGTTACATATAAAATAACACCGACTATAGTAATAATTTTATTTAACAGATTTAAGGGATTGTATAGTGGTATTGCTATTTACAGAAAAGTTTCTGATATAACAATATCAGAAACTTTTCAATTTGCATTTAAAGCCTAAATTTCATAATATGGTGCATTATCCGTACATCAAAAGAAATTTAGGACCTATTAAATTTTTATCATGTTTTCGATTTGAGGCTGAACATAAATTACATAAAACCTACACCCGAAATATCACTTCAAGATTGAATATACCTTTATCTCTAGCAATTAAAGCTTCTCTGAGATTTTCGTGTCAAATAGTTAAAAAAAATTTTTTCAAAATGATTATGTGTTTAATTCAGGGTTCAAACCATTTGCATTAAATCAAATGCCTTATTACTCAAATATTATCAATGTCACGGATATTGAACATCTTCCAAACGAAAGCACCTGTTCAATTTTATTTCGAGGAATAATATTTAGAGTTGGCAACTTTTTAAGCATCACTAAAGATTCTGATTTAAAAATTTATAATATCAATTAGCAGAAATTACCATAAATGAAAATAAACAACCTCTAGCGCTTTGCGTCGAATGGGGCCAACGAGTCTTTTCGGAACATTTCCAATCAGTAATGATTACCATCCCAACCCAAGAATACAGTTTTCATAACTTTTGTAATTTTGATGGACCTCCTGTTCATTTTAATATATTACGAGATTTATCAAAAGCCATTCGATTGAAAAAGTATTGGTAAATAAAAATATAACTTGAAGAATTTAAAATTTAAATTAAAGTACGTATCATAATAAATTATTATTCAAAAATTAATATTATTTACATATGTACAAATTTTTATTATTTGTAATTTTTTATTATTTGTAACAGAATTTTGATTGATATAATAATGTAATTGAAATAATGTAATATTTATATAGTAATGAAATAAATAAAATTATAATTGCAATTCATATAAAATAGTATTTTATTTTAAATCCAAACGATGACTAAATAACAAGAAGATTAGAGATTTAAACAAGAAGTGTTCTCCTTAAAATAAATTAAGAAGAAATTCTTAATTGTAATAAAAGGAAATCTCTTTAAAAAGCAGTGGCATTCAAAGTAAAAATAAGAAGAAATCTTATTATAATAAATGGAATTCATTTTTATTTAAGACGAATTCATTTCAATATGTTAATATTGGCAAGAAGTTTTCTTCTAAAAATTAGAGGAAATAATATTAATTTTATGTGATTTTCCCATTTTTTTTATTAAAATGAAATACAATCTAGTTTTAAGATGACATTCTCTTTGGATAAAAACTATTAAGATGTCTTCTTGGGTTAGTATGAATTTACGTGATCGATTTCTCTCTGTGAACGAACAGAAACTGGTGTATCGCTAGATCAACAGGGACCACATTATAATTTAGTTGTTAAGAATGTAGATGTAAATTGATGGTTAGTCTGGAAAGACTAGTTTCAATAATAAATATCAAAAAATAAAAAAAAAAAGAATTAATTTTCTTTGAATTATTTTCTATCATCTAAAATTTTTTTTTTTTACTACAATGTATAAAAACCATTGTTACAAATTTTCTTAAGTGAAAATATGTTTAAACATAATTTATATTACAAATATTACTATTTTTCCATTAAAACCTGCATGTGTTATCGCAAGGAAAGGAATCCAATATTTTAGTAATTTCCTTCCGCAACTTGTGGCGAACGTACAACTTCATGTCAACTTCTGTACTCATTATATCACATAATTGTTTTGATGCATCTCGAACCACCGGAGTTGTATTTGACTGCAAATAAATGGAGCAATATTTGAATGACTTCAGTTGATCAGCATATTCACCAAATTCGATTTTCTCGATCGGATTGTCATCAAACTGAATGTTGGTTAAACGTTTCAGCATACGATCATCTTGATTTTCAAAATTAATAATTTTCAATGAATTGTTATTCACGTTTAAATTAACAGAATTGATGTTTTCAATTTGTGTCAGAAGTGGAAGAGTCGGTATTAAAGTTAGACCTTGACTACTACAATCGATCGTGATTTCATCGATAAGGACGTGACAAAAGCACTTACACATTTTGGGACAGTTGTCCTCAAATTGGATTTTATATTGTTTTTCCAACATTGCGGAGGGCAAAACATCTGGAAAATTAATTAAAACACCGGCATCGGTCAAACAAATACCAATATTCTTGAATGGAACATATAAATAAAACATAAATAGATCAACATCTACCACACATTGAGGACATGAATCTAAAAGTTTGGTAAAATCCAAAAATGCTATTTGGGCATTTGGTTTGGAACACTTGAGATTTGCACCAATTCTGTAATTTATTTGTTTTTCGCGTAGTTGAGCAAGTTGAAATCTTAATATCGAAGATATGAACGAAATGTGAATGACTGAGGAACGATTTTTGAAATGATTGAAATCGGTTAGATCGAAATTGATGAATCTGCAATCAACTATTTCTAATTTGGTTATATTCGAATTTTGAAATACGGTCGACAGTACGCTGGATTGTGTGAAATTGACACCACGTATTGTCATTGTAACATTCGTTGAGAACGTTAAATTTAACGGAGAGCTATTAAAAAATAAATCTTAAATCAATAATCTGATTTCAATGTAAACTATTTTATAAAAACTTACTCAGAATCAAATAACTCGTTATTATCCCCAACAAATATTGCTTTCAACAAGAAATTGTTGATGAACAAGGATGGTTGTAGAGTTTTAATAGGATTACCATTTAACTCAAGATTTTGAAGATTTGGTATCCCACCGAATAGGCGTTCTGGAATCATCTGAATCTTAAGCCTTTTAAAAACTATATTTTTAAGTGTATTTGCCCCATTAAACACCGATTCGTGCAAAATTATTTCATCGGCCGAGTCAGACATGTATATATTCTCCAACTGATTATTTTCTTCAAATATGTTCGGTATGTTCAAAAAATACGAATCGATACACATGAAAACAGTTATTTCAAGATTTTTAATTTCAAGAAATTTGACCAGATTTACTTTTTTGAAGTTCGAAATTTGCACTGAGTTTAAAATAAGTGTCTTAATTGAATTTACTCTAAACTTTTCAAAATCAATTTTACCAACGTTGTGCAGCGATACTTCATTTTTATTGGTTTGGAAATGATTTAAATATTTTTGATTAATCGATCCGATATTACTTAGTTTGATTGTCTTGTAATGGCTGAACATAAAATGTTCGTAAAATATTTTACCATCTACGATTCCATACTCATCAAATGAAACGTCTAACATATGAAAGTTAGTATTATAACCTCTTGCCTTTTTAACAATCGATCGTAGAGTAAAATTCATGAAATTTTGATGATTTGTTTCATTATTGAAACATTTGATAAAACGAAACGTTGATGCTGTTGGCGGTTCGTGGGCCCATTTGATGTCAATGTAACCGTTTCCACCAAGCATATTGTAATCCCGACAATTTATTATGTTAGCATTGTCATTTGAAGTGAATACAACGTGAAATTTTAACAAAATAATGAAAATTAAGATTAAACGAAATGCCATCACTAAAACCGATTGCACTTGACTTATGCCTACGTCCATAACTATTTAACTATTTATAAGCGAAAGGTATAGTTAATTTACCGAAACGCGATTTTAATGAAGCAATTTGTTACTATTTAAATTAAATTAGATTTGAACTTTTCTAAATGTATACTAATTTGAATAAGACTCACATTAAATCCTAATATAACGAACTTAATCTTCGCGGTTCATAAATGTTATTGTTATCTCAATATATGTGAGGATCAGTAAATATTTTGGATACTTTGTCGTCACCAATGATATATTACACGTCAACGGGAAAACAAAGAATGGAATAAACATGGATCTATCGAGCCGGCTAAATCGGCTAATCAATTATAATGTCGGAAGTTTAAAAAAGATGGAAGTAAATCGACAGTCTGTAATAACCAACCCAGCATTTGTTTTTGACTAATTTACAAGAATAAAACAAAATATTGAGTAGAAGAGCACAGCAATCAATGGTATGTATAATCAAACATTATGAAGAAAACATGCTACTATGCTGTCCGAAGTCATAGAATTTCCAAACCCGTCTGAATAAAACGAAACAAGCTTTACAACTATAGCAATCAACCACATGAAAAATGTGATGCTGGATAATTTCTTTATTCCGACGAACATCAGACAGCATCAAAACAGAATATGTTAACAGTCGTAACTATCTCCATGGAAATTGTAAGCATCTGTATCAAAAACTATCATCTCCTACACTACTGCCTGGAGATATTATCTATCTATAGTCACAACAAAATCAATTTCTAATTTGCAAGATACAGTAATTGAATGTGTAACGAACCATGTGATACTATTACAAAAAAAATTTGCAATAATTGAATAATATATATATATATATATATATATAATAATAAAAATACAAAAAAAAAATACAATTGTGATGTTTCTAGCCAAGCCATTCTATTCTATTGGGCCCAGAATAATAAGTGGGGTTGAAAGAAATACTTTGTTTATACTGCAAATACTTGTTTGTCTATGGGTAGCATGGCAGCTATGCATAACACCTATATTGCAGTGACAGAGACAATCATTTTAGCACTATTGGGCTTTGGAAGTGAATTATTTGTTTACCTAAAGAAATGGGGTGGTCGTGATGGTGTATATATTATCACAGTGCATTTTAATTGGTTGGTCATTTAAACAAACGTTTTAAAAAACTTATAATGATTTATTCTTTTTATCTCCGGTGTCATCTTGAGTCTTACTTATATACGTAACCACATATTATTTACGTAACCACATATTATATTTACAATTTTATGTGGAGTAAATTTTTTCTTGAGTTAAAAAAAATTTCGCACGTAGAACGTGACCGAGCCAGCGTACTCGCTGTCCTAAAATTTCATGCACGATATCACGAATTTGCATTAAATTCCTGTTCTCGTCTAACTATCACATTCATACATGACAACGGGTCTGATCAGCAATCCGTACAATTTCAGCTTATCCGTATTTTCAAGATACTTTGAATCAGAAGTGGATGTAGAGGATATAAAGCCCGATCGCCAGCGGCAAGGCGAACCTTAATATCCTCTCCAACACTATTATTATGAGTAATGAGAGATCCAAGATACTTGAATCTCATTACTTCTTCAAACGTGTGGTTACCTCTGTTGTCATTTAATCCAATCAAACAGCTATCATCTGCATATGCTAAAAATTGATTGGATTGTCGGAATAAGATATTGTCTTGAGGGGTTGCACTTCTACGAAGGATGTATGTGGACATGAGATTAAAAACTATCGAGGACAACGCATCTCCTTGTCGAATATCAGAAGTAATTGCAAAAGTTCTCGATAGCCTGTTTTCAACTTTAACGCAGCATTATGACTGCAAATTCACGAATTTCAACCGATCACCCTTCTTGAATGTTGGACATAACGCGCCCACTTTCGTTTATTCAGGCATAACTTCATTTCGTCATACCAATTGAACAAGGTCGAAAAGACAGTTCCGGAAAAATAGTAAAACACATAAAGTTACATATAAAATAACACCGACTATAGTAATAATTTTATTTAACAGATTTAAGGGATTGTATAGTGGTATTGCTATTTACAGAAAAGTTTCTGATATAACAATATCAGAAACTTTTCAATTTGCATTTAAAGCCTAAATTGCATAATATGGTGCATTATCCGTACATCAAAAGAAATTTAGGACCTATTAAATTTTTATCATGTTTTCGATTTGAGGCTGAACATAAATTACATAAAACCTACACCCGAAATATCACTTCAAGATTGAATATACCTTTATCTCTAGCAATTAAAGCTTCTCTGAGATTTTCGTGTCAAATAGTTAAAAAAAATTTTTTCAAAATGATTATGTGTTTAATTCAGGGTTCAAACCATTTGCATTAAATCAAATGCCTTATTACTCAAATATTATCAATGTCACGGATATTGAACATCTTCCAAACGAAAGCACCTGTTCAATTTTATTTCGAGGAATAATATTTAGAGTTGGCAACTTTTTAAGCATCACTAAAGATTCTGATTTAAAAATTTATAATATCAATTAGCAGAAATTACCATAAATGAAAATAAACAACCTCTAGCGCTTTGCGTCGAATGGGGCCAACGAGTCTTTTCGGAACATTTCCAATCAGTAATGATTACCATCCCAACCCAAGAATACAGTTTTCATAACTTTTGTAATTTTGATGGACCTCCTGTTCATTTTAATATATTACGAGATTTATCAAAAGCCATTCGATTGAAAAAGTATTGGTAAATAAAAATATAACTTGAAGAATTTAAAATTTAAATTAAAGTACGTATCATAATAAATTATTATTCAAAAATTAATATTATTTACATATGTACAAATTTTTATTATTTGTAATTTTTTATTATTTGTAACAGAATTTTGATTGATTAAATAGATTGAAATAATGTAATATTTATATAGTAATGAAATAAATAAAATTATAATTGCAATTCATATAAAATAGTATTTTATTTTAAATTCAAACGATGACTAAATAACAAGAAGATTAGAGATTTAAACAAGAAGTGTTCTCCTTAAAATAAATTAAGAAGAAATTCTTAATTGTAATAAAAGGAAATCTCTTTAAAAAGCAGTGGCATTCAAAGTAAAAATAAGAAGAAATCTTATTATAATAAATGGAATTCATTTTTATTTAAGACGAATTCATTTCAATATGTTAATATTGGCAAGAAGTTTTCTTCTAAAAATTAGAGGAAATAATATTAATTTTATGTGATTTTCCCATTTTTTTTATTAAAATGAAATACAATCTAGTTTTAAGATGACATTCTCTTTGGATAAAAACTATTAAGATGTCTTCTTGGGTTAGTATGAATTTACGTGATCGATTTCTCTCTGTGAACGAACAGAAACTGGTGTATCGCTAGATCAACAGGGACCACATTATAATTTAGTTGTTAAGAATGTAGATGTAAATTGATGGTTAGTCTGGAAAGACTAGTTTCAATAATAAATATCAAAAAATAAAAAAAAAAAGAATTAATTTTCTTTGAATTATTTTCTATCATCTAAAATTTTTTTTTTTTACTACAATGTATAAAAACCATTGTTACAAATTTTCTTAAGTGAAAATATGTTTAAACATAATTTATATTACAAATATTACTATTTTTCCATTAAAACCTGCATGTGTTATCGCAAGGAAAGGAATCCAATATTTTAGTAATTTCCTTCCGCAACTTGTGGCGAACGTACAACTTCATGTCAACTTCTGTACTCATTATATCACATAATTGTTTTGATGCATCTCGAACCACCGGAGTTGTATTTGACTGCAAATAAATGGAGCAATATTTGAATGACTTCAGTTGATCAGCATATTCACCAAATTCGATTTTCTCGATCGGATTGTCATCAAACTGAATGTTGGTTAAACGTTTCAGCATACGATCATCTTGATTTTCAAAATTAATAATTTTCAATGAATTGTTATTCACGTTTAAATTAACAGAATTGATGTTTTCAATTTGTGTCAGAAGTGGAAGAGTCGGTATTAAAGTTAGACCTTGACTACTACAATCGATCGTGATTTCATCGATAAGGACGTGACAAAAGCACTTACACATTTTGGGACAGTTGTCCTCAAATTGGATTTTATATTGTTTTTCCAACATTGCGGAGGGCAAAATATCTGGAAAATTAATTAAAACACCGGCATCGGTCAAACAAATACCAATATTCTTGAATGGAACATATAAATAAAACATAAATAGATCAACATCTACCACACATTGAGGACATGAATCTAAAAGTTTGGTAAAATCCAAAAATGCAATTTGGGCATTTGGTTTGGAACACTTGAGATTTGCACCAATTCTGTAATTTATTTGTTTTTCGCGTAGTTGAACAAGTTGAAATCTTAATATCGAAGATATGAACGAAATGTGAATGACTGAGGAACGATTTTTGAAATGATTGAAATCGGTTAGATCGAAATTGATGAATCTGCAATCAACTATTTCTAATTTGGTTATATTCGAATTTTGAAATACGGTCGACAGTACGCTGGATTGTGTGAAATTGACACCACGTATTGTCATTGTAACATTCGTTGAGAACGTTAAATTTAACGGAGAGCTATTAAAAAATAAATCTTAAATCAATAATCTGATTTCAATGTAAACTATTTTATAAAAACTTACTCAGAATCAAATAACTCGTTATTATCCCCAACAAATATTGCTTTCAACAAGAAATTGTTGATGAACAAGGATGGTTGTAGAGTTTTAATAGGATTACCATTTAACTCAAGATTTTGAAGATTTGGTATCCCACCGAATAGGCGTTCTGGAATCATCTGAATCTTAAGCCTTTTAAAAACTATATTTTTAAGTGTATTTGCCCCATTAAACACCGATTCGTGCAAAATTATTTCATCGGCCGAGTCAGACATGTATATATTCTCCAACTGATTATTTTCTTCAAATATGTTCGGTGTGTTCAAAAAATACGAATCGATACACATGAAAACAGTTATTTCAAGATTTTTAATTTCAAGAAATTTGACCAGATTTACTTTTTTGAAGTTCGAAATTTGCACTGAGTTTAAAATAAGTGTCTTAATTGAATTTACTCTAAACTTTTCAAAATCAATTTTACCAACGTTGTGCAGCGATACTTCATTTTTATTGGTTTGGAAATGATTTAAATATTTTTGATTAATCGATCCGATATTAACCAGCCTGATCGACTTGTAATTGTAGGCTCTTAAATCATTGTAAAAAATATTACCATCTACAATTCCATACTCATCAAATGAAACGTCTAACATATGAAAGTTAGTATTATAACCTCTTGCCTTTTTAACAATCGATCGTAGAGTAAAATTCATGAAATTTTGATGATTTGTTTCATTATTGAAACATTTGATAAAACGAAACGTTGATGCTGTTAGCGGTTCGTGAGCCCATTTGATGTCAATGTAACCGTTTCCACCAAGCATATTGTAATCCCGACAATTTATTATGTTAGCATTGTCATTTGAAGTGAATACAACGTGAATTTTTAACAAAATAATGAAAATTAAGATTAAACGAAATGCCATCACTAGAACCGATTGCACTTGACTTATGCCTACGTCCATAACTATTAAACTATTTATAAGCGAAAGGTATAGTTAATTTACCGAAACGCGATTTTAATGAAGCAATTTGTTACTATTTAAATTAAATTAGATTTGAACTTTTCTAAATGTATACTAATTTGAATAAGTTTCACAATAAATCCCACTATAACGAACTTAATCTTCGCGGTTCATAAATGTTATTGTTATCTCAATATATGTGAGGATCAGTAAATATTTTGAATACTTTGTCATCATCAATGATATATTACACGTCTACGGGAAAACAAGAATGGAATAAACATGGATCTATCGAGCCGGCTAAATCGGCTTATCAATTATAATGTCGGAAGTTTAAAAAAGATGGAAGTAAATCGACAGTCTGTAATAACCAACCCAGCATTTGTTTTTGACTAATTTACAAGAATAAAACAAAATATTGAGTAGAAGAGCACAGCAATCAATGGTATGTATAATCAAACATTATGAAGAAAACATGCTACTATGCTGTCCGAAGTCATAGAATTTCCAAACCCGTCTGAATAAAACGAAACAAGCTTTACAACTATAGCAATCAACCACATGAAAAATGTGATGCTGGATAATTTCTTTATTCCGACGAACATCAGACAGCATCAAAACAGAATATGTTAACAGTCGTAACTATCTCCATGGAAATTGTAAGCATCTGTATCAAAAACTATCATCTCCTACACTACTGCCTGGAGATATTATCTATCTATAGTCACAACAAAATCAATTTCTAATTTGCAAGATACAGTAATTGAATGTGTAACGAACCATGTGATACTATTACAAAAAAAATTTGCAATAATTGAATAATATATATATATATATATATATATATATATATATATATATATATATATATATATATATATATATATATATATATATATATATATATATATATATATATATATATATATATATATATATATATATATATATATATATATATATATATATATATATATATATATATATATATATATATATATATATATATATATATATATATATATATATATATATATAATAATAAAAATACAAAAAAAAAATACAATTGTGATGTTTCTAGCCAAGCCATTCTATTCTATTGGCCCAGAATAATAAGTGGGGTTGAAAGAAATACTTTGTTTATACTGCAAATACTTGTTTGTCTGGGCATCTATGCATAACACCTATATTGCAGTGACAGAGACAATCATTTTAGTACTATTGGGCTTTGTAAGTGAATTATTTGTTTACCTAAAGAAATGGGGTGGTCGTGATGCTGTATATATTATCACAGTGCATTTTAATTGGTTGGTCATTTAAACAAACGTTTTAAATACTTATAATGATTTATTCTTTTTATGTCCGGTGTCATCATGAGTCTTACTTATATACGTAACCACATATTATTTACGTAACCACATATTATATTTACAATTTTATGTGGAGTAAATTTTTTCTTGAGTTAAAAAAAATTTCGCACGTAGAACGTGACCGAGCCAGCGTACTCGCTGTCCTAAAATTTCATGCACGATATCACGAATTTGCATTAAATTCCTGTTCTCGTCTAACTATCACATTCATACATGACAACGGGTCTGATCAGCAATCCGTACAATTTCAGCTTATCCGTATTTTCAAGATACTTTGAATTCAGAAGTGGATGTAGACGATATAAAGCCCGATCGCCAGCGGCAAGGCGAACCTTAATATCCTCTCCCACACTATTATTATGAGTAATGAGAGATCCAAGATACTTGAATCTCATTACTTCTTCAAACGTGTGGTTACCTATGTTGTCATTTAATCCAATCAAACAGCTATCATCTGCATATGCTAAAAATTGATTGGATTGTCGGAATAAGATATTGTCTTGAGGGGTTGCACTTCTACGAAGGATGTATGTGGACATGAGATTAAAAACTATCGAGGACAACGCATCTCCTTGTCGAATATCAGAAGTAATTGCAAAAGTTCTCGATAGCCTGTTTTCAACTTTAACGCAGCATTATGACTGCAACTTCACGAATTTCAACCGATCACCCTTCTTGCATGTTGGACATAACGCGCCCACTTTCGTTTTTTCAGGCATAACTTCATTTCGTCATACCAATTGAACAAGGTCGAAAAGACAGTTCCGGCAAAATAGCCCTCCGAATATCAAGAGCTCTAAATTAATGCAATCAACTCTTGATGAACGATTTTTCATTAATCTATGTTAATTAATCAGCTTGTGATACATGTGAAATATTAAGTAGGTTAGAAAAATGTTCACGCCATGCATCGAGTACCGCATCGACGTTAACACAGAGGTTTCCATCCTGGCCCAGAATGGCAGTTGACCGAGATCATACGGTATGGTACAATTCAGTGATTCCTTTAAAGAAACCACGCGAATCGTGCTCATTGTTGAGTTGTTGTACTCTTAAAACCTTAACTTTCCACCAACGCGCGATCCTTCAAGTAAAGGTTGATAGCTGCCGTAAACTTGTGCATTTTATACTTCAACGGAAATTGAAAACCAGTCAACGAATTCCACTTCTTAGATGTTCGATAAATAAATTCGCGCTTTGCATATTCAGTTCGAGGTTTCGGCAGCTTCACCGTAAACCTATGCGCATTAACCGTTCCTCGTGTTACCCGTCCTGGCGTAACAAATGGTGGTATTTTCTCCTTTAATTCTGCAGAACATTTACCATTTATTAATCTATAGAACACGCAGAGTTCTGCAACATCTCTGCGGTGCTGTAGGCTGTCTAGATCTTTCGTAAGTCTGGGGTTTCGTATTATTCGGATGGCACGCCGCTGAACTCTATCCAGCAAGTGGAGAGCAGAGCCATATGATCCACCCTAAACTTGACAGCAATAATCTATGCACGGTCTAATTAAGGTTTTATGTATTTGGAGAACCTGATGCGATTTAAAAAACCGTCCGCATCTATTGAGGAACCCGAGTTTACGTGAAGCTGATTTGGCCAATGCGATAATGTGTTCATTCCATTTTAGATTGTTGGTAATCTGAACACCAAGCAGACGAATTGAGTCACAACTCACGAGAACGTGTCCTTTTACCACAAAAGGGTATTCGTTGTGACTTCTTTTACGCGAGAATGTGCATATTTGTGTTTTTTCCTCGTTAAATTTGACCTGATTTTTAACTCCCCACTCAATTATTGTACTTAAATCGGAATTAAGCGAAGTGAAAACTTCCAGCCGTTTACCGTTTAACTGTGAAAAAGTAGCCACGAAGATCAGATCTTCACAGGAAAATTGCGTTGTATATTCCCCTGGCCTCTCTGACTTGTACGAAAACTTCCATCGTAGCTTTGCAGTGGTCAGATAATGATCACAGCCTACGAATTTTTTTGACGACCGATAAAAGCTCACGTCTTGGACAACCCAAGCCCGCCCTTTAGAAATCAACACATGGTTGATTTGGCTTCGGAATGTTCTACGTGGATGTGTCCATTTTTCCAAATGAATGTTTTTATTAGGAAAGAATATCCTTGCCACTTTGAGATCATTAGCGATCGCAAAGTACATCATTCTTTCCCTATTTTCGGTCGCAGTTTCATGTTGGTCTAACTTCTGCCAGATGTAGCGTTAAAGTCACCAATCATCAATTTGACATCGTGCTTAGGTATATCCAAATTATTAAAAAATTAGTCTTTATCTTAAGGTTGGCTTACATAAGTGGGCAATTAACATTTACACAGATAATTGATAGGTTGGCGAATCTCACTTGGAAGCTTACACATTCGATAATCGACTGCCTAAAAATCCAGAACAGCCTTTTGAATTGTGGCACAATGAGAAAACCAACTCTAAGATTTCCGAGGTAATTTCCACTGTGTAACAAAGTATAGCCCTGGGACACGTGGTTTCCACTTTTAGGCCATCGAGTTTCTTGGAGCGCTATAAGTCCCAGCCGATACTCTTTCGTACATGTGATTTGGCCGTCAATCGCGCCAGGTTTTCTTAGTGACTGCACGTTTCACGTGCCGATCTTCAACCTCGGGTCCAACTATTTAAGCGAGGGGTCACAAGCCTTGGATACTGTGGTGGTGGTATTCCATGGGCCTCAAGTTTCGTTCGAAATATTTACGAAACATTGACTCTACCCACAGGGACGATCAACTATTACTTAAATAAAAACCAATGTGATATATTTCAGAAACCTATTATCATTTGTGAAGAGTAAAAATCTTCTTATCCGTAAAATTTGGATTTAGTCAAGATTTTAACTTGAAATTTTTTGAATACCCTGATCATAAATAAGTGGAACTTAACTTGTAATTATAGAACAAGAGAAGTTAGTTGTCTTAATTCTAGAACTTACTAAAACGACGACCGATACAGAAAAACAAAAGATTTATCTAACAGCACATCTCAAGCATTAATGACATCTATGCAATAAACAATAATAATCCAATAAACTTTGGAGCTTCAATGATCTGGATACCTAGTCACATGGATATCAAGGCATACGTAATAAGTTAAGTAATACAAATTGAAATATAAACTATTTAGAATTCCCTGCGCTCCTGTGTCAGGCACACTTTTTCTACAGACTGTATTAGTTTTGGATCACGATTCCTATTTGAGGATCAACTAATGGCCTTAAAGATAAAGAGGTATTGTAGGGTTCATTCGACGAATAAACAGATTTCCGGACTAATTGCGTTTGTTTGGAAGTATATAGGGCAAATACGATTAAGTTCTATCCCACTCTAAAAATATATTTTTTAATCAAATATAAATGTTGCAGAAATAACACAACTAGAGTGAGGCTATAGAATGAATTTTCATTCATCTTCGATGTTCAGCTTTAATCCAGAAAATTCTTAAGAAATATTTATAATTGTTGAAACACATTACAAAAACAATGTACATCTAGATAAGCTTTTAGGAAATGTATTCATAAAGCACTCACAGTTCACATAATTATATGAAACGTGTCAACTTCTTATAAATTCTACTTTGATACCTCGTTGAACTGTATATACAATATTTTACATCATTCCCTCTTTTTTATACCAACCACTCGTTCTATGCAGTTTGTATAAAACTTTTCATTTTTCAACAACAACAAAAATGTGTCAAGTTTTCATATCTATTTCATTCATCATCATTTTCCAACTTAGGAAAAGCAAATAAAAAATCACGCGAATTTATTATACGTCCACGTTTAATGTATGTATATTGTATAGTGCTTGCCGCTACAAAAGCTCATAGTCAAAAAGCTTTTATTTTTTATATATACAACTTTTAAAAGTTTTTTTTTGTTTTAACTATAACAAACTGTAATTATTGTTCTGTTTTGTTTATCTCGGGGTTCAGTATTATACTGTATCCATACAACGATATGTATATGTATGGGAAGAATCATTAACGTTAAACGAGATAAGACAATAAAAAAGCTCGTTTATTCCTGTGTATAACATATACATACTCATTCGTATAAATGAAATAGAAGAAACACCTTTAATTCAGGTAAATGCTGAACTTTTTACTGTATATGTATGTAATGGTATAACAACCGGGACATAATAAACGCGAATAAATATAAGTTTTACGTTTTACTAAATTGTACGACTGCACAAAAGTAATAGTAGTTAAACACCTTGAAGGGTGAAAAAAATAGCAGTTTTGAATGTACGTAAGAAAGTTATTGCTTACAACGTCTAGACGTAACATACAAAATTGAATAAAAAATTCCGCCCAGTTTTCCTTCGCTTTATGCAAATATATACGAAGGTGCTAGTCTCGTTATGATTGCGTTTTAGTCTTTATACAGTAACTATTATCGTTCAAAAGAATCTAAAAAGCTTTCATATTTAGTTGAAAACTTTGTTAAACTTTGTTATGTAGATTTTATATACAGAGATATTCTAAAACAATTTTAGAATTTTATGAATTTATTATTAAATTCTTAGCCGTGGTATATCTTAACATAAATAGCCATAACTGCTTTAAAACGAATTTTACTCTGATGAAGTCGTTGATATAATATTTTTCTTACAATTATCATCGTGATAGCTAATTTCGCTTCTGAAGTCCTATGTGATGGTGACCAGACGACCTATATTAACTTTTTGATGAACGTCTTGCAGGGTTCTTGATTACCTCGCTGACGTATTTCTTCTTTCTTACTTTATGACGGTTGTAGTTCCTTATGTACCAATGAATATGCCAAGTAAAACTTTGTATTGTTAGGATTGCAGTATCATCCGCGAATATTACAATATAAGTTCCCATTATAACTGACGGTCTCTTGTATAAAGTGAATACAGTATTGGTTCCAGGACAGTTCCTTGAGGAACTCCAGCTTAATTTTTTTTTTATTCAAAGAATCCTATATAAGTTTCGGTCAGCTAGATAAGATTATAAAATGTAATAAGCTTTTGTCTATTTCTATGTCGGTTATACTCTACTGCAATCGCAATGCATATATTGCAATCGCTTTGGATATATCCAAGGCTTTTGACAAGGTTTGGCATAAGAATCTCATTTGTAAACTTGTGGAATACGGCTTGGATTCGATGACCATCAAGTGGATTAAAAGCTTTCTCAAATACCGAAAGATCAATGTTGTGCTTAATGGGAGATCATCAACGACACACTCCCCAAATGCCGAAGTCTCTCAGGGAATAACTTGGGTTTTGTTATACATTCATGACTTGTTGGATAGCACTGTGAACCCTCCTATCCACAGTTTTGCGGATGATGCAACATTGCACTCTTCCATTTTATTCGAGGTCGAGCCTACTGCTCTAGAGTTAAACGGTAAACGGCTGGAAGTTGTCAATTCGCTTATTTCCGATTTGAGTACAATATTTGAGTAGGGAGTAAAACATCAGGTCAAATTTAATGAGAAAAAACACAAATATGCACGTTCTCGCGTAAAATTAGTCACAACGAATACCCTTTTGTGGCAAAAGGTCAAGTTCTCGTGGGTTATGACTCAATTCGTCTGCTTGGTGTTCAAATTAGCAACAATTTAAAATAGAATGAGCACATTATCGCATTAGCCACATCAGCTTCACGTTTGGGGTGGAGCATATGGCTTGCTCTCCACTTGCTGCGAATTAATTGAAAATGCGAATCTAGGAAGTGGAATTCGTTATCTGGTTTTCAGTTTCCGTTTGAATATAAAATTATAACAATTTAATTATAATTAAATTATAACACAAGTTTAAGGCGGCTATCAACCTTTACTTGAAGGATCACTTTAAATATTGTAGATGATAAGCTGCAAAAAGTCAGTCATATTGGGCTTCAAAGTTCTTTTATTGTTTTCCAGAGCGAATAGTCAGTATCTGTTTGAATGGAAATGCTAATTATGTATTCAAAAAACGGAATATTATTTCTTAATTTCTCATATTAACAGCAATAATTTGTTGCTAAAATAATTGAAAACTCGATTTACTTATGAGTTTGCGAGATACTTAAAAACTTTCCGTTTTCCATTTACTAAATCTCTCACTTATAATTAATACTTATTTTTCTTAATTCTTTTATATGACAAAGTGGCATACTCTTCCACGCTGTGTATGATTTATACCATTATTCTAATTAGTTATCAATTGTGTCAGAGTTTTAAGTAGTACTTGTAAATCCATATTGTCTTCGGATTAACTTCCAAAAGACATCTCATTTGTTATATTGCTCGGAACAGAAAATAGTGAATATGGTGGAATATTGTTGATCTGCCCTAGCTTTACCTATGGACATTGTGGTAGCAGTGGTATTCACGGATTCTGATATTATAGGCCTATCTTTATGCCTTGAAATACCGATCTTTTCCATGTTAAGTTCCATGATGGCTTTAATTTAAGAATGTACCTATTCATAACTTTAATACATAATATTATCACAGCGGTGCCGTCGTTACCATATATTAAAATATTCCTTTGATATCCCCAGATATTCAAGGAAATAACATAGATACTCTCGGTTTATCGAGTTGTAGGGTTATTCGAAATGTTA